>ML781341.1:90075-143523 GCA_009831015.1 Picea engelmannii
GATGAGTCTTTTATACAGAAGCATCCAGAGTTACTCAAGCATTGTGGACAACACTTGTCTCAAGGGAAGGGGCATGTTAAGCCCTAATATTGGCTCATTACCCCTTAATTGGGGCATATTATATTAGTAATGTTATTTTATTTTAGTAATGTTATCTCTTTTTCAAGGCGTTGAGTATTTTTTCTGAGGATTTTCTATGTTATATTGATATTTGGTTCTTAACACAATGGTGAAAATGGAGAAAAAAGTCATGCCAAGGGTATCTTGCTTGGACACAGTTTGTGGCTGAACTTTATGATTTCTTTGAATCTAACACCCACCATTTAGGTCATTTGACCAAGTTAAACCAGTCCAGGATAGTGGAAGAATTTATTGTTGCATTAGATCACTTGGCCCATAGACTTGGTTGGAAGCTAATCAATGATCCAAGGAAGCCCAATAGATTGTATCCTCCTAGTCCCGCAAACCCTCCTTTCCTCCTTTCCCTAAAACCACCAATTTTTCCCCTCCTGCAACTCCCCTCAAGATCCAGAAATTAACTAGGGATCAAATGGTTGAACATCAACTCAAGGGTCTTTGTTATAATTGTGATGACAAATATTTTCTCGGGAACAAGTGTAAGGAACAAAATATTTTTATGGTTGTGATTGAGGGTATTTCTGAAGAAGATGTTGTTGTTTAGGATATGGAGGAACTACCACCTCCATCTGACCTCACCCCACCCTCTGATCGACCAGACGTTGACCTGGTGATTTCACTTAATTCCCTCACTGGATTCTGTACTCCCTAGATTCTCAAATTAATTGGTTATATCAAAAATAGAAAACTCACCATCCTTGTGGACAGTGGTAACACCCATAACTTTATTCATCACCACATTTCCCAAGAAGTCAATTGTTACATCCGTTCCATCGATAATTTTCAAATCATGATTGCCGATGGTGGTTCCATGAAATGTGGGGGACGATGTGAAAATGTGTGACTCCAAATTGGTCAGTATCACTTAAAATCCCATATGTTTTCTATCAACATCAGTGGTCATGAGAATGTTCTTGGTACTGAATGGTTACGCACTCTAGGCCCCATTCTCATGGATTTTAAGGAATTAACCATGCAATGCCAACAGGAGGGGAAAACGTATAAGTTCCAAGGCATCACAACAGGATCCCTTGAGATCATCAGTTCCCATCGCATGAAACAACTCCTCAAAAAAGGTCATTCGGGAATTATATCCCAACTCCACTCCATTCATTTTGTTGAGACACCTTATGTGCCTCCCGACCTCCAATCTATCCTCTCCCTCCACCAAGTTGTTTTTACTACCCCCAAAGAACTTCCCCCTTCCAGTGGAGTCCATGATCATTCCATCCCTCTCATCCCGAGAATTCTTCCTCCCAATGTTCGGCCTTATCGCCATCACTTTTCCCAAAAGAATGAAATTGAGAAAATTGTTCATGAATTACTAGAAGCCGGTGTGATCTGTCCTAGTATGATCCCCTATTCTTCCCCTGTGGTTATGGTACTCAAGAAAGAAGGTACTTGACGCATGTGTCCTGATTTTCGTGCCCTCAAAAAACTCACAATCAAAGAAAAATTCCCCATTCCTGTCATTGATGACCTCTTGGATGAATTGAGTGGTGCTCAATACTTCACCAAATTGGATCTATGTTCTAGCTACCACCATATCCATATGAAAGAAGAAGACATTCCCAAGACTTCATTTTGCACTCATGAGGGTCATTATGAATTCTTGGTAATGCCCTTTGGATTGTGTAATGCTCCTTTCACTTTCCAAAGTCTTATGAATAATTTCTTCTATCCTTTTCTCTGTCATTTTGTCTTAGTTTTCTTTGATGATATTCTCATCTATAGTAAAAATTGGCCATCCCATATCCCCCATGTAAATCAAGTTCTCCATCTACTCTCTAAGCACCAAATTTTCCTCAAACAATCTAAATGTGCCTTTGGTGCCTCAGAAGTGGAATACTTGGGTCACATTGTCGGCAAGGATGGTTTCTGAATGGATCTTAAGAAAATTGAATCTATGCAAGATAGGCCTCACCCTAAAACTCTTAACAGATTTTGTGGTTTTCTGAGTTTAAAGGGATATTATAGGAAGTTTGTTCGGAATTATAGAAAGATTGCAGCTCCTCTCACTTCTCTCCTTAAAAATAATGCTTTCACTTGGAATTCAGCTGCAGATCATGCCTTCCAAGCCTTAAAAGATGTTATGTGCTCGACCACTTTCCTATCCCTCCTAGACTTCACAAATATATTTGTATTGGAATGTGATGCTTCCAGGAAAGGAATTGGAGATGTCCTCATGCAAGATGGAAGGCCCTTAGCCTTCAATAGAAAACAACTTTTAGAGCGACATTTAGGCCAATCCATTTATGAAAAGGAAATTTTATATATTCTGCATGCGGTGGATCTATGGCGTTCTTTTTTATTGGGTCAACAATTTCAAATCAAAATTGATCATCAGATTCTCAAGTATTTCTTGGAACAATAAATTTCTTCCCCGGTGTTACGAGGAAAATATCTCTATGGCTAGGGTGAACCACAACAGACAGGTATGACTGTAGAAATTGACTCAATTCTAACATATTCTATATAAACTAATGTGCAAGAGAAGTAAGAAATAGGCTTACCTCGTTCAAATGTTTGATGATGTCCACCATTGAGCACTTTGAACCAAAGCTTTATACTTGCAACAAGTTCTCAACAAACAAGCCGAGGAAGCATATAGTGATGATATAACAGGTTAGCACATTAGACAACATAATCCATCAATATACAAAACAAACATGCCCATGGATCATAACACACATATTTTCAAGATATCAATTGGACGAGAAAGGAGCATTTCTATTAATAAATTATCAGCAGAAGTGAAAACATTACAAACTTCTGTGTCGGCATGGCTCAAAAGCAAGAAACCGAGTTCTTTCCAACTGGGCCCCCACCACTTCAATCCTCCACCAAAGGCAAGCTCGTATAAGGGAGATAAAGAGGTTCTCCATCAATAAGGGAAGATCTTAGGGGCTGAACACTGTGTTCGGACTTAAAGGACAAAGGGATGAAGACTCAATAATGAAGTAATAATTTATCCAGAGTAACTTTTCTCTCAAAGTTGAATTCTCTCCCCTTTTCCATAGCTCAGAATTGGCTTCTTTATAGCCTTCAAAATGCAATTGAAGGGCCTAGTTAGAACGTTTCCAGTATATGGAAGGCCAAGGATTAGAGATCTCTTGTCGTGACATGGAAACCCGACATTTAATTTTGATTTTCTGTCACAAATCCTGATGTACGCGGGATGTAGTGGAGCAGCCAACATATACACTTGCTGTATAGATTTCAAGGTGCGTACAAGTGGAAAAATATTTGTTTTTGTATCTAGTTTTATCAATCAGGGAAAAGAAGTCTACATGGGGGAATGGAATAAGACTCTCTCTGCAAAATTGCATAGGGTGAGGAAAATATTTCTACAAAAGATTCCCCCTAATGTGTGAGTTCAGAGGAGAATCTGCGATGGCCGAAATACATTATAAATAACCCATAAGTGGAGTGGTAGAGAACCAGCTGGATGAACTCGATCGCTCATTACATTCTATATTGACTTTGCATACATGGCTGCAAAAATACATTGCAGATCCATGTGAAAAATATACCAAACAAGTGTCCATGGCCATGAATAGGAAAATACAAATGCGGTTACATGCCAAAAAATTGTCATAGTCACGAACAAGGCCCAGTAGAAACAGTTTCAAAACCAAATTGAAGATATATTTATACCATGGAGTACAATATGATCTCCCATGATCATTGAAGTCGTATAGGTACCGGTCCAAATGAAAAGGAGGCAACAAATTAGGAAAGTTGCTGCCACATAGGGATGTCTTCAAGTCTTCTACACAATCGTCCAAAGGTGCAAGTCTACATCATGTGAATAAAGGAGTTGAGGTCGAACAGAATGAGACATTGTTTGATTATTGGTCATTGATGTATATTGTTAACAAACATGAGATATCTTACCGATAATTAAAGTAGGTATCAAGGCACCGAGTACATTCTTACAAGTGTGAATAAAGGAGTTGGTGTCAAACACCTAGAGAATCCATCGATCAGGAGACATTGATGTATTCCCAACTGTCGATGGCGAGAGAGACTGCCACTAATGACTGTAAGCCTCAAGGTACTCATAAAAATATAGGCCTCGTTTCTAGAATAAATGGGCTGATGTCGATGGAAAGAGACCCATTGAAAGGAGAAAATTAAGGAATCTCTCATAAGTCAGCATGAGGTACAAAGCAGGAGCTTCATGATTTGGTGGAAATCGAAAGAAGAACAAGTTCACAAACCAACAACCCTGTGCGTCTTTCACGTGTCCCAAGTGCAAGCGATACACGAAAAAGACCCTATGAATAGCAACCAATGATGAAAAACTTCTGACAAAGGCAAGGAGACCACCAATAAGGCTAATGGAATCCAAGACACTGCATGAATCCCAATATGTGAATAAATGTCTTGCCGTCGAACATAAGGAAAACCACCCAGACAACGACCAATGATGAAATGTCGACTTTTGGGTTCAAGGTTACCTACCAATGATGGAAGTAGGGCCATGGTGCATGATAGGACTAAAGTATCATGTGATTCTGAGACAAACTGAGGGTATGGCCGACATGCAAAGTTAAGAGTTCTGAGGAGTGGCTGACATAGGTTGATAGACTTCCTTTGAACAAGAGAAAGAGACATATGGTGGACCCTGGCAGCATAGACCCAATGATAAAATAATGAGATGTAGAAGGCATCAATGAAGTTCCCTGTAGGGACTAGAAGAGTAACCAGTCGGTAGATAAGACTATGTAGTGAGCTCAGCTTCCTAAGGCCATGCTAAACCCAAAATTATGATGAATGGACTCAAATCACTTTGTGCTTTGTTCAAAGGCAACACGACTGATGCCGATATAAGATAACACCCCCTTCCCTTTGGTTATGATTATGAGATCATTTACAAGAAGGGAAAGGAAAATGTAGTGGTCGATGCTCTTTCCTAGAAATATGAAGAAGACAGGTCCATTTTCTCACTCTCCTTCATTGTACCAGATTGGATCCAAGATTTTCATCAGGAATGGCTACAAGACCCCAAAATTTCTAGCCTACTACACCAATTGCAACACAATTCTTCAGTTTCTCTAGTGTACTATTGGCATGATGAAGAGATTCTCTACAAAGGTTGTTTATATTTATGCAAGCAATTCCAACTTAAATCCATGGTGCTTTATGAACTTCATGCCTCACCCACATCCGAGAATTCATGGTTTACCAAAACCTATGAACGGGTAAAACATTCTTTTTTCTAGGAGGGTATGAAACAAGATGTGCACACATTTTTGGATGAATGTGAGGTTTGTCAATGCAACAAGGGAGAAATTGTCAAAGCTCTGGGCACACTCCAACCACTTATGATTCCCCCTGCTATTTGGTGAGATATTTCTATGTATTTCACTGTAGTATTACCTAAACCGGACAATAAATCAATCATCATGGTGGTTGTAAATCTTATCTCCAAATATGCTCATTTACATTCATCATGGTGGTTGTATATTGTCTCTCCAAATATGTTCATTTTTTTTCTCTTCAACACCCATTCATAGTCGCCACAGTGGCTCAAATATTCATGGATAATATCTTCAAGCTTCATGGTATGCCTAATTCTATTGTCTCTGACAGAGACCCCACTTTCACCAGCAATTTTTGGCAAGAATTGTTCAAGCTACAAGGCACCCAATTTAATCTCAACACTTCCTATCACCCCTAGACGGATGGCCAGATGGAAGTTGTCAACAAGTGTTTGGAAACATATTTGAGGTGTTTTTCATCTGAGAGGAAAAATTGGTGGGCTCAATGGTTACCCCTAGTTGAATGTTGGTAGAATACATCTTACCATACATCTACTCACATGACTCCTTTTGAAGCAGTCTATGGTCAAAATACCCCATCAATTCTCTCCTATATGCCAAGGGTCTTGAAGGTTCAGGAGGTTGAAAAACATATTACAATATGTGAGGATATTCTTCGTGCCCCCAAAGACAATTTGGTCATGGCTTAGAATCGCATTAAGAAACAAGTAGATCAAGGTCATTCTGAACGCCATTTTGTTGAAGGGGACTAGGTATTTCTTCGAATACAACCTTATAAGAAAAATTCACTCAAAGCTCAACACTGTCAGAAACTTGCACCCAAATTTTATGGTCCTTATACAATGCTTAAGCATGTGGGATCGGTGGCCTATAGGTTAGATCTACCCATTCAGTCAAAGCTCCATCCTATTTCTCATGTTTCCTGCTTAAATAAGGTGATTGGAACTAAGTGCCAAACTCAAACTAGTTTCCCTGAGTTGGATGAAGAAGGTTCCATATGGTTGAAACCAAAAGCATTCTTGGCCCAGAGAGAGCATCATCTTCGTCAGCGCACCATCCAGGAAGTGTTATTCCAATGGAAAGATACACCTACAGAAGATCCCACATGGGAGCCGACCACCATTATATAACAATTCCCTCATCTGAAGCCTTGAGGACAAGGTTGTTCTTCAAGGGGGAGGGCATGTTATGGACCTAACCTCTGTAACCCCTCACGTAGGTAGAATAATATAATTCCATGTAATAAAGGACAATATTAATAAGGCCTAGCAATAAAGAAGAATAAGTCAAATGTAAGAAGACCTAATAGAAGCTTTCGCTTCTAGAAGGATCTTCGTCTAGATTGTTCTTTTGGATAGATAGATTTAGTATAAATAGAAGTGGAGGGTATGCGAAATATTGTCTTAGATATTATTGTAATAGATCTATGCTCTACTGGAGGTCTCCCCCTCGAAGATGCAAGTCAACATTGCTATCAGTAATCAAAGTGCTCTTTCTGGTGTTATTCTGGTGTTATTTTAGTATTGTTCTAGTTATATCATTGTTTCTATGCCATTTCTAGATAAAATATTTATGTTCTGCATACTATGTTATATCTGGAATACTATAGTGATGCCTTAGAACATGGAATTGTTTTAGTTTTAATGCAAGAAGTAAGCCCCGTTTCCTTTAAAATTATCTATCTTAAAGGAAATAAATTACTCAAACCCATTTCTGAAAGGTAAATGTTGGCCATATTACATTCGGTTAATAAATGATGCCCTTACATAATAGGAAGACTGTTGGAGGTAGGCCAAAGAGGAAATAAAGACGTTTTTTGGAAAGAAAGAATGCATGAGGAAAGTGATAGCTGGAAGGAAGAACAACACGTGCGCATGCAGGGAAAACCTAACGATGATAGGTTTAGGGTTTTGGTAATGTATTGTAATGGTTGAAGAGCCAGAAATGTATAAATATAGATACTTAGGTATCATAAGGGGTGTGGATATATACTTAGGTATCATTCGGTTCAGAGTAGTATCGAGTTTAGCTAGTTATCTATGAGCTGTTGTGATATGTAAGATTTTTCTGTATGATCTATTTTCTATAAGCTGTTGAGCTAGAGAGGACGAAGGAGGGTAGATCTTGGGGGTTAGATCACAAGCTGAGGATCCTGGTGCGATCTAGTCTACCTCATATAGATCTTACCCGACGAGGAAGAGTTGTAAGCACACAACACTGTAGTGACAAAATGACTATAATAAAAGAGCTAAGAGTCAAATCTTTGTGGATGTAGCCTAGGAGGGGGTGAACCATGGTAACATATTTTTTATGTGATGAATGCATTCATATATTTATTGTCTTTAGTAGTTATTGTTATGTTTAATGAATTAGTTGTTATATTTCCTGCTTATTTGCAAATGAAATTATATTGCGTGTACAAGTGATAATAGTGGTTCAATATACAGTTCTCATATCTTGCACTCAATCCTAGGCTGTAAACACATGAGTATTACAACCACCCATTAAAGCTATCTTGGGTGAGACTGTGCAGTGCACTCTATGCGCTGTGTTTCCTTTTGGTTTACCAGGAGGGCCGATATTTTTAGAGGCTTTGTTGGAAACCCGAACAAACATGAACCCTGGATCAATAAACTCATACAAAATATGAGAAGAAGTAACCAAAAAATTGTTCTGTTGCCACTGGTAGGAACATGAGAGGATTGAGTAGATGAGATAGGTTGAACAAGAGAAGAGTGAAGAAAAGAAGAAAACAATGATCCATTAGAAGGGGATGTTGAGATTGTGGAATCCCACAAAAGTAGAGATTGAAACTTGACTAAGAACCAAAGAGCTAGAGTTTTCATAGAAAGATAACATAAACCCTAGATTAACACCCTGAAAATATATGGAGAAATACGTGCTTACTGATTTGCATGAAGTATTTTATGTGATTTTCCACATCTATTGCAGGAGTGGATACTAAGGTTAAAGGATAACCATGCAACGAACCGGATCTGACAGTTAGAGTGGACCCCAGTAGATATTGAGCAATTACAACAGGTGAACAACAAATTCACCCACACAGTAGAGTTTTGTCTTGACAGTATTGTGGCAGGTTTTATAACAGAGTTTGCAGTCAACACAACGAAGTCGTATAGCACAACAGAGAAAGATTTTTTACAAGGACCTCGAGGAAGGTACATTAAATCATTGTATACATCTATTAAGATATTGCTATATAATAAAGGTGTAATGAAAATGGAGTCAGACATTTAAACTTCCCTACGTGCATGGGGGAAGGGGGGAAGCACTGACATAAAAAGAAGAAATGGAAGGAGGACAGGATAAGGGAAAGAAGGAGGAACCCTTGGACCCAATTATGATGGATGACGACTAGATCAAGCAAATCATGGCGATAACTGGAAAGACGCGTAGTAGAGTACCCTACCAATACAAGGTAAATACCAAGAAGAGAGTCGTAGCCGTGAGGGAAGTCTTGGTGAGTGACGAGGAAGAGGTAGAGGATCTCTGGGTTGTGGATCAGATTGAGGAAATCATGCGTGTAACATATGAGAGGAAGATGAGAGGTCCAAGAGTAGGAAGAGAAGGAAACAATCCTATCCATATTAATGTCAGTGTGGAATCCATGTGTGACTAATACACCAAAGATAACACCATCATTTATAAAACTGAAGTTCAGAAGAAGTTAGACAACAAGAAGTACATCCACACAAGGAACAACAACTGGAGGAGCCAGTTTAGGTAACACTAGTCAGGTATCTACACTGCACGGAGCTAGTAGTTCAACATTCGGAATGGCAGGACACGATCCCACCATTAGGTTACCATAATTTCGAGGAGAAGAAACAAAATACCCTAAGAAACACTTGTTCATTTGTGAAAAGATCTGGGAAGAAAAACAGATCACTGATGAAGATACTAAACTTGCACAGTTAGCTATTACGCTAAGAGACCATATAGTAGACTGGTAAATGAGTCTAGATGCAAACAATGCACCTAGGATGACAAGGAAACTAACAGACATAAAGAATTTATTGATTAATGAGTTCTAGAAGTTGAGCTTATAGGATCAATACATGAATGAGATGATAGAAATCTGACATAAACCTAGATAATCTGTTTGGGAGATTGACCATCGATTCAAGCATTTAAAAGGCAAGTTGAAGTATCTCATGACCGATATGCAATATAGGCACGTGTTCATCAATTCACTACTACCACACTTAAAATTCCCATTGCGACAACAAAAATTCCAGATGCATGCAGAGGCTCTGCAGGTAGCCCTACAACTGGAAGAAAACCAATATCAACAGACAGACCCAACTATCTAAGAACTGAATGAGGATGTGAAGAACTTAATGTTCCAACTAAACCAGAATAAGAGTAAGGACAAACGAGAAGTTTTTTGGTGTACCACATACAGGACGAAAGGACACCACAAGAATGAATGTCCGGGATTCGCGTAGTATATGGCAGCAGGAATTCCATATCCATTACCAACAGGAGGACTATGGTGTGAAATCTGCAAGAAACTAGGTCACGATCCTTATCACTGTACGATGATGTAGAAATACCAGACAATACCAAAGAGTTCATATTGCAACTTTTGCAAGTCAATGGGCCATGACGAAAAAGATTGTAGAACTATGGAGTTGATGTGAGAAAGGACATCAGATGCATATAGAGTGCAGGATGAAATGATGACTGGGCAAGCCACACCACAATTTAATCAAGTTTCATCTCCATACAACACTGCACAATAGTAGTATAATACTGCACAATAACCATATAATAATGTGCAACCGAAATACAACACATCACAACCTCAGTACAATATCACGCAGTATAATCAGGCGCCTCAGTATAACGCATCGAGAGGAGATAGAGCAGGCTACAGAGGTGGAGGACGAGCCAGAGGAGGTTTTGGATGAGGTAGAGGACCAATAGTATGTCACAATTGTCAACAACCAGGACATTATGCAAGAGAATGTCCACTTCCACCAACGACTTGTATGTATTGTCGCGGATTAGATCATGATATAGAAGAATGTCCGACACTATTAGTAAAGATCTAGGAAAAGAGAAACCAAAACAACCAGAATTTTCAGTGGATCTCAGCCGAAGAAAGGGATGAAGGACGAAACATCAACATAGTTACTCGTGGAGGAGCTAAAACAGGAAACGACACCGCTCGACAAGAACCAGTACAAAATCGATGGGTGAAGAAGAACGCAGAACCAAGGAAGTAGTTTGACGCGCAGAAGGAGAAGGAGGTATTTAAACAAGAAAGACAATAATTTCAGAAAGAATACATGGCGTTGACTTCAACTACACAACAAAACAAGGAAGCACCAGAGTACGTGATGCCTCCAGTATTGGATCATACCAATGAAATGTATCCCATGGGACAAGCAAGTATAATCATGCGTAAAAGTATTAATTGATCCATCATCCGTGAAAATATTGCAAAACATATTAGAAAAATGTAGTATAGAGAAAGAAGGAAAACTAGAACAAAAAACAGTCAATCACCTATATACCAGGATAAGAACAAGTAGGGAGTTTAGACTGAATGAAAACATTGGAGACTTCAACATGGAAGACATCATACTGGATCTAGGATCTGAAGTTAATGTATTACCAAAGAAGACATGGCAATGCATGGGAGAGCCCACGTTAGGTTACTCCCCTGTTCAACAGAAATTAGGAAACCAACACAGAGTCTTACCAATTGGTAGACTGAAAGGAGTAACAGTATACCTAGATGGAGTGTGCACTAAAGTGGACTTTGAAGTCATTGAAATAGTGGACGACACAACACCTTACCCAATGTTTCTTGGTCTGGATTGGGCGTTTGACAACCATGCCATAACCAACTTAAAGACAAGAAATATGACATTTGAGTCAGGAGAATATAGGGTCATCACGCCATTAGACCCATCATAAGGGGAAAGGTTTGTAGAACCTACTTTCTTAGACCTATAGGAAATCAACTAGTTGTACAGAACAACTGCGCATGATGAGGATTACGTAAACCCAACCACATATGGGATACTTAGTTGGAAGATAATTAATTCATTTGAAACAGACTTAGATACTGGTTTAGAGAATTGGAAACAAAGGCTACATGAAGTGTCCACGAGAAGATGTGCAAGAATAGATCACGCAGTAAGATGGGTCGACACAGAAATAAGGGAACCTCCTAGTTTCCACGGAATAAACGATTTGGAAACATTCTTGGCACAGTATGAAGATGAAGTTTTAGAGAATCAAAGACTATTAGCACTTGATATAGCACTCAAGGCCACACCTGTAAGATGGTGGGGTGCACACAAAGAGAGAATCATAGATTGGTACCAATGTAAGCGGTTACTACGCATAAGGTTCGGCACAGAACAAAAAGACAACAAGTAGCATAATTATGATGGACAAGGGGCACCAATGGAACACTTGGAGGAGTGTAGAATGCTGTGGAAAATGACACCCCCAGAGGAATGGGATCACTAATTTATACACACCCTAGAGGGCATACTAGCAAACTGGTATACAAACTAGGAATTGCGCAGAGGAACTGCGACCTGGATGACATTGCAACATAATTTTACAGTCACTTTCTCATTCGAACATGAGAACCCCAACATAGATGCAGCTCTGAAACATATAAGAGGTGTGATATTCATCAAAGAACCAGAAGTAGAACTCATAAAAAAAGAACAACAGTGGAACAAACATACAGTTAAGGAACTGTTGTCATGTTACCATGTACAAGAGGAAGCACCAAATGAAGACGATCCACGCGATATTTAGATTGAAGAAGTAGAAGGAGAAAGAGAAGTGGAAGGTCCACCCATAAAATAAAAATTCATTTATGTGCTAATCAAATTAAACAAAGTCAACATTGGGATAGTGGAGCATCCCAAAATGGCCAGCATTGGAGACTACTGGGATAAGAAAACAGTGGAAAGCATAACAAAGTTACTGTGCGAGTACAACAACTTGTTTCCCACAACATTTACAGAGATGAAGGGTATAGCCGGAGAGCTAGGAGAAATGAATATACCACTCAGACCTGAAGAGAGACCGATCAACAATGACCATATATATTGAACCCAATATATAAGAAGAAATTCAAAGCTGAGATCGACAAGATGCTCGACACCAGAATCATAGAACCGGTCAAAGAATCAGAATGGATAATTCCGATGGCAGTTCATGACAAAAAACAAGGAGGGATAAGGATATGCGTCTACTTAAGGAAGTTTAATGATGCATTCTTACATGAGCCATTCCCTACACCTTTCACAGATGAAGTGTTAGAGAACATAGGTGGACATGAAGCTTACTCATTCACTGATGGATTCTTAGGCTACCATCAGATAAAGATAGCACAGGAAGACAGATACAAGACCACATTTGTGACAAAATGGGGATCCTACTAATACATAGTCATGCTGTTTGGACTGAAGAATGCACCAACAATATTCTCTAGAGTAGTCATCGCCGCGTTTAAAGAATTCATCCATCAGTTCCTAGAGGTATACCTGGATGATTGGACAATCTAAAGTTTGTTGAAATACCATGTAGAAGTCTTATGGATGATGTTAGAGAGATGTAGGTAGTGCCATATATCACTGAACTTAAATAAATGCATATTCGGAACACCGTTTGGGATACTATTGGGCCACATAGTATGCAAACAAGGTTTACTAGTAGATCCTGCAAAGATTGCAGTAATTGTTAACTTACCACCACCAAAAATAGTTTGTCAGCTAAGAGCGACATTGGGACACACAGGATACTACAGGAAATTCATTAAAGGGTATGCACAGATCACTGCACCAATTGAAAAATTGTTAAGAAAGGATACACAATTTCAGTGGAACGACGAGTGTCAACACGGTCTGGATACCCTTAAGGAAAATACGGTCACCACGCCAATATTAGTATTTCCAGACTGGGAGAAGACATTCCACATGCATGTAGATGCATCATCCATATCCCTTGGAGCTATCTTAGCGCAACCAGGAGAGGGGGATTTGGATCACCCCATAGCCTTTGCAAGCAGAAAGCTATCAGAATCGGAGCAGAAATATAACACTACAGAGAGACAAGGCCTAGCTATGGTCTACGCATTGCAAAAGTTTAGACACTACTTATTGGGGAAACACTTTAAGATGTTCACATATCACTCAACCCTGGAATACCTAGTCAAAAAGCCAGTGTTGGGGGTGAGAATTTGTCAATGGTTACTGCTATTTCAAGAATTTGAATTTGAAGTAATAGTCAAGACAGGAAAATTGAATGTAGGACCTGACCACCTATCAAGAGTCACAAATGGAGAAGAACATACGAACTTAGAAGACAAGTTCCCAGATGCATAGTTATTCAAATTCCAGATTGCTGATGAATACTTCGTAGATATCATTTAGTACTTGAGCACAGGTACTGTGCCACAAGAATATAACACTGTGTAGAAGAAAAACCTGGTAGTCTATGCCACAGACTATCAACTGATCACATAACACTTATATAAAATGGGTGTAGATAGCATCTTGCGAAGATATGTGTTAGAACACTAAATACCAAGAGTTTTAGAAGAAGCCCATGAGGGAATAGCAAGATGGAAATATGCAGGAAAAGTTACCACGCAGAAGGTATTGCACGTAGGACTATGGTGGCTGACGATTCACAGAGACTCGAAGGAGTACTGTCAAAGATGCGATGTCTGTCAAAGGGTAGGTGAACCCAATAGAAGGGATGAAATGCCATTACAACCATAGGTAACATTGCATGAATTCTATAAATGGGAAATAGACTTTGTGGGACCAATCAACCCACCAAAAAAAAGAACAGGGTCTAGGTACATTATCACCATGACAGAGTACCTAACAAGATGGGTGGAAGCCACAACAATGAAGGATTGCAACGCACTTTTTATTTGAACAAGTGATCACTAGATTTGGATTCCTGAGAGTTTTGATGAGAGACCAAGGCACGCACTTCATAAACAACACAATCAATGCTATGACTGAAGAGTTTGAAGTCCATCATCAAAATATCACACCATATCATCCATAGGCAAATGGCACAGTGGAAGCATTTAACAAAATCATTGAGAATGCGCTGAAAATGATCTGTAACATCGACAGGGATGACTAGGACCTCAAAGTGCCAGTATTATTATGGGCCTATAGGACTATGTGCAAACATTTGAAAGGGCACACACCATTTAAACTGATCTATGGCCAAGAAGCGGTGGTGCCATTGGAATTTTTAGTACCAAGCTTGCACGTAGCAACGATTACACAGATGACAGAACGAGGTGCAGTACATGAGTGATTAAATAAGTTAATGACCATGGAGGAAGATTGGATATTAGTAGGGTTCCACCAATAGGTTCAGAAAGCAAGAGACAAATCTTGGCATGATAGACACATCAAGAAGAAAACTTTCAAGAAAGGAGATCTAGTACTGATGTATGATAGTAAATCGTTTCAGCACCCAAGAAAGCTAAGAATGCATTGGATAGGACTGTACAAAGTAAAATTTGTCATAGATGGAGGAGTTGTACAGTTGAGAGACTTATCAGGCACATAACTCAGAGGGATGATCAATGGGAGTTGACTAAAGCTATACAAGGACAGTCGACCACCCACTTCGCAGTAAAAAAAAAAAAAAAAAAGTATATAAAAAAGAACCAACAGAGGCACAGTGCACTGGAGACAAAAAGGGAATGCATATTTAGGAACACAAACTCGAAGAGGAGAAGGAAAACAACCACAGAAAAGGGGAAAAAAATGAGAAACGAAAAGGTGGCAAAAGCAGTACGAAATGACGGAGATAGGAAGAATTGAATGACGGAAAGGACCGATGGGACACCATATTAATCACACCAATTGGAGTCGTCAAGGTAGAGTAATGGAAAGTATGAAAGAGATGGAGGTGAAATGAACCCATAATTAAGGAAGCATCCTTGACAAGCTTCATGCGAAGCCCATACAACACACAGACATAGGAGCATAGAGTCCATTTACGAAAGGAGAACAGATAGAGAGTGATAGAGGCTAAGGAGCACAAGGTCAAGTTCACAGAGGTCATAGAGACCATTCAAACTCAAAAAACGTTTGACATTCACCACCATGGAACCACCAAAGCAAGCAGAAGCAAGTCAGAGCACCATAAAACCTAGAGTTAGAACCAGGTCATGGGTACAGTTGGAAGAAGGTGCACAACAACCATCGAATATCGTCAATGTCGACGAAATCCCAACTCTAGACACAACACCAGTGAACACCAAACTTGTAGTGTAAGAAACCCAACAACGAGCATCGAAGAGCATGAATATAGATATACTTGCAAAGGTATAGGAGCAACAACACCAGGACGCAGAAACCTTGAAGGAGGCGCAACTAGAGAGCATTGAAGCAACTCCAAGAGTCAATGGAATGACACTAAATCTGGAAGCAACAATTGAGCTAGATGAGTCTCAAACCACCATGTCAGACCACCCATCAGAAGGAACAGTATAATATGTCATGGGTTGGCCAGAATGGTATTCTGAAGAATAACCGACAACCGTTGGAACCTCGAGCCAGCCACCACCGAAGAATGATAAGCAGCAGGTACCTAGGTCACCTCGTCAGAAAACGGTCACAACCCTCGTTCTACCACGTATACCAGATGGGGTATGAGTGGAAGAAGGATTGCTAGGGTATATTGACAAGCTCAAATACTCATACCACGTTGTAGCAGACCCAGACAAGTTTCTAGAATTTTCAAAGAGAGTATACTTAGAGACTGTGGGCATAAATCCAGTTGGGGAATCGATGGATCGGCCACTCCGATGGGCAACAGGATTGGAGAAAACAGGGATTTTAGGTCTGTTGGATCTACCACATTTTGGAAAAGATCAGTACACAAGCACGTGCATCAAACAGTTGTTAGAAGTCACACATGGCGGGGACATATGGTTGGACAAGATCGTCTCGGTAGACATAGAGCTTATTGCGAACATAACAAGGTTTCCATCCCAGGGCATGGATCTTGCACATTTTATGGATGACAAAGCCAGGGAGAAAGAACTAGCGGAAGAGATGAAGAAGAAGTATGGTACCGACAGGGGGACACAAGGAATCATTATCAAGAGAATCAACGATGTCGCAACACAGATGGGCGCAAAAATCTTATCTTGTAAGATGCTAAGAAAATGTCACAGGGAGGAAGTTCTAGTTGGGGTTGTTGCAGTTGCAGCTCAATGCGCTGAGGGCACCACAGTGAGCTAGGCACCCTATCTCTTGAACTTCTTGGATGACTGCAAGGATGCACAGGATCTCAGAACAAAGTTTCACTATTCATGGCTAATCATTTTAATATCCTTTATGGGTTGGAGAGAACCAAGATATGTAACTTTCGGTACCATACCCAAACCTAACCAGGGAGCAATATACTTATTACTGAAAGCTACGTCGGATACTAGGAGAAAAAGAATGCATGGGTCCATATTTGAAGGAAACCTACGTGACCTGCAAAAAGCCATGTTCAACATGTGGAGAATCACACCACATGTTGTTGCGTAGTTTTGGGGCATTTCCAACTTCAATGCCACATGACATATGATGTGGATACAAGCGCAGAAGGATGTCGATAAGTAGTGGCTACAGATGCACTACTGTATCACAGAGGGAGACATCAACATGGTGATCAAAGACTGGGAAGATGAATGGAAGATTCTAGTCCTCACCCAAGACTTTCCAGAAAGGACAGCAGAAGAGGAGGCAGGGTAGGAGGAAATGTAGCTTCAGGAAGTCCAAGTGCCCAAGAAACAAAGGACGAGCTAGACAAAATCAACACAGACAAATGAAGGGGTAGCTAATACAGGGACACAGAAGGGGAAAAATAACACTACACAGCCGGCCAAAGAACAACAGAAATAGGCTGAGGCCGTGCAAGGGACTACACCAAGTCCCAATCCATAGGAATTAGGTGGCAATAAGAGGCCAACGATGCATATAGGAGGAGCGTGCAAGAATACAAAGGTGCAAAGAACACCTCCAGAGTATACGATCATGGGGGACGATGGAGAAATGATAGCCCAAATGGTCCAGGATTGTCTAGCCGAGGATTTTGACAATTATACGCACCACAGGGACAAGATTCAAGAGGATCTGGCAGACATGCGGTGGTTCCTCAAGAAAATCAGGGAAGTACAAACAATAGGCAGCAGCAGGGGAACAAAGCCATCAACACTGCAGACAAAGGAAATATTGGAAGAAGGAGAGTGAGATCCAGTCCATACAATACTACAGCCAAACGCAACATTCCACATCACACCTAGTATGTTGTGCATGGACGAGATCATGGGGAAGACGCCCCTCAAAGACTTAATCCAACTCCAACTAGTATTTCCACGGATACCATCCAAGTCTCTACACAAGTTGCAGGTTAGCATGAACCACGAGGTACAGTCTTGAGCACGTTCAGACTTAGCCGAGTTGCAGTAGGAAACAGAGAAGTGGGACACGCTGGAAATAATATATGAATAGGCTAAGTTCGAGACCCAAGAGGAAAAGGAGAACATGAAAGGATTGGAGCATAAAGTGGCAGGAACTTACGGGAATGTTCCAAAGGCCGTGTAGGGGGATGAAATCACTGCAACATAAAAGATTGATCAGATTGCACAAGCAATTGATCAATACCAGAAGTAGATCGAGAATATCTGTGAACAACTCACACCCACGACTCCACCAACAGTAAAGGAGCAAAGGAAGTAGGAAGAAATAGAGAAGATATAGGAGATAGAGCGACAGGTTAGCACAACAACTGACTTGTTCGAGAATGCAACATAGCTTTGGAAAAATATGGAGGAGGATCAGAAAGTCCAGAAGTGGGACAAGGAAGAAGAAAGGTTAAGTGCATCTATCCAGGACCTCAAGAAGAGGCAGAGGACAATTTCCATCACGGAGCACGTCAAAGGGGTGCATGACATGAAGGTGTTGCAAGAAGAACTCACAATTGCGCAGACACAGAAGAAGGAGCATCAGGCTCAAATGGAACCATTTCAAGAGCAGGTCGTAGAAGTCCTGGCATAGGTAGAGAAAGCCAAGACACAGATAGAACAGACCCAGGAAGAGTGAGTGGAATGGATCAGTGACGAAATTGCATTCTATATAGTGGACACAGTCAAGGAGAAGACCGCATAGGTGCAAAAACAAGCAACAGAGCTCAAAGAGAAGTTCCAGGAGGTCACCAAGGAGATAGAAGAATTGTGTTAGGTGGCTCGGGATGAGACAAATGTCAGTGTTGGGGGCCTCTTGGAGGTAGGCCAAAGCATAAAGAAATACATTTTTGGGAAAGAAATCATGCACAAGGAAAGTGACAACTGGAAGGAAGAACAACACGTGCACATGTAGGGAAGACCTAACGATGGTAGGGTTAGGGTTTTGGTAATTTATTGTAATGGATGAAGAGCCAGAAATGTATAAATATATATACTTAGGTATCATGAGGGGTGCGGATATATACTTAGGTATCGTTCATTTCAGAGTAGTATTGATTTTAGCTAGTTGTCTATGAGTTGTTGTGATATGTAAGATTTTTTTGTATGATCTATTTTGTATAAGATGTTGAGCTAGAGAGGATGAAGGAGGGTAGATATTTGGGGTTAGATCACAGGTTGAGGAGCCTGGTGCGATCTAGTCTGCCTCATATAAATCTTACCCGATGGGGAAGAGTTGTAAGCGCGCGATGTTGTAGTGACAGAAAGACTATAATAAAAGAGTCGAGAGACAAATATTTTTGGATGTAGCCTAGGAGGGGGTGAACCATGGTAACATCTGTGTTTTGTGATGCATGCATGCATATATTTATTGTCTTCAGTATTTATTGTTATTTTTAATGAATGAGTTGTTGTATTTCCTGCTTATTTGCAAATGACAGTATATTGCATGTACAAGTGATAATAGTGGTCCAATATACAGTTCTCATATCTTGCACTCAATCCTAAGCAATAAACACATGAGTATTAGAGACACCCATTAAAGCTATCTCGGGTGAGACTACACAGTGCACTCTATGCGTTGCATTGTCTTCTGGTTTACCAGGAGGGCCGATAGTTTTAGAGTCTTTGTTGGAAACCCGAACAGACATGAACCCTGGGTCAATAAACTCAGACATAATAGGAGAAGAAGTAACCAACAAAGACACTTCAAGGTAAATATGGATCATGATAGTTTGAAGTAATTCTTAGAACAATGATTATAGTAAGAAGTGCAACAAAAGTAAGTTACAAAGATTCTAGGATATGACTATGAAATTATCTAAGAAAAAGGAAAATAAAATATGGCGGTAGATGCACTTTTAAGGAAAGAAGAAGACACAGAAGGTTTACTGAGTGCTATTTCCATTCCACACTCTTATTGGGTGGAAGAATAAATGATAGGATGTAATTAAATATCAAATGGTATGCAATATCATTAAAAAAAAATACAATAGGACCCAAGTGCATTAGATAAATTTGTGTGGAATAATGATTTACTATTGTATAAAGTTCACTTATATTTATGTAAGAATTACTAACTCAAATAAAAGGTCCTTTAGGAATTTCACACTTCTGGTATAAGAGGACATTTTATGGAAGGTATTAAAACTGATGTCCAAAATTTTGTGGCTAAATGTGTGGTTTTCAATAGAACAAGGGAGAGACAATCAAGGCCCCAGGTCTCCTACAATCATTATCTATACAAAGTCAACATTGGGAATAGGTTTTAACATAATTTATTACAAGTCTACCCAAGTCCAAAGGAAATAATTTCATCATGTTATTAATGGATCGAGTCACAAAGTGTACCCATTTTTTCTCCCTTTCTCATCCTTTCAAAAAAAGTGCAATATCCATAACAATAATGGATACAATTCAAAGGCCACATGGAATCCCTAAGATCATTGTAAGTGACACATATCCAATTTTGACTGGAAATATTTGGGTTGAATTATTTTCTTGTTTGGGTGACCAATTTTCTCATGTATCCTCTTACCATCCTCAATGTTATGGGTAATGAATAAATTCCTATAAGGGTATCTTTTTATCTTTGCATATGATAAAAACACATAATGGGTCAAGTGGTTTCCCTTGGAAAAATGGTGGTACAACACATCCTTCCATATTTCATAAAAATTTCCCCATTTATGGAACTTTATGGATATCATCCTCCATCCATCACATCACCCTTGAAAGGGAAATCAAAGGTTCAAGAAGTGGAGGACCACATAGAGCACCAACAAGAGGTTCTCAAACTATTGAAGTGCAACTTGGTTACAACACAAAATAGGATGAGCCAACAAGTAGATCAACATCGCAGTGAAAGGAAATTTGAAGTGGGGGATTAGGTATTTATAAGGATACAACCATACAAATACATGTACCTCAATCAATATAATAAGGACAATAACTTAGCACCCAATTATTATAGTCCATATAAAGTGTTGTAGAGGATTGGAAGTATGGCTTAAAAATTGGAGTTACCTCCATATTTTCATGTACATCCAATATTCCTTGCTTCTTTCTTAAAGAATGTAATAAGTGATAAGATTCTAGTTTAAAATATTTTACTAGAGAGCAACGAAGAAGGGGAAATCATACTAGAACAAGAAACAATCCTTGGAACAAGGGTTAAGAAGTTGCAAAATTGAGTAATTACTAAGTATCTCATCAAGTGGAATAACTTACCAATAGAACACATGACATGGGAAGATGATTTCTCCATGAAGAAACATATGTAGCTAATCAAATGTTGAGGGAAACACTTTTTTGGAGGGGAGGGGCATGATAATCCACTAGACAAAGGCCAATGTTAAACATAAATCCCCATGTAAATCCCTAGATATTGAGTTGTTGTATTTCTATTGCTATATCAATATTGTCTATTATACTTTTTAATTGTAATTGTACCCTTGGTTTCCTATATATATACCAAGGATACCTAGTTTTAGGATCATCTCATATTGTACACATGTTCTATTGTAAAAGGAGTTTTCCCCCTTGAAGAGGCTTCACATTCATTCTTCTCTCTTTATCAAGGCGTGGAATTACTTTTCTCTCTTTTTATGTTATTTGATCGTTTGGTGTATAAAAGTTTCCCCCATGCATTTCCCCTTTCTATTTTTCAGTTTTAATACTTTAGACCATACATATTTTGAAAATAGACAATCCAAAAAAATGTGATCTATATATTCATCTTTTAATTTTCATGATATACACCAACTAGGACCTTTCCATGTCCTTATTTTGAAATGATCCCATGTGGGAATATTTTTAGGTAAATACAACCATACAAATATCCTTGATTTTAAAGGGAAATCAAACTTCTAAATTACCTTTCACGATCGCTTATTTTATCCTTTTGCTTCATCTTCCATCCTTGCCTCATACCCTATCTTTTTTATATACCTACAAAATGATTTATTCTATACCATATAATTTTGTCATATATGTTAGTACTAGATTTGATCCAGTCATTAGAATGCACCATGATCGAGATTAAAGGGTCAAAATTCAAGAGAAAGAGTCCGAAAGACAACTTGTAGAGATCATAGATCAAAGAAGCAATGCATATGGTATAGAGCCAAGAAATTTATAGAAAAAAATAAATCCCTAAGGACCTGGGACTCAGTTTCAAATACCTAGGCGCTTATCGGGAGAATGAAAGGTGTTTATCTCGTCCAAAATAAGTTTAAGCCCTCACCCAAATAGAGCCATATCATATAACTGAGGCTTAAAGAGAAATAATGGGAGGAGGTGTGGGCTCAGTCATCCAACGGATATAAGTGAAATTGATCAATGGATGAGGATGCATGTATCATCAAAAGGGCTTCCAGGAGTTAACGTAGAATTGGGGTGTGACAATATTTTTAAAGAGCTATGTGTCGAAGTGTAAAAGGTGTTGCATGGTAAGATAAGGAAAAGAAAACAAATCCCCTAGGGTCACAAAAATGGTATTCTGGTCCTGCTAGGTTTCACATCCACCAAATCATCACATATATAACCACTTGCTCAACGCCACCTAGAGCCAACATAGTAGTCCACTTGAACATCGAGGAATCCGAGAGAGACCTGACAAGTTAATGACATGTATTTTTAAGCCTATCAGAGATCACCACATGTGATGAGGAGGCCCACTAGAGTTTTCAGTTTTCATATTGGATTCAACCATACATATTTCGATCCCTCGAGGACACTTTAGTGCCTACATGGATCAATCCCAAGCTGCCATGTGTCCACATATTCATGTTGATGTCATCATGACGTCACCCAAATTTCACGTGTTTTCGAAATTTCAAAAGGCTTCGTTCCATAGGGAAAAGGACACATGTATTCAAACAAGGGAATGAGGGATAATTTTTTAGGCGAGTGGGAGGATTCACTAACAACCTGCCAAATTAGTTAGAAAAGATGTGACATGTAATAGGATATCTAACGTCATGTTTTCTCAAATTCACCCATCATTGTGCCCATGCCTGCAGAAGTCAGAGCACAACAATCATTGCCTCTACACTTTCATTCACACGTGTCAATAATCTTAATAGATTGGGATAGGTATTACCAGTCACGTCACTCCATCAGTTGTATCACTAGAGACATGTCAAGCTCCTATAAGAAGAACATAGAGACTAAGGTAAAGCCCATCTATAAATAGAATAATTTCCACTGGTACATCTATCCTAATGACCAGTATAGAAGATGATGAAGAATATAGGGGATTATCATCCATCCTGGATACAAATGTGGGGATAATGTTTTCTATACATTTCTATGGAAGGAATTTCCTTCTCGGGTATCATTAGCAAAACTGAAAAATCATAAGGGAATTCAAGAATCTACCTCAACGTGTACTTCTGTCAATTGACCATCCTGAGGCAACAACTCGAGGTAAGAGATTTAAAGCCATGGTTATTGATAATATACTCTAGAGTGCAGTGGGTTCTTAGGGGAAGGTGCAGGGAGGCATTTCAACCAATCAACAACCTAAATCATTCCATGGTTGAACGGGCCCACCGTTGCAGATGAAGACCTCATGGTGCCAGCTAAGAAGACCAATCTAAAGGCTCAATTAGAATAAGAGAACACACCTTGTCCAGGACTAGCAAGTCATCTTTGGGGTCAAAAATATATTTTTACCTAATTAAAACAGACAGAAGCAGTTGATAAGTTAAAATATATTAAAATGTCAAAGGTGGTATCAAGATTCTAACAAGCTGAAATCAATTTTCAAGAAGCAGTATTTCTCCAAGTAAGCAGTTTCTTCTTAAGAAAAATTAGTTATAAATCAACATAAGGAGATTATTTTTAGGTTCGTCACTTTGATAAATTTAAGAGTATATTATACTCGATTTGTTTGATCAAAGATCCCCTCAGACATAGACATATTTTCAAGGCTGTGGGCTACAAGAGATTCATCCCCTGCGTTATTCTTTAGTTTGTCCTTCCGTTTTTGTGTCTGTGATTTTATAAAATCCATCCTTGTCATTTAATGGCTTCTTGTACATATCCCCATTAATAAAATCTCGAGAAACATGTTTTATGACATGTACAATGCTACTATGTGTTGTTTATCTTATGATACTAAAGTGATTTCCTTTGAATGTATGACCACTTCATGTCATTGTTTCCTGTATTTAATGATGTACAGAGGGTACCTCCATGGATTTTAGTATATGAAAATGTTTACTATTTGATGCATGGTTTAAAGATATGGTATAGTTTTTATAACTACTGAATTCTTAATTGATTAACACATTATTCTATCCATAGGCTGTGTGAATCACCTTAAAGTTGTCTGACATGTCTATTTTGTATTTCTTCTAAATTTTCCCCTTCTCAAACTTAAATCAAACTGTTTGAATCACTGATGGACACATTCCTCTTCACGTTTAATGTCTTGGTATTGGTTCTAGTATTGTTTGAGGGCCGAGATTTTTATAAGAGAGAGAGAGAGAGAGAGAAACTTACCCAAAATTTTGCATATTTTTTTGTTGTTAATCAGTATGGATTTAAGACTTGCTCTAGGTCTTAGCCCCTGGGGTGCCTAGGCATTGTTCCATTTACATCATAGAACATCTTAAGGGATAACATACAAAATGGCACCATTGTCAGGAAACATAATTTGAAGATATCTTTCCCTGGGGATATGACATTGCAAATATGATACTCGAAGGTGAACAAGTTTTAGACGCTTGGTTGTTAGTTATTTCACTCAGAAACTCCATAAAAATAATATATGGAATACAAAAAAATATATACCAGAAGAAACCCAAATCCTAAGCATAATACAGTATACTCAAACCCCGAGAAACTCGTGACATAGAGAAATCTCAGAGAACGTCAAATATCTTCGCCTCCAGGTAACCCTAATTTGGAAACTTCTCCTTTTGGTGCTCATGTAGGTAGTGAATCTTTGGATCTAGTTGATATACCTATTGATTCCACTTTTTCTACCAAGATACCTCCTAAATCCTTAATAGATCTACAAAATTCACCTTTAGGATTCTATCAAGAAGTGATCTCTTCCTTTAAGCCCTTTATGAAAAACCCTATTAACCCTCCATCTGTTGAATCCCATTACATTATCTTGTAGAACCGCATGGATAATTTAGGAGGAGGAAGATTTGGGGGAAATCAACCTCCCCTACCACCTTTAAACCCTTTGGTCATGGCTCAATTCGTCCCTCTAAATATACCTTCTCATGTCCATGATTGTTAAGTACTAGAAAAAGACCCATGATATGTGTAAAACCATTATTATTCCCTAGATATTGAATTATTACATTTATAGTAGGTCTTCTAGAACCCTTCTTTGCACCCTTTCATTGTAATTGTAACCCCTTGTCTCATATATATATATATATATATATATATATATATATATATATATATATCAAGGAGATATAGTATTAGGATCATCTTATCTCATCTCATATTGTATTATGAAACTTATATACTATAAATGAGGTTTCCCCCTCGAAGTGGACTGATTTCTTATAATTTTTAAGGCGTTGGGTCATAACATTTGGTTTCAGAGCTCAAGGTATTGGGGTTTCATTGCTACATCTGAGACACCTTGGAATTTTTGCTATAAAATGTTTTCTACGATGTTTCTGAAGAAACCACTTGGAGAATATTTAGTAGACGGATCAAGGTACGTGGGGTTAAAATTTCATCTCCCTAGGCCTTACATGTTCAGAGATATATCCTATGTAGGACAGGGTTTGGGAATCATTCTGAATTTAGTCATCGTATAATTTTTGATATAAATATTTTTCTATAACGTTTCATATCCTTAAATCTATAGTATATTCACATAAATTATCAAGGTATCCTTGATAACAATTTCAACTTTTGGGTCATCCTACTTTTGTGTACACACCCTGTGGAAGATAGGGTATTTGACTAGTCCCATTGACTAGCCTCAAATAGGTGTTTCAGGTACAACAACCATAAATTCTTCAGAGAGAATTGAAATTAAGTGAGACTAGTTGCATTGAACATTATACAGGACATCATATTGTGGGTACAATTTTCATAATTTTATATCAATTATTGTGCACGGGGAACGCTGTAGAAGTTCTCTCTTTTGGAAAGGGAAAAAATCAGTAAGGTGTGGGGAAGTTACCATAACTTCCACTTGGCACATCCAATTTTGATCATACCTATGGCATTGCAGAGAGAAAATATCATAGAAATATAGAATAAAATTTCAAACCCAGAAGAGCAAACATTTTAGAGATAGACCAAAAGAAAGGTCAGCCAAGAGGAGAAACTCCAAATTAAGGTTTTTAAAGGTACATAACTTACAATTGGCATAATTATTTTTGGAATATTTGTTTCAGGTGATTTGAAATTTGTGATATATATAGAATAGAGGATTATTATTATTATTACTCCATATGGGTCCCAAAAAGGTGACAACACCTATTAAACCTCTAAAAGTCTCATCTATGACTCAAGAAGAAAATGAGGACATACAGAACATGTTGTCCAAATTAGAGGAACAAATTATGATTGCGAGTGAAAAGTCTAATAATTGGGTAAACTCACAAAGACAAATTCAAGTAATGGAAGGGAATATGGTTGGCATGGAAAATAATATGGAAGAAAATAAGAATGACATAAAAAAAGAAATACAAAATTCCATGAAGGAAATGAAAAATATATCTTCCCTGATATCTCAAGCTATATATGGGAGATTCCCTAAAGGAGAAATCAAAATGGAATGGACTGGTGAAAATAAAGGTAGTACTCATGTTGAACAAACTGCTAATAATAATCCATTTAGTGAATCTAACTCTAATTGTGGAGTTAATTCTAGAGGGGGACCTAAATTCAAATTTCCCAAAATTGAATTAAAGAAGTTTGATGGTACAAAGGTATTTACTTGGGTGAACCAAATAGATAAATATTTTGAACTACATAATATTATGGATGATAAGAAAAGGATTCACATAGAAATCTTGAAATTTGAGATAAAACCATATCAATGGTATCAATGGATAGTGAAAAGGAAACCCCCTTTATATCACTAAACTTGGGGTTTATTTACAAGATACCTAGAAGCACAATATAGGAAAGTTTGGGAAAAAGACTATTTCAGTCAATTGACCAGAATCAAGCAGTTAGGTGATATTGAAGAATATAATTCAGAACTCCTGGTACTCGCCATAAGGGTGGATAACCTAAGTGATGAACACTTGTTGGAAGCTTACATGGGTGCATTAAAAGAAGACATTAAACTTGAAATTTTCTTAAGATAACCTACAAGTATTATGGAAGCTATGTAAAATACTCGTCATATTCATGCCAAAAATAAGGCTACACACATGTATAGCATTGGAGGAAGAGATCATTTTGTGGGTTATAAGACAACCATATCTCAACCAACAAGGTTAACACCTCAGAAAATTGATTAAAGAAGAGAAAAGGGACTATGTCTCAGTTGTGATAACAAGTATAGTAAAGGGAATAAATGCGGTGAGAAGAAATTATTATACATAGACTGTGAGGAGGAAGAAGATAGCGTACCTAAACCAACATGGTTGACACCTCAACAAATGTATGAAAGAAGAGAAAAAGGACTATGTTTCAATTGTGACAACAAGTACAGTAAGGAGCATAAATGTGGTGAGAAGGAATTATTTTACATAGACCGTGAAGAGGAAGAAGATCAAGAATTGGAACCATCACAAGAACCAAATCTAGAAGAGACTACCACAAAAATATATTTTCATGCTTTGGATGGAATCACTACTCCTCAAACCCTCAAGATACAAGGATACAACAAAAAGAAAAAGGTAACAATATTGATTGATTCAGGTAGCACCCATAATTTCATCAATTACAAATTAGCAAAAGATCTGAATTGTTTTGTATATCCTACACCAGAGTTTCAAGTAATGATTGTATATGGAGGTAGCATAAATTGTTCAGGAAAATTCCATAGTATTAATCTCAACATGGGGGATTATTTTTTGGATAGCCCCATGATTGCCATCCAAATGGGGGGTGTATATGTTGTATTAGGGGTCTAATGGTTGCAATCACTGGGAATAGTGGCCTTTGATTTTCCACAAATGGAAAGGAAATTGATCTTAGAGGTATACAAGGGAAACTCTTTAAAGTGATAAGCTCTAATAGCATGGAAAAATTACTCAAAAAGGGACACCAGGGTGTAATTGCACAATTGTGCTCACTTGATGTTCAAACATCTATAGCCCTGGCTCCATGATATCTCCAAATAATTATCAACAATCATTCCAAGGTATTTGGTGAAATGTCTAAGGGTCTTCCACCTACCTGAGACCATGACCATGCTATTCATTTGCAGCTAGGAAGTGTACCGCCTAAAATTAGGCCTTACAGGTATCCAAATGCACAAAAGAGTGAGATTGAACGCATGTTCCAGGAAATGTTAGAGGTAGACACCATTCAATGTAATTCAACATAGCCAAAGTTATTTCTCTTCACTAATAGTGTTGGTTACAAAAAAAGATGTCTCATGGCATATGTGTCCAGCTTATAGAAAACTCAACAAAATGACCATCAAAGATAAGTTTCCTATCCCTGTCATTGATGAATTATTAGATGAATTACATGGAGAAAAATTCTTTACTAAGTTTGATATTTGTTCGGGATATCATCAAATTAGAATGAGACAGGAATACATTCCTAAAATAGCTTTTATAACACATGAAGGTCATTATGACTTTTTGGTTATGCCATTTGGACTGACTAATGCACCGTCAACATTTCAAATCTTGATGAATTCTATTTTCAAGCCCTTCCTTAGAAAATTTGTGTTAGTATTTTTTGATGACATACTAATACACAACAAATCTTGGGAAGATCATGTACAACATGTTGACAAAGTATTACAACTATTGGAAGAGCAACAACTTTATGAAAATCCTTCCAAGTGTGCCTTTGGGGTTCAAGAAGTGGAATATTTGGGTCATATTGTATCTCATGAAGGTGTAAAAGTGGACCCTAAAAAAATTAAATCTATAAGGGAATGGTCAATTCCCAAAACCTTGAAGAAAATTTGAGGATTCTTAGGATTGGCAGGCTATTACCATAATTGTGTCAAGAACTATGGTCAAATATCAACACCTATAAAAACATTATTAAAGAAGGAAGCATTTTCTTGGAAAGAAGAAGCAGCCGAAGATTTTGAAAAACTTAAGGAGGCTATGTGTACAACTCTCTTCTTGACCACATATGATTTCAATTTTTTTTTTATTGTGGAGTGTGATGCCTCAGGCCATGGAATTGGTGCAATTTTAATGCAGGAAGGAAGGACCATTGCCTTTGAAAGAAAACAACTTAAAGGAAAAAAATTATTCAAACCCATTTATGAAAAATAAATGTTGGCCATAATACATGCAGTTCAGAAATGATGCCCCTACCTAATAGGAAGACACTTCATGGTCAAAATAGATCATGACAGTTTAAAGTAATTTTTGGAGCAATGATTATTGTTAGAAGAGCAACAAAAATGTGTTACAAAGTTTTTGGTTTACGACTTTGAAATTACATACAAAAATGGAAAACATAATGTTGTGGCAGATGCCCTTTCCAGGAAAGCAGAAGAAACAAAAGGTTCACTATGTGCTATTTCTAGTTCGCAATGGGATTGAGTGGAAGAAACAAGGATAGAATGGAATCAAGATCAAGAGGTATGCAAGATCATTCAAAAACTACATGAATACCCCAGTTCAGTAGAAACATTTGTATGGAAGAATGATTTTCTATGGTATCATGATCGCCTATACTTATGTAAAAATTACCAACTCAAACAAAAGATCCTTCTGGAATTTCACACTTCTCCTATAGGGGGACATTCAGGATTCTTGAAAACATACCACAGGGTCAAGAGGGATTTTTTCTAGGAAGATCATAAAAATGATGTTCAAAATTTTGTCTTAGAATGTCTGGTCTACCAACAGAATAAATGAGAGACAATCAAGACTCCAGGTCTCCTACAACCATTAGTTATACCAAGCCAACATTGGGAAGAATTTTCCATGGATTTTTTAATAGGTTTACCAAAATCAGAAGGAAAGTCCATCATCATGGTAGTAGTGGATCGACTAACAAAGTATGCCCATTTTTTCTCTCTTTCTCATCCTTTTAAAGAAATCACAATAGCAACAACATTCATGGAAACAGTTCAAAAACTACATGGAGTCCCCAAGATTATTGTAAGTGATAGAGACCCAATTTTCACGGGAATTTTTTGGACTGAATTATTTTCTTGTTTTGGTACTCAATTGGATCAAATTTCATCTCACCACCCTCAATATGATGGGAAAATAGATATTGTGAATAAATTTCTAGAAGGATATCTTCGTTTCTTTGCATCCGATAAACAAACACAATGGGTCAAGTGGTTTCCCTTAGCGGAATGGTGGTACAACACATACTTCCATACTTCATAAAAATGTCCCCATTTATGGAACTTTATGGATATCATTCTCCATCCATCACATCACCCTTGAAATGGAATACAAAGGTTCAAGCAGTGGAAGACCACATAGGGAACCAACAAGAGGTCCTAAAACTGTTGAAGGACAACTTGGTTATGGCACAAAATAGGATGAAACAACAAGCATATCAACATCGCAGGGAAAAGGAATTTGAGGTGGGGGATTGGGTATTTATAAGGATACAAACATACAAACAAATGTCCCTAAAGAAACAAAATAAGGACAATAAACTAACACCCAAATATTATGCCCCCTATAAGATTTTGCAAAGGATTGGAAGTATGGCTTACAAATTGGAGTTGCCTCCATATTCACGTGTGCATCTAGTATTCCATGTTTCTTGTTTAAAGAAGGTCATCAACAACAATATCCTAGTCCATTTTTTTTTATCAGAGCTTAATGAAGAATGGAAAATCATACTAGATCTAGAAACAATCCTTGAAACGAGAATTAAGCAGCTAAGAAATCAATCAATTACATAATACCTCATCAAATGGAAGAACCTACTAGTAGAAAAGGCAACATGGGAAGATGAGTTCTTCATGAAGAAGCATCCATGGTTAGACAAGTATTGAGGACAACACTTTTTTGAAGGGGAAGGGCATGTTAAGCCCTATACAAAGCCCTATGATATGTATGAAACCCTTATTATGCCCTAGATATTGAATTATTACATTTATGGTAAGTTGACTCGAACTCTTCTTTGCACCCTTTCATTGTAATTGTAACCCCTTGTATCCTATATATATCAAGGAGATCTAGTATTAGGATCATATTATCACATATCATATTGCGTTATGGAGTTTATATACTATAAAGGAGGTTTCCCCCTCGAAGTGGACTGAATTTTATTGATTTCTTATCATTTTTAAGGCATTGGGTCATAACAATGACCTACCTGAAAATTACTTGAAGTTGCTACCCAAGTATAATGGTGAACCGGACCTATCTACTGAAAAAAACCTAGAAGCCTTCCATGATTTCACTGATAACATGTCCTTGGAGCATGACGATGTCTTCATGAGTTTTTTTTTTCCAATCCCTAGAGGGAGATGTTCGTAAATGGTTTAGAGAACTCCCCACAGCCTCTATCGATAGTTGGCAGGATTTTGAGTTTGTGTTTATGAAGAAATGGGGGGAGAAGAGGGACAAATTTTATTACCTGATTGAGTTTGGCTCCCTCAAGAAGAAATAAAATGAGTCTATTGTTGATTTTAACAGAAGGTTTAATAAGCTTTACGACAATATTCCTAGAGAAATAAATCCTTTGCAGCAAGAAACCAAAGTCACATATGTTGGGGATTTTTATGCATACTTTTCCATGGAATTAAGAGAAAGAAGAAATCCCAGTTTGATGATAATGTAGGATGATGCAATAGATATTTATGGAAACATGATTGCATCAGGAAATGTGAAGCAAAATTTTGATCAAGAAGACAAGACGAAAATTAAAGAGGACCATGATCCTTCAGATCTAGCCAAAGATGCTCATGAATCTCAAATGGATGAAATGTCTAGAGTGATAAGAATTATGAAAAATAAAATGTCTATATTTTATATGGAGAATGGTAATTCTAAAAAATTCCCTCAATAAGGAGAGATTAGGAACCATAATTAGTTTGGGAGGCCTTTTAATCCTCAACTCATGAGGAGAGAAATAATAAATGATGAGAAACCCATTTAACCTCCTGTATGAACTAATGATTAGAATAACCTGGTGGAGGAAGAAACAGATGAAGGATATGTTGATAATCCACAATATATACATCTGTTGTAGGAGGGAAATAATACCATACACCTAACCCATAATGATTATGAAGACTCCCTCAACATCAAGAATATAATCCCCAAAAATGGATCTAATGAAGAAGTGTTGTCCTCTAATTAGTACATGATGCTTGTTGATGCACTGCAAGATTAAATGCATAAGAAGTATGATCTCATACATAGACAAAAATATATTAACCAGGACAACCAACCACAACCTAACAAACTTAACCTAAGTCTTTCTATGGATAAAATCAAAGAACAAAAAAATACTATCAAGACTAAAGAAGTTGATGAAACTTCAAAGATAGAGAAAGAGGTATAGGAACTTGAGGAGTTAGTTCCACCCTTCAATATTGAGAAAGATATTTCCAAAATCAATATCCTGGTCCCATAGCTAAACTGGATAAAAGTGTGTCATACCACAAGCAAATTGAAAAAGTCATATAGGGGAAGAGCCTAGTAAGTCCTCCTGACACTGTAAATTTGCAAGATGATTCCCCTACTATAGTTTTTGTTCCTCACATAGATGATAAAGAAGAGTCAATTGCACCTTTCTATGTGACCTTAAATATCCATGAAAAAATGCTAATAATTTTATTCTTGAATCTAGAGCATCTCATAATCTTATGCCAAAGTTAGTAATGAAGAAGTTGGGGTTATAAATAACCAGGTCTTATCACGACCTCTACTCTTTTGATTTCAGAAATGTGAAATGTGATGGGTTGATCAAAGACATGGTGGTTACCTTGGCTCAACTTCTCGTTAAGAGTATCATGATGGATATGGTGGTAGTTGATGTACTTGCAAACTATGGGATGGTGCTATCCAGGACTTGGGAAATAAAGATGGGGGGTATGATGCAGATGGACATGACCTATGCTACTGTGCCAATATTTGGAGGAGAAAGTAGAAGATTATACAGAGAAAAAAAATTGTTATGTGGTCAGTGACCAAAAAAACCCTGTAAATCACCCCATATATGTTGTTGATAAAGACTTGGTTGTTGGATCCTCTCAGTAAATGAATAATACAAAGAAGTCTCGAATTTTGTAAGGCCTATTATGATTCCTAACCAAGAATTCCATGGTATATGGAAGATGTATTTCTATGGAACATATTCAAAGGAAGGAGTGGGAGCTAGAGTATTCCTCATATCCCCTAAAAAAGAAGAAAATCATTTGTCCTACAAATTGGAGTTTGAGGCTACTAACAATGTAGTTGAGTATGAAGCCTTGATTCTTGGTTTGGAGGCAGCAAGGAAGATGCATATCACCGAGTTGTTAGCCTTTGGAGACTCATAACTTTTGGTTCAACAAATAAAATGATGCTATCATATAAGGAATCCCAAGATGAGGGCCTACAAGAATCATGTATGGGATTTAATTGAATTTTTTTTATAAATCTTTTAATATCATTGTTATTTCAAGAGAATTTGATTAGAAGGTTGATTCCTTAGAAATAACATCTAGCACCTTTAAAACCCCTATTGTCCCTCATATGAGATATGTGATTGATATGATATACCAACCTTCTATCCTTGATAATATAAAATAATGGCAAGTGTTTCAAGATGACCAATAAATCAAAATATTCATAGAGGTCATAGATGAATTTTCCACCACACATGTAGATTCAGATGATGAAGAAAATGGGGAAACTATGGCTGAAACAAAGATGAAAATGACCTTTGAGTTTAGTGAGTACATGGTTGGGCATAAGGTCCTCCAACTAAAAAATAACTTATTCCTAAAGGACTAGCACTTGTAGATAATATTTTTGATAGGAATGATGTGCCCATAAAGCCTACAGTCTTACCCAAAGATGGAAATGTTGAAGAATGCAACATTGGGATAGAAAATGAGCCAAAATTCATAATTTGTCCAAAAAAATCTCCCCCAAGCACAAGGAATAATACTTGAAATTGCTGAAATAATATATGGATGCCTTTGCTTGAAAGTATGAAGACCTAAATACCTATGATACCAACATCATACAACATAGGATACCACTCAAGCATGGTACTAATCCTTTTAGGCAGAATTTAAGGAAAGTTAACCCCATGTTGCTACCAACAATTCAAAAGGAGGTGAGGAAGTTACTTGATTCTCAAATCACCATTCCCCTTAGATATTCTAAATGGGTAGAAAATATGGTCCCAGTTAGGAAGAAGGTGGAGAGATAAGGCTTTGTGTGGACTTTAGAAACCTGAATAAATGCTCATTGAAAGACAATTATCCTTTTCCCAAGATGGATCATATACTTCAGAAAGTTGTGGGATCCCATAGGATTTCCATGATGGATGGTTTCTCAGGATATAATCAGGTAGAAATGTATCCTAATTATAGGGAAAAAACATCCTTCACAACCCCATGGGAAACTTTCATGTATGATAAAATTCCCTTAGGTCTAATAAATGTAGGAGCTACATTCCAATGAGTCATGGATATAACCTTCATGGGAGAGAATGATAGATTCATTATCATATATCTAGATGATATGATTGTCTTCTCCGAGACAAACGAAGACCACATTAAGGAATTAAGGTAGAATTTTGTGAAGTGCGAGAAATTTGGTCTATTCTTAAATCCAAAGAAGCATTATTTTTCCATGAGTGAGGGAAATCTATTGGGCCATATATTGTCAAAATAAGGAGTAAAAATATACCCAAAGAGAGTATAATAAATCAAACATATTTCTATACCAAGAAACATAAAAGAGATACAATATTTCCTGGGAAAAATCAACTTCCTAAGAAGATTTGTCCCAAATTTTGTTGAGATGGTTAGGCATATCACTAACATGTTAAATAAAAAACATGAAGTGAAGTGGAATCCTGAGACTAGAGAATATTTTCAAATAATCAAAGAAGCATTGGGATAATTCCCAATTTTAGTTAGACCAAATTACGATAAGGACTTATTCATGTTTTATTTTGCTTCAGAACATACTAAAGCTATTGTTCTGTTGTAGAAAAATGATAAAAATCAGGAGCAACCTATAGCCTTCTTTAGCAAATCTTTGAGAGATGCAAAGTTAAAATATAGTAACCTGAAAAAACAAGCATATGCCCTGGTTAAATCATTAAAATCCTTCAGATATTATATATTGCACTCCAAAACGTTTTCTTATGTACCTAACAGTGCTATTAAATACATTCTCACACAGCCTGACAATGAGGGAAGAAGAAGAAAAATGATTACCAAAATGCAGGATTATGATTTGGAGATAAAACCCACCAAGCTGTTAAAAGGACAAGGGATTTCTAAACTCATGGTTGAATCAAATTACAAGACCACGTATTTAAATCTTATGATAGAAAACATCATGGAAACATGGAAAGGATAGGATGACACATGAGAACCATCTTCTGAGGTGAGCCCTAAGTTCACTGAATTTGATTGGTAAAAATATGTAATTTTCTATCTTTAACAGCTTGGTTTCTCACAAACATGGGAAAAATACAAGGTTAGGTCCATCAAGCTCAAAGTTGTGAAGTATTGCATTATGGGAGAATTTTTTTTCTGAAAAGATCCAGTGGGAATACTGTTGAATTTCCTTACCAAAGAAGAGATCGAGGATATTATCAATGAGTTTCATAAAGGGATATGTGGGGTTCATCACGCCTGGAGAGACACTACATAAAAAATACTCAAATTTGGTTATTACTTACTCTCATTAGTTTATGATGAAAACTACATGGTTAGGGCCTATGTAGAGTAGCATATGTTCTTAGGGAAGAAGAAATTGCAACCTCTCCCACTTATCCCTATCAAAACATAAGCACCTTTCCAAAAGTGGGGTTTAGATTTCATTGGTGAAATACAAATTCAAGTGGGTAGCACAAATGGATCCTGACAGCCACAAACTAATTCACCAAGTGGGTGGAGGAAATCCCCACTAGGGAAACAACTGATTCAGTCATCATCAAGTTCCTTAAGGATAAAATTCTAGCAAGGTTTGGATTCCCCATAAATATTATAACTGTTAATTCCTAAGCTTTCAAATCTTACAAAATACTGTAGTTTTGTCAAAATTACAACATAGAGCTAGGAAATTCCATTGCATATTATCCACAGGAAATGGCTTGGCCGAGTCATCCAATAAGAACCTCATTAACATCAATAAGAAGGCATTGTCCCAAAATAATAAAGCTTGTGATTCCCACCTAAAATATGTAGTCTGGGAAGATAGATTAAGAATCAAAAGGTCCCTTGGTACGTCTCCATTTCAGCTAGTATATGGGATAGAACCTATTTTTCCCATACAACTTAGGCTTCCTGTGATGAAATTGTTGCAATATGAAGAGGAAGAGTCAGATGATATGCACATAAGAATCAACCAACTAACTGAATTCCACCAGGTAAGATATCAAGTACGACTAATATCTCAAGCTCATCATGCAAGAATGAAAGAAATCTTTGACAAGCGATTCAAGGAGATAAGCTTTATGATAGGAGTTATAGTATTAAAGTGGGATTCCAGAAGTGAATCAAAGGGAAAGTATGGAAAATTTGAAAATATCTAGCTTGGACCTTTCCAAATAGTTGCAACACAAGACAACAACACATATGAACTGGAACAATTAGATGGCGAAGTATTTTGGGCTCCCATCAATGGGAAGTTCCTAAAACACTTCTTGTAGTATTAAATGTTGCGAAGTTTCCTACCCTATACATAAATAAATATTTTTCCATTCATGTTATGTGTTTTTTAATTTTACTTAATTCACCATATGTTTCACAAGAAAGAAGTTAGGGTTTCAAATTTAAGTTGTTGAGTAATTTTGTTTCACCTCTCGAATCAACTTTTTTGGTGCACAGGGAACAATTTATTTGAATGTAGACTCCATAACCCAACAAGATAAGGCACTCAGTCTACAGTTATCAACATACCATAGGGGTATGTTGTCCCTTTTGGAGCCAATATTAGTACTGGATTTGATCAAGTCATTAGCATGCACCATGATCGAGATTAAAGGGTCAAAATTCAAGATAAACAGGTTGAAAGAGAGCTTGTAGAGCTCATAGATCAAAGAATCAATGCATATGGTCGGGAGACAAGAAATTTATAGAAAAAAATCAAACCCTAAGGGTGCATTAAAGGCAATTATATTATCCAAAATAAGTTTATTCCCTCACCCAAATAGAGCCATATCATATAACCAAGGATTAAAGAGAAAGAATGAGAAAATATGTGGGCCCAATCATTTGATGAATACAAGCTAGCGTGATCAATGGTTTAGGATGCATGTAGCATTGGAAAGGCATCTGGGAGATAACACAACATTGGGGTGCAACAACTATTTTAAAGAGATATGTTTCAAAGAGTAAAAGGTGTCACATGGCAAAATATAGAAAATAAAACCACTCCCCTAGGGTATCGACAATGGTATTTTGGTCCCACTAGGTTGCACATCCACCTCCTCATCACATGTATGACCACTGACTCAACACCACCTAGAGCTAGCATAATAGTCCACCTGGACACTAAGGAAGTTGAGAGAGACTTGGCAAGTCATCGATGTGTATTTTAAAGCCAGTCAGAGATCACCACTTATGATGAGGAGGCCCACCAGAGTTTTCGGTTGTCATATTTGATTCATCCATACATATGTTGAGCCCTGGAGGAAACTTTAGTTCCTACATGGAACAATCCCAAGTTGCCACGTGTCCATAGATCCATGTTGACGTCACCCAAATTTCATGTGTTTTCCAAATTTCAAAAGGCTCTGAAAAGAAGTGTATTTAAATAGGGGAACAAGGAATAATTTTTCAGGCGAGTGGTAGGATTCTATGACAACTTGCCAAATCGGTTGGAAAATATGTGACATGTAACAAGATATCTAGCATCATTTTTTCTCTCATTCACCCATCATCACACCCATGCCTGCAGTCGTCATAGGATAGAAATCATTTCCTCGATGCGCTCATTCACACATGCCCATAGATCTTAACAGATCGGGCTAGGTATGACCAGTCACATTGCTCCATCAACTATCTCACCAGACATGTGTCAAGCCCCTATAATAAAGAACACTGAGACCAAGGTAAAACCAATTTGTAAATATTCTAGTTTCTACTGATACAACTATCTTGATGACCAATATAACATATGATGATCTACCTATGCAAACCTCTTTCACAGGAGGGGATTATCAGCTATCCCAGCTACATATGTGGGGAGAAGTTATTATCTGCATCGCTATGGAAGAAATTACCTTCTTGGGTATCATTAGCACAACCAGAAAATCAGAAGGGAATTCGAGAATCTACCCTAACATGCAGTTGTATCATTTGACTGGCCTAAGGCAGTATCTCAAGGTAGGAGATTTAAAGTTTTGGTCATTGATACTCTATGCCAGCAAGCAGTGGGGTTTGAGCGGAAGGTGCAGGGAGGAATTTCAACCAATAAAAAACCCAAATCATTCCATGGTTGAATGGGCCCACCACTACATATGAATACCTCATGGATCCAACTAAGAAGACCCATATTAAGGCTCAATCAAATGAAGAGAACACACTTCGTTCAACACCATCACATCACCTTCGAGGGTAAAAATATATTTTTACCTAGTTAAAAAAAAAATAGTTGAGAAGATAAAATCGGTTGAAATGTCAGAGGTGGTATAAATATTTTGACAAGCTTAAATCAATTTTCAAGAGGAAGTATTGGTCCAAGCAAGCAGTTTCTTCTTAATCAAAAGAAACTATAAATCAACAGAAGGAGCTCATTTTTATGGTCAACACTTTGGGGAATTTAAGAGTATCTTATACCCAAGTTGTTTCATCAAATATTGATCCAGGAGGATCTCAGTGGCCACCCACCTTTTCCAACTGGATCAAAACAGTTTTTTGACAACTTACTATTTTTAGTAGTTTTTTGGGTCCCAAACTTTCGTGACCATTTTGAGGCCCTAAACGACATTTTTTTCATGATCAGGCACTTCATTTATATCCCAAGGCTTTGATTGAGCCCCTTAAATGAAGCTCATCGTTAATAGATTTCTAACGAGTTATCGTACGCCCTGAACGAAGATTGTATGCAAAAGTTACGACCTCGGGAAGTTGGTGTACTAACTTACCCCAACAGAGCCCACATGACTTTTGGCACTTCATCTCCTAGGGTTAGGCTTTTGGATGTCTAGGGTTTTGGAAATCATGTTTATTGTAAAACTTCCTTTAGAGCCTCATTGTACTCATCTTCTTGCAAATGATCATAGTTGTCACATCTCTTCTCAGAGATAAGCTTCCACCATTCTAGCAAGCTTGTTTTCAGTCTACATTTTAAAGTTTTCAGCATATTTCTTATTTAATAGTAGTCAAGTTTTACCGTATATTTGTTATTTTTCACTGTGTCTCTATGTTAATATTATAAATCTGTGGTTTTATTTCGTTCTTCTCATAAATCCATATCAGTGGTATTAGAGAGGTCTCCTTCTTGAAGTTCTTTTGGTGCATGTCCACAATGCAGTGAGGGTATAGAGAGTTGGGTCTCGAGATTGTTTCTCTTGAGGAAAACTTCTCTCGCACACCCAAGAAACCGTCCATGGTGGGTGAAAATAAATACGATGGGACAAGCGATACTTTCAAAATGTTGCTTGAGGAAACCCTTGAGTGACAAAGGAATGGGATGATGGACAACTTTGCACAAATCCTTTGACGGTTGCTGAAAAGCGTCGCATCCACCTCAAGCGGAGGTTCCGCCCCCTTTAAGGTAAATATCAATTTTTATATTCCTTGATTTGAAGGTTAAATATATGTGGATTCCATAGATAAATGGTTAAAATTTCTAGAAGGGTATTGTTTTGTACACAACCTTTCTGATAGAGAAAATATTACATTTGCACTCAAGGCCATCCCCCATGTCAAAGATTGGTGGGAGACTTTCTATGAGAAAAAGGAAATAGAGGGATCCAAATTATTTGTAGTTGCACCCACTTGGAGTTCCATCAGGGATGCTATTAAGGAACAATACTACCCTATTGGAAGTTATGACGACTTGTATACAAGATGGACCACACTACGGTAGGAAAGAGACCAAATAGTTCCATAGTTCACCAAGATATTCCATACCTTGCACACCAATATGGGTATCAAATATTCTAAGAGACCTATGGTGTTAAAGTACCACGACGGTTTGCATAGATACATCCAAATAGAAATGGATTTTTTGGACTTATCATCCTTGGGAATGGCCTATCAATATGTCATTAAAATCAAGTAGAACCTTAAACAAAAGACACAACAGTTTGGGTCTGGGAACCCCTCATAGTATAAGTAGGGAAAGGGAATCCCCAACCTAAAAAACACAGAAAAAAGAAAATATGGCAAACCTCAAGACAACCATTCCAATACATAATCAAAGAAGGAAAATGCTAAGACAAATAAATATACCGGGAAGTGGTGCGACTTCCATAAGAGCCCCTGGCATAACAATGTTTATTTTCGCTCAAAGAAGTCATTGGTGGATGAGGTAAAATCCTCTGAATCAGATGTGGGTTCTGAATCTGAGTCAGAACCAAAAAATGGGAGACATATCATTAACTTGGAACCCAGTGCCACCGTTGCTACCACCAATATCATTCCTAGTGAACCCGATGAGCCAAAGGAAGGAGAGAGCCTCTTTCATTCACAGATGTGGGTGAAAGGAACTCTGCTACACTTCATCATTTATAGTTGTATAAAGAAGAACCTCATCTCAGTAGAGGTCATCAAGAAACTATCCCTATTGACAATTACTCGCCCATAGCCCTACACCATCAGATGGCTCTGTCAAGGAAGTGATATTCGCATCAACCAACAATGTCGCCTGTTGTATGGAATCTATCCATTTAAAGATAATGTATTGTTTGATGTTTCTCCCCTTGAATTTTGTGATGTTCTTTTGGGACAACCTTATTTATGGAAACATCATGTTGTATATGAGTCTAGGCATCATAGTGTTATTATTACTTTAAACATGAAATTGTACAGGATACCCGAGGTAGTCCTAGCTAGTGTTATTTCCTTGATCTTTGCCAAGCAATGCAGGAAGGTCATTTCTCAAACCAAGAAGTTTGTATTATTCATTATTCACTCTCAGAGTGAGAGAAAGGTTGCAGCCACATCCATGGCCTCCATGACTGACCTATCCATGCAACATAAGAAAGTGGATAAGGTCATGGAAGAACAAAAAGCCATCTTCTCATCACCTATTGGGGTACCTCTTCACTAACAGGTCAAGCATCCCATCGATCTGACCCTCGATGCACTGCTACCCAATGGTTTAGTCTATCACCACTCTCTACTAGAAAATTAGGAGATCAAGTGTCATATCCAAGAAATGCTACACAAGGGGAATATCGGACCTAACTCATCACCTTGTGCAAGCCCAACCATGTTGGTGCAGAAGAAATATGGGACCTGGCGATTCTGCATTGATTACTAAGCCCTAAATAAAATCACAGTCAGAAACTGGTACCCAATTCCCCAAATCGACGATCTCCTTGATCAACTCAAGGGGGGAAAATACTTCAATAAGATTGATCTGAAGTCTGGCTACCATCAAGTCCCAATAGAGCAGACAAATGTATGGAAAACTTCCTTCAAGTCAAAATAAGGTGTTTTTGAATGGTTGGTCATGCCTTTTGGTTTGAAAAATTCCCCAACAACTTTCGTGAGGATGATGGACGATATATTGTGGCCTTTCAATGATTATTTTGTGTTGGTGTATCTATATGGCATCCTCATATACAATAAGACTTGGGAAGAACACTTGCATCATATGGTTTTGCACACTCTGCAGCAGCACAAGCTATATGCTAACTTGGAAAAATGGTCCTTCGACATGGACATGGTCTAGTATGTACTTTACATTGTTCATGTGCATGGTGTGCATGTTGATCCAGCCAATATCCAAGTCATATGTGACTGGCCAACTCCAACCATGCTCACTATGATTTGGAGCTTCTTAGGCCTTGCCAATTTCTATCACGGGTTCATGTTTGGATTCTCCCATATTGAATGGGCCCTTATCCAAATAACCAGGGGTGGTGATAAGGAAAAAATTGTGTGGGGAATCTCCCAACAAAAATAATTCAATGATATGAAGCAACTCTTGTGCTCATCCCCAGTTCTTTCATTACCTAAACTACAAAAACCATTTGAGATCAAGACAAATGCTTTAGACTATGTTGTGGGAGAAGTCCTCACTCAAAAATAATTCAATGATATGAAGCAAATCTTGTGCTCATCCCCAGTTCTTTCATTACCTAACCTACAAAAACCATTTGAGATCAAGACAGATGCTTTAGACTATGTTGTGGGAGAAGTCCTCACTCAAAAATAATTCAATGATATGAAGCAACTCTTGTGCTCATCCCCAGTTCTTTCATTACCTAACCTACAAAAACCATTTGAGATCAAGACAGATGCTTTAGACTATGTTGTGGGAGAAGTCCTCACTCAGCACGTCCATCGCATGGCCTATCGTAGTGAGACACTATCATATGTCATCCATAAGTACCCTACTTACAACAAAGAAATGCACTCTATTGTGAAAGCATGTCACTAGTGGAGGAATTACTTTCTCGGGAAGGAGAAAGTCATCCACACAGATCATAACTCATAACAATTCATTTAGACACAAGGAAAATTTCAGAATGACCACCATTAGAAGTGTTCCACATATTTGTAGCAATTCCACCTCAGCATCAAGTATAAAACATGAAGTACCAACTGAGTCGTTGATTTCCTCAACCAAAGTCCATTTGCAACACTCACCATAGTGCTAGATTCTTATGGCCACGAGACCTATGGATGTCCCCACCTCTATGAGATAGATCCTGACTTTGCCAACACCTACCATATGCTGGGTGCAAACACAACTGTCATTATTTTCCATCTTGAGGATGAAATTTTCTTCCATATAGGACATCTCTACATTCCATCAAGTGAGTGAGCGAAGATGATTTGGGAAGCCCACTATATTTAGGTGGCAAGACACTTTGGCATGGAAAAGATAATGGCAGTGTTTCAACAATATTTCTATTGGCTAAAACTTCGATAGGATGTCAACAAGTATAACTGGTCCTACACTGCTTGTGCTATTTCCAAACCAACCACTAAGAAACAAGGATTTTACACTCCTCTTCCTACTCCTAGAAGGCCCTGGGAATCCATCTCAATGGACTACATGTCATTCCTTCCGTCCACCAAGTGGGGAAATGAATATTTTTTGTGTTTGTTGATCGCTTTTCCAAGATGGCGATTATGGCCACTTGCAAAAAGAGCATGACATCGGAGGTCACTGCCAAGATATTCTTTGAATGAGTATGGGTACACTTTGGGATCCCACAAACCATTATATCAAATTGGGATAGTTGGTTCCTCAACACATTTTGATCGAGCCGTTGGTCACTGTTGGACACCAAGCTCACTAAATCCACTTCCTTCCACCCCTATACGAATGGCCAAACAAAGATCATCAATCGGATGATTGTGCACATCCTGTGCATGTACAATTCCAAGCATCCCCACTCCTAGGATGAGAATCTTCCCTATGTTGAGCACAACTACAACAGATCCATGCAAAGCTCAATCAGACACAACCCCTTTCAAGTGGGGTTGTGGTTTCAACCATTGGGTCCCATGGATGTTGTAATACCCCTTGTGGCCACCCAGGAAGACTCATCGCATTCTCCAACTGAAGCTAACAAAGAGACCCAGTTCATTGAGAGGATCCAATAAATCCACCAACATGTTCAGGATATTTTACAGAAGTCCAATGCCAAGTAAAAGAAGTGCCATGATCGACACTGGGTGCCACAACAGTTTCAGGTGGGAGACAAAGTTTGGTTGCACTTGTAGAAAGAGCACCTTATAGGGCCTCATCAAAATATTGATCCACTCTGTTAGGTACCTTACACCATCACCAAGGCTGTGGGTGACAATGATTTTGAGCTCAACCTCCCTCCTTTCCTTGGCTTACACCCAATGTTCAATGTGGACCTCCTTCGGCCTTATTTTCCACCATTATTGGACACCTTAGAGATAGTAGAAAAATTGACACCAACAGATCTCAACCATGACTACATGGAACATGAGTCCATTGATCAGATCATGGACACACAAGTCAAGGGAACTCACCAATAGAGGATCCATCTTTACCAGGTTGTCAAAGCAGGGCAACTCCTACACCAAGGAGAGTGGCTCACCAGAGGCCAAATTCAGTAGAAATTTCCTCATCTGATGGGGAACTCAACGCAATGGAGACCATTTATTACTAAGGGGGGAGGATTGATCTAGGAGGATCTCGGTGGCCACCCAAATTTTCCAACTATCTCAAAACAAGTTTTTGGCAACTTACTATTTTGACCATTTTTTCGGGTCCCAAACTTCTAGAGCCATTTTGAGGGCCTAAAAGATTGTTTTTTCATGATAGGGAACCTCAATAATATCTTAAAGATTGTATTTATCCCCCTAAATTAATATTCTCATAAATACCTTTCCAACGAGCTATCGTGTTCCCTAAACAAAGATCGTATGCAAAAGTTACAACCTTGGGAAGTTCATGTACTAACTTACCCCAACAGGGCCCACATGACTTTTGGAATTTCGTCTCCTAGGGTTAGGTTTTTGTATGTCTATGGTTTTGGAATTCATGTTTATTATAAAAATTCCTTCATAGCCTCATTCTACTCATGTTCTTCCGAATGAGCATAGCCGTCACATCTCTTCTCATAGATAAGCTGCCACCATTCTACCAAACTTGTTTTCAGTCTACATTTTACAGTTTTCAACATATTTCTTATTTAATAGAAGTCAAGTTTTATTGTATCTCTGTTATTTTTCATTGTGTCTATGTGTTAATATTACAAATCTGTGGTTTGATTTCATTCCTCTCATAAATCTAGATCAAATATCCCCTCAGACACAACCAATTTTCAAGGTTGCAGGCTACAAGAGATTCATCCCCTGCATTATGCTTTAGTCTGTACTTCCTTTTTTGTGTATCTGTTCTTGTAAAATCCATCCCTCTCGTTTCATGGCTTCTTGTATCATATCCCTAATAATAAAATCTAGAGAAACAAGTTTTATGACATGTACAATGTTACTGCGTGTTGTTTAGATTATGACACTGATGTGATTTCCTCTTAATGTATGACTACTTCATGTCATTTTTTCATGTATTTAATGATGTGCAGAGGGTACTTACATGGATTTAAGTATATGAAAATATTTATTGTTTGATTCATGGTTTAATGATCTGGTATTGTTGTTAGAACTGCTAAATTCTTAATTGCTCAGCATGCTATTTTTTCCATAGGCTGTGAGATTCACCTTAAAGATGTCTCACATGTCTATTTTGTATTTCTTCTAAATTCACCCTTTCTCAAACTTAAATCAAACTGTTTGAAGCACTTGTGGAAAAATGCTTCTTCACATTGAATGTCTTGATATTGGTTCTAGTATTGTTTAAGGGCCCAGATTTTTATAAGAGAGAGCGAGAGAAACTTACCCAAAGTTTCACATAATTTATGTTGTTAATCAGTATGGCTTTAAGACTCACTCTAAGTCTTATCCCCTGGGGTTCCTCGACATAGTTCCATTTACAACTTGGAACATCTTGAGGGGTAAAAATATACATGTTTTAAAATAATGGTAGTGTGTTTCAAGGTGAATATGTATTGCTCCCATTCATCTATTATTTCCCCTTGAAAATCTAATTTATAGTGTTGTTCCATTATTCGTATTTTTTTATACTTTTGCATTATCAATACTTTAAATCTCAAAATTATGAAGATCTTTCTTTAATATATCTAAGAGTTTGAAAGCATATTTACAAGCCATCCATGGATCCTCACCTATATTTTCATTACTCCCTCTACCAATCTTCCACACTAGCCACTTCTCTAACAATTGAAATCCTCTCACGATGGCCTTACAAATAATTGAGACTCCTCCACAAGCCTTCATCATTTTTTTTATCCAATCCTCTATTGTTCCTAGTGGTATGTATTTTGTATTCATAATTTTTCCCTAAAGGCCTTCACTTTTGTTAGGGACCTAACCCCTCATGTGGATATAATAATATGTTTTCAACGTAATAAAGGCCAAAATTAGTAAACAAGGTCTATATCATAATGTGAACAAGTCTAATTTAAGAAGACTTAATAGAAGCTTCCGCTTCTAGAAAGATCTTCCTCTAGATTTTTCTTTAGAAGATAGAATTAGAATAAATAGAAGTAGAATGCGTGGGAAATTCTTGTGTTGAGAATTATTGTAATATAGCACTGCTCTGTTGGAGGTTTCCCCCTCGAAGAGGAAAGTGAACTTGGATTTCTATCAATAAAGGTATCATTGTTAGTGTTGTTATTCTATATATTTTTTTTTCTATTGGTATTTATTTCTATATTTATGCTTTTTATTATTATAACACATATGGTACCTTATAAGTAGTATCAGATCTCTTTCCTCTGCAGAAATTGTGGGATTTTTTTTCCAGGGTAGATATGTGTACTTTCAACGTATTTAAATCATAGAAATCTTTCGTCAAGTGGGTAAAACTGTGGTTGGGGAAGACTACACGTAGGAAATATAGACATTTTCATAGGGTTACTTGAAACAAATGTTTCACCTTATTGGAAACCTTTGTAACCCATGTTGGTACACCTTCGAGTAGTACCGCATCAAATAGAATCTATTCACAACCATCACTCTCATGTCTCATTAGGTATATCGAGAGTCCCCTAGGTCTCCTGAAACCATATCTAGATCAACTGATTGACTTCTTGATTGTTATAATGACATTGAGAACAACACTCACGAAGATATGCTCTAGTACCTAGGTAATCGGGTAGTACGAAAAAGGATATGGTCGAGCCTCCTTAGTTGGTTCCCTGATATATTGGGACAAGTACTATTGTTCGACCCCACATGTTTATCAAATAAATATAGCATAGGTAAAACCCTTATTTATAAGAACCCTGAAAACCATAACCCTTGGGAATGAAATATAAATAGAAAAGAAACATAAGGGAAATTTTTCCATGCAACTCTACGTTCTACATTCAGGTTGCCAAATTCCTACACAGTTGGCTCTTTTAACAATTTGGGAATTTATTCACTGCAATATTCTTTAGTCTAGAGTATAACTCCACGTGAGTAAGAAAAACAAATTATAATGGCCCCATCGACACCATTATTTGGGACCTATCCCATTATATTCCTCTCTTCACCCTAATAGGGGTGGTACCTATCACATGTAATTGTTTTTTTCTATGTGGACCCACTTGCCCATTTTTTCCTCTTCATCAATGGCTCTCACCCACAAACAAGAAATGAATTCTTTGCTTTACAACAACACTAAAAGAAAGGAGGACATCAAGCGCATCAATTCCAATCTTGGATCCTTCAATTCCAATGTTGAGACCCTCAAGGACCAATATATCTCCCTCAATGACCAATATGCTACCATCAACACCACAATCAAAAAAATTGTGAGACCATCCTTGAACCCTAACTCCTCTAATCAAAATTCCTATCATGAAGATTACAAATATTCCATTTTACAATACCCTCATTCCAATCACCTTCATCATGAATTGTGTATTCCTAGAGTCAAGGTGAACAAATTTGATGGCTCAAATCCCACTGGATGGGTCACTCAAATGGAACATTACTTCTCCTTGCATGGAATCACTGATGAGTTGTCCAAACTTCATTACGATGTCCCCTATATGGATCTTGATCACTGGAAATGGTGGAAATGGCGTAAAGGTTCACGCCAAGGGTATGTTTCTTGGACATAATTTGTGGCCAAACTTTATGAACACTTTGACACCAACACACACCATTTGGGTCGTTTGACCAAGTTGAAATATTTTGGCACTGGAGAATACTTTATCGTCACTTTTGAGAACTTGGATTTTAGAATGGAGGGCATGTCATATTGCTTCTTTAGGGAATGCTTTATCAATGGCCTAAAGGAGGATATCCAATCCCAAGTCCTAATGGCTCACGCCTAGACTTGGTTGGAAGCTAGTAAATGTGCCAAGGAAGCCCAAAAATTTGTCTCTTCCCAAAACATAAAACCTTATTTTATTCCTCTCCCTCAACCCACCAATCCTACCCCTCATGCCACTCTTCTCAAGATCCAAAAATTAACTCAGGAAAAAATGGTCGAACGCAACTCAAGGGAATTTTCTATAATTGTGACGATAAATATTTTTTGGGGCACAAGTCCAAAGAGTGGAAGATTTTTATGTCTATTTATAAGGATGTTCCTTATTATGTGGGTGATTTTTCCCTTGTTGAAGAGATACCACCAAAAGATGATCCTACTCCACCCTCTGATCCTCCAAAAGTTGATCTTCTAATTTCGTTGAACTCCCTCACTAGATTCACTGCTCCCCAAACCTTCAAGTTAATTTTCTACATCAAGCATAGGACAATCATCATCTTATTTGATAGTATAAACACCCAAAATTTTATTCATCGTCACATTAGCCAAGAAATAAATTGTTATATATGTGAGGTCAATAATTTTTAAATCATGATTTCCAATGGCGGTTCCATGAAATTTAGGGGGCGTTGTGAAAATTTCAACCTACAAATTGGTTAGTACCACCTGAAATATCACATGTTTGATATAGACATGGGATATTATGACATTGTTCTTGGTGTTGAATTTTTATGCACTATATTCCCCATTACCATGGATTTTAAGGACCTCACCTTGAAATTCCAACAAGAGGGGTAGTAGTATAAGTTCCAAGGCATCACAACAGGCTCACCTGAGATCATAAGCTCCCACTAAATGGAAAATATACTAAAACGAGATCATTCTAGCATTATTTCCCAATTTGATTTTATTCAAGCAGTTGAGACACCCTCTTTACATGATGACCTCCAATATACACTCTCCCAACACCAAGATATTTTTAACACCCCCCATGGAATTCCCCCTTTCCATGACTTCCATGATCATTCTATCCCTTTAATCCCATGAATTCTTCCTCCTAATGGTCCCCCTTACTGTCATCCATTTTCCTAGAAAAATGAAATTGATAAAAAATTTCAAGAATTGATAGAAGCAGGGGTTATCCATTCAATTACCATCCCCTATTCTTCTCTAGTCATCATGGTACTCAATAAAGAAGACACTTTGTGCATGTGTCATGATTTTCATTCCCTTAACAAACTCACAATCAAAGAAAAATTCCCCATTCTTGTCATTGACGACCTTTTAGATGAATTGAGTGGTGCTTAGTACTTTAACAAACTTGATCTTTGTTCTGGCTACCAACAGATACATATTAAGGAAGAAGACATTCCCAAGGCTGCATTTAGAACTCATAAGGGTCACTATGAATTCTTGGTCATGCCCTTTGGCCGATGTAATTTCCCCTCCACTTATCAAAGTCTCATGAATCATGTCTTTCATCCTTTCCTTCATCATTTTGTATTAGTTTTCTTTGATGATATTCTCATTTGTAGTAAAACTTGGCAATCCCATCTTGCTCATGTGGATCGAGTTCTCCATATTCTATCTAAGAACCAACTTTTTCTCAAACAATCTAAATGTTATTTTGGAGCCTCTAAAGTTGAGTACCTGGGTCATATTTTTGAAAAGGATGGTGTACGATTGGATCCTAAGAAAATTGAATCTATGAAAGATTGGCCTCACCCTAAAAATATTAAAATATTGCGTGGTTTCTTAGGTTTAATAGGCTATTATCGCAACTTTGTTCAAAATTATGGAAAATTTTCCTTTCCTCTCACTTCTTTCCTTAAAAAGAATGCATTCATTTGGACTCTCGAATATGATAAATCATTCCAAGCCTTGAAAGAGGCTATGTGCATGACTCTTTTTCCTCACACTACCAGAGTTCACCAAGAATTTTATCTGGGAATGCGATGCCTCAAGGAAAGGAGTTAGGGAATTCGTTATGAAATATGGTCGACCTTTGTATTTCACTAACAAACAAATTTAAGAGTGACGTTTGTGCCAATCAAGCTATGAAAAGGAAATGTTGTCCATTCCACTTGCAATGGATATCTGGTTTTGTAAGGTACCAAATATATTATAATAAGTGTTGTAGGTGAATCCCCCTGCAGACAAGTGGATTCCCTATTAGTCTATAGATTCCTAAGGCCAAGACAAAAAAGTGCTTAATGTGGATATTGACTTTCTTTTAGATATAATCAAGCTAATAAATGAAAGAGAAGGAGAAATATATGTACCTTATTAGCGGCATTTGTCCTTGCAAAGTCCTAGCTTAGATTTTATCCCGAGCTCCCTGATAGGTCTTGTAGGACAAACAAAGATACAATGGAATTCCTAATCTATTGATATTAGCTCAAATATAGATCCATCTACTGCAAACAAACTCATATGGAACAAGCATAAGTTTGAAAGAAACAGGCCAAGCATTTAATTATTAATGAGAACAAGTAAAAGTACTTGCAACCCTTTGAATGAAGGTGCAATAGCTTCTTCCAATTCTCCTTTTCCAACCCCTTTGCTCAAGTAATATCCACTGACTGCTTTGATGACATCTCACTCATGAGATCATAAGTTTGATGTAATTCTCAATCTCTATCCCCCTTTCACCATGAGGAGGCTTCCTTATATAACCTTAGAGAGGCCCAACCACGTGAGAGATATTTGGGATAAGTTGAGGATTCCTCTCCTTCAGTTGAGGTTCTTCCCTAATATCATGCCTTGACCATCTATTCAAATCCAACCACCTTCAAGAATTGAGGTATTCTTCTTTGATTTGTCTCAACAAACCCAAAACTTGCTCAGAAAAGGGTAGCGCTCCCCCAAAAGGGTGCACAGGGCACTCAAACATTCCCCCAAAGAGGATTAGGCAGCGTCATCACTCCCTGACAGTGGGTAGGGGAGCGCTTCTCTCAAAAATCCATTTTTTAGTGGTTCTTTCAGTGGCAAAAGGTTTGTACTCCCTGTCAAGTGACTTCTCTTCTTCCAAACTAGCCTTTGAGGTTTCTTAAGTGTCTTTATGATGTCATTAGAGGCACAACATAGGAAATATGACAATATGATATTTGTGACACTTGCAACACTTATGGTCAAGATGCGACACTTGCAAACAAGATGCGACACTTACAACACTTGTAATGACGACACTTGCGACACTATTGAAGTGAGTAATTTTGATGTGTAACCGATTGCCCCCCAAAGTATGAAGTTAGAAGATGATGATGACTGAAGTACGTTGTAGAATTTTTTGAGCAAGGGTATGGACACAGAGAAACCAGAAAAAGATGCACACAACCATCAAACAAATATTATGACATGTTTCAAACCCAAGGCAGGCATACCTATGCTTGAGTGATAAAGACGTTTTAGGTATGGCTTCCATAAAATACACTGCAGATCCATAATTATATTGACAAAATGGTATATTCACTGAAGATAGAATGTGGATCTATACTCCTATGACCTAAACTGATCGTAGCCATGAAGAATACACAGTGGATATACGAGATGACAAGACATAGCCACGACCAATACAAAGTAGATCTATGTAACAATATATGTGCCATAGTTCAAAAGAACTCCTTCACAACCTGGGAAAAGTATACAGAAGAGTGAAAAACTCAACCCAGGGTCTTCTTATCGATCCTGATGTAGTACAAATCTAACCATGTGAATAGATGTCCTAATGTCGAACATGATATAAACCACTTGATTACCGGTCAATGATGTAAACCATTAACAAGCGTGAGTTAGATCACCATTGATGTTAATGATTCCCAAGGTACTCTAGTACCTTGGGACCTGCATGCCTCAATGTCGGATTCGAATAGATGGTCAAGGCATGATCTTAGGGAAGATCCTCAATTGAAGGAGAGGAATCATTAACTTATCCCAAAGATCTCTCAAGTGGTTGAGCCTCTCCAAGGTTATATAAGGAAGCCTCCTCATGGTGAAAGGGGGATGGAAATTGAGAATTACATCAAACTTATGATCTCATGAGTGATATTTCATCAAAGAAGTCAGTGGAAATTACTTGAGCAAAGGGGTTGGACTCTCTGTCAAGTGATTTCTCTTCTTCCAAACTAGAATTTAAGGTGTCTTAAGTGTCTTTATGATGTCGTTAGAGGCACGACATAGGAAAGATGGCAGTATGATGTTTGTGACACTTTCAACACTTGTGGTCAAGATGAGACACTTGCGACACTATTGAAGTGAGTAATTTTGATGTGTAACAATAAGAAGAAACAAAAATATCGCAGCAAATACCAGCGGAACAACAAAATATAGAGAATCACAACACCAAAATGATACCTTTATTGATAGAAATTCAAGTTCACTTTCCTCTATGAGGGGGAAACCTCCAGCAAATCATAGCTCTATTACAATGATTTCTCAAGACAAGACTTTCTCATAACTTCTACTCTTATTTATACTAATTCTATCTTCTAAAGAATATTTTAGAGGAAGATCTTTCTAGAATCAGAAGATTTTGTTAAGTCTTCTTACATTAGAATTGTTCACATTATTAAATAGGCCTTATTAACTAATGCCGACCTTTATTACATGGAAAATATATTAGTCTACCTACGTGAGGGGTTAGGGGGGTTAGGTCTCTAACATCCCCTCCCCCTTGAAGAACATTGTTGTCCTCAAGGCTTGAGATGAGGAAGTTGTTACAGAATGGTAGTCGACTCCTAGGTGGCATCTTATGGAGTTGTATCCTTCCATTGAATTAACACTTCCTTGATGGTGCACTAATGAAGAAAATTCTATCGTTGGTACAAGACTTCTTGTGGTTGAAACCAAATGGAACCTTCTTCATCCAACTCAGGGAGACTAATTTTATTATGGAACTGTTGACGGGCGAAATTGATCGTCCGTCAACTGGGAGAGTGGAACCGGTCCGGGGTTGTCTAATAACCCAAGCCATTTGGAATGAACCACCCTGACGGGTTTAACGGCTCCGTTGGCCGCTCTAAGATCCTAAGAAAACCAAAGAGAAAACTAATTTAAACTAACTAATCTAACTAAAACAAATAAAACTAACTAAACTAACACTAAATACAAGAAACTAACTAAAACTAAATAAAAGGAACTAAACTAACTAAAACTAATAAAACAAATTAACTAAAAACAAACTAATACACTAATCTAATTAAAACAAACTACTAAATTAAACTAAAACTAATATAAACTATTCTAACTATTATATACAATCTACTAATTACTATTACAC
>ML781341.1:143573-158629 GCA_009831015.1 Picea engelmannii
TATACTAACAAAATAAATGGCAAACTGACCTGGAAACGCTCCTAATTTGTTCTATGTGTGATGACTTCGAAGCTGGTCGGAGGACGTAAACTCGCACCGGTTAGTCCAAAATCTTCTCATAAACGATAGGCTGCGCTGCTCTTTAAGTTGTTTACAGGACACACAAGACATAAAAGATCATAACAATTTTATGATTTATAAATCTCTGCAATAACGGAAACCTGTTATGCAAAAACTTATATTTATAATTCAACTTATGAAGAAGAGAAATATGTCGTTCACAAACTGAATTAACAATTATTATGTCCTTTAAATACTAGGAGAAATCAGATATGGATAACAATGATTAAATTATATCATTTGCACATGATTAAGATAGCTAAAGTAGTCATTAACCAGATACAAATTGATATACACAACATGAAACAAAATATTGATATAATGAGAAGCTAAAGCTGTAACAAAACACCAAATTCTGCCTCAGTCTGTATTAAAACTCCATATCCTTGTTCTCCCACAAATGAGGATGAACCTTATTACAAAAATCATAAGTTTATATAAGTTTCTCACAAGCTAAAACTTCCTTGTGGATAATACCAAGCTGTTTACATAATCTGGGAAGATATTCCCAAAATCAAGTAAACTAGGAACTAAAATGCAAGTAAAATATTTCAAATATCTTCTAATTGCTCATCCAATTCAATGCAAATTAGAATTGACCTGTAATTGACCAAAAACAACAAGTTAGAGAGATATTTTCCTAATAAAATGGTAAAAATCTGATCCTGTAGACTAGCTATAGAATCCTCTGATTCTGTAGCTGGTCTAATTTAAGAACAAACTTGTTTTAAATCCATTAAAACTAACAGAAATATATTCAAATCATTAAAACAAATATTTGATTACTAATTAAAAACAAAGCGAATCACTTAAATCACAACAAACCAAAACTTCTATGCTAATTTAGAACCAACAAAATCTTAATTGAATCTATTTCAATCAAAACAAATATCAAATAAATTTTTGGTATGAATGCAATTCATATACAAAATCCATCCATATAGAGGTAAAACTCCTACATCCATTTGTTTTGCATATCAATAAATCCATCTAGAATTGAGTGTAGGGAATTAAGAATGAAAAATCTTGCCACCAGATCCAAAGCATACACCAGCAAGACAATTAGATTGAAATCACACCACTCCTGAAGGAAGCCACATCACTAATTGCCCACCTACAACACTTTAAAAGAGAGGTCTGCCCATATAAAAGTCTGAACAATTTCTGCCAAAAGTACCATGGATGGCCACAAGCTATGGCTCAAAGCAATCAACAAGTAGCCATGACTGTCCAAAACCTGCTAGACAAAGCTTTTGAAGCAACAACTGCTTCCAACATTGCCATGTCATTTCGTGCTTCTCTTGGTCCATATCCATCAACATCATTCTCACACTCCATTTCTATCCCCTGTTTGGTAATTACACTGGGTTCAATATCTGACCCATTTGGTGGGCTTTCAAGATCTGTATTACTGCCATGATCCAAACCAAAAATGTCAACCTGAATAAAACAACACTGCTCATAGTCTCCACTAGGGGTATAATCAAAACCACTGCACTCCACGCTTTCATAAGCAGAAATTTGAGTGCAAGATCCACCATTATCATCTTCTTCATTCTCAAAATCGGCAAATTACTGTGTATAATCATTTACAATGATTTCAGAGACAGATCCATTCCCAAGGGTTCCTGAAATAGTGTTGTGTCCTTCTTTCATTTCACCTTTGTGACTTGAATCCAACTCCAATGATGATCCACCTAGTAGATCAGCAGATTCTGGATGACCAATGCAATGAGAGCCCAGAGCATTTGGTGAAATAACACATTGATTTTCACTGTCCTTAGTTCCACTGTACTTGGAACAATGACTTGCTTCAACATCATGGGTAGAATCATCAACATGATTTCCATCGTTAACATCCTTGGCCTCTGGAAGTGTGAATTGTTCAGGCAGTGCCTGATTTGTCGAAACAAGGGTACCATACACCTCTGAAATTCAGCTGCTTGGGTGGCTTTTGAAGTATCCTGTTTACAATAATATGGGATGTCGTTGGATGGACAAAAAGTGCAAGTGTAGCACATGAGATCACCACATAATATATTGAGAACTATCCAAATCTTCGTCATGTGTTGCATTCAACTTGAAACGTATCCACAAAGTGTATATCATATTTCAAAACAAGACTGTAATACACCCTCACTGTTAAGAATATAGTAGTAAGCTCCTGAGATTTAAGTGATAAGCCTGCACAATTCCTTGTCCTGTAGATGTAAAAGAAAAAAAATGTTGGCAGACTGGTTGAATACCCTTTGAATTGATCAAGGGTTCAACAGGATGTAAAGACAATTGGTTGAGCGAGTGAGAGAGTTGTTGTGGCCCAAGTCCGGGGAAAAGATTTCAACAAATACACACAGACCAAAACGTTCCCTTCAGCCATTGAGGAGATCTGAAAAATGACCTCTAAAACGAGAGCTATATCTCTGTAATAGCTCACTTTCTGAAGAAACCGCCCACAATGAAGGTAAAGGGGCTAAAAATGGTTCTGGGTTTTCAACGGTTTGAGCTAATTCAAATCCGTTTGCCCAGAATCGCTCACGCAAAAACGTGACTCTGGGGGCTATTACGGGGCAGTCTTCTCTGGCAATAATGAAACCAAAACTAACTCTGAACACCAGGGAGTTTGAATCCTCCCTTCAGGAGCTAGGAGAGATCATACAATGAACAAGGATTTGGGTAGGGTTTGGACAAGGTATATGCAGGACTCAAAACTCAGAAATTTGCCCAAAAATCAACAGGGGTAACCTGGTAAGGAGGCAGGCGTTAATGCCAAAGTGTGCGAGGGTAAGGGAGTTATCTATGCCTTTCATAATAGTCATGCCAAAGTAAAACCACCGATTATCATAGCATAGTTCGAAAATCATGTTGCTTGGCTAACCTATGAAACAAATGGTAAGTGTTATGCCATATAGTCAACGTTACACCATAGTTTTAAACCATGAACGCTTAATTTGAAACCAATATGAAATGTTGACCATGGGCCAATGTATTGTGACAACTCATATTTATAGTTTAACCAATGTACAAATGGGTTTTCATATAATCAAAACATCGAGAGTTATGAAAACATAAACATAGGCAACAAATTAGACAGATATATATAAAAGTTTTAATCATAACACCCATGTATCTTATGAAACCAAAGGTTAAATGAATGTAAATCCAAATGCATTGCAAACCAAGCCACATAATAAATCGAAGCATGAGTAATGAGTACAGATCGAAAAAATTTCCAGCTAGGTAATGTTAAGTGTAATGTAAGCGCAATAAGCATATTGATAAAAAGATCATGACAGTTCAGATAGTGATCGAAATACGACTTTGGAAGGAGAAGTTTTCATGCTTACAGTCATGAAAACGAAATGAAAACAAGTGTGTAAATGTCGCAAGAAATGTCATTAATTTGAAAATTGCGACGAAAAACTTGTTGTTTGCAAGACATAGGTGTAGGCAGCTTATGGGATCGTAGAAAAAGGTGAATTGGCTGCCAACAGGAACTTAGCTCTAATCACTTTCTTTAAGCATGAGACATGAAAAACATGATGTATCTTAGAATGATTGGGAAGAGATAACTAGTAGGCCAAGGCCTCACTCGCTTGAGAATGGTATAAGGACCATAAAATTTGGGTGCAAGTTTCTGACAATGTTCATCTTTTAGTGAATTTTGCTTATAAGGTTGTAGACAAAGAAACATATGGTCGACTTTAGCGAATTTATGTTCGAAAATACCTTGATATGCTTGTTGCTTCATGTGACTCTGTGCCATGAACAAATTTTCTTTGAGGGTATGGAGAATGGTTGCTCGAAATGTAAGGTTTTTTTCAACCTCCTGAACCTTGGATACACCTAGCATGTAGGATAGAATTGATGGTGTATTTTTTCCATAGAATTATTCAAAAGGAGTCATCTGAGTGGGAGTATGGTAATATGTATTGTACGACCATTTAGCTAGGGGTAACCATTGAGCCTGTTAATTTTTCCCGTTAGATGAAAAACACTACAAATATGTTTCCAAACACTTGTTGACAACTTCAGTTTATCCATCATTCTGGGGATGATAGGTAGTTTTGACATGCAATCGGGTTCCCTTGAGCCTAAAAGATTCCTACCAAAAATTTCTAGTGAAAGTTGGATCTCGATAAGAGACAATAGGATTAGGCATGCCATGGAGTTTGAATATATTATCCATAAATATTTGAGCGACTATAGATGCATTGAACGGGTGTTGAAGAGCACAAAAATGAGCATATTTATTAATAAGATCTACTACCACCATGATGACTGACTTATTTCCCGATTTAAGTAAGCCAACAATGAAATCCATAGAAATATCCCTCCAAATAGTAGGTGGAATCAGGAGCAGTTGCAGTGTTCCTAGAGATTTGATTGTTTCTCCCTTATTGCATTGACAGGTATCACATTCAACCACAAAGGTGTCGATGTCCTATTTCATACTATCCCCAAAAAAACAACGTTTGACCTGTCCATAGGTTTTGGTAAATCCAGAATGCATGACTATGGGTGAAGCATGAAACTCAAAGAGCAACGTGGATTTAAGGTTAAACTTTTTACTTAAATACATATGACCTTTGCAATGAAGTTATTCATTGTGCCAAGAGTACCTTGTATAAACTTGAGGATCTTGTTGCAATTTTTGGATCAAGCTATAAATTAGGGGTCTTGCAACCATTCCCAGCGAACATATTGAAGCCAATTTGCTACAATGAAAAAGAGGGAAAAGAGGGACCCTTCATCTTCATATTTCCTTGAAAGAGCATCAACAACCAAATTTTCTTTTCCCTTCTTGTAGATGATCTCATAATCATATCCAAACATCTTGTTCACCCATTTTGTTTCTCCAGGGAGGAAATTCTTTGCTCCAAAATATACTTGAGTCTATGATGATTAGTTTTAATTTGGAAGCGTCGCCTCAATAGATATGTATGTCAAATATCCACTGCATGAAGGATAGCCAACATTTCCTTTTCATAGGTGGATTGGCCAACATGTCGCTCTAATAGTTTTTTTCTAATGAAAGACAAAGGGTATCCATCTTGTATGAGGACTACCCCAATGCCTTTCCCTAATGCATCACATTCTAGGAATGATTGACCAACTGCTAGATTCCAAGTGAAAGATTCTTTTTAAGGAGAGCAGTGAGAGGATCTGAAATGTTTTCATAATTCTGAAAAAACTTGCGATAATATCGCGTTAAACCCAAGAAACCACACAATATTTTAAGAGTTTTAGGTCAAGGCCAATACTTCATAGCTTCAATTTTCTTAGGATCCACCCGTACACTATCCTTTCCAACAATATGACCCAGGTATTCCACTTCATAGGAACCAAAAACAAAATTATAATGTTTGAGAAAAAGTTTGTGCTTAGATAGGAGATGGAGAACTTGATCCACATGGGTGATATGGGCTTGCCAAGTTTTATTATAGATGAGAATATCATCAAAGAAAACTAAGACAAAATGACTGAGGAAAGGATGGAAGGCATGATTCATTATACTTCGAAAAGTGGAGAGGGAATTGCACAGGCCAAAGGGTATGAACAAGAGCTCATAATGAACCTCATGAGTTCTAAAGGAGGTCTTGGAGATGTATTCCTCTTTCATATGTATTTGGTGGTAGCCAGAACAGAGATGAAGTTTCATAAAGTATTGAGCACCACTCAATTCATCCAAACGGTCATCAATGACAAGAATGGGAAATTTGTCATTGATTGTGATTTTGTTTAGGGCTCGAAGATCAGGACACATGAGCCAAGTGCCTTATTTCTTGAGTACCATGACTACTAGAAAATAATGGGGGTTGGTACTAGGATGGATAACAACTTCTTCTAGCAATTCTTGAACAATTTTCTCAATTTAATTTTTTTTAGCAAAGGGATGATGATAAGGGAGAACATTGGGAGGAAGACTACTTGGAACTAGACAAATGGAATGATCATGGATGTCATGGGAAGGTTTAAGTCCATGGGGACTGTTAAAAATATCTTGGTGTCAAGATAGTATAGATTGGAGTTCAAGGTGCATAGAGGGAGTCTCAATGGAATGGAGTTGGGAAATAATTCTAGAATGACCTTTTTTGAGGAGTTTTTCCATTTGATGGGAACTAATGATTTCAAGTGAGCCTGTTGTGATGCCTTGGAACTTATATTGTTTTCCCTCCTATTGGAATCACATGGTTAGGTCCTTAAAATCCATGAGGATAGGGCCAAGAGTGTGTAACCATTCAACACCAAGCACAATGTCACAACCACCCATGTCAATAGAAAACATATGATATTTCAGGTGTTACAAACCAATTTGTAGGTGCACATTTTCATAGCGCCCATCATATTTCATGGAATCGCCATTGGCAATCATGATTTGAAAATTGTTGACTACACAGATATAACAATTTATTTCCTAGGTAATATGACAATGAATAAAATTGTGGGTGTTTCCACTGTCAATTATGATGATGAATTTCCTATTCTTAATGTAGCCAATGATCTTGAGGGTTTGTGGAGCGGAGAAGACAGTGAGGGAATGCAAGGAAATTAGTAGTTCAAATTCTAGTGGATCAGAGGGCGGAGTAGGATCATTTTCTTGGGGTAGCTCTTCCACAGGAGGAAATTTGACCGCCTCGTCAACAACATCTTCATAAACAATATCCTCATAAATAGTCATAAAAAAGTATGTTCCTTACACTTTTTCCCTGGAAAATATTTGTCATCACAATTATAACAAAGACCCTTGATTTGGAATTCAACAATGTGTACTCGAGTTAATTTATGGATCTTGAGAGAAGTGGCATGAGGGGTAGGATTGGAAGGTTTAGGGTGATGAATAAAAGAGGGATTTTGGTTCTGGGAAAATAAAACCTATTGTGCTTCATTGTCGCTTTTAGTATCTTTGACCCATGTCTAGGGGAAATCCATTAGGACTTGAGCTCAAATTTAATCCTTTATGCCACTAATAAAGCATTCCCTAAAGAAAGAATCAAACATTCCCTCAATTCTAAAATCCAAATGCTCAAAGATGATGATAAATTATTCCACTGTGCCAAATTGTTTCAACTTGGTCAAATGACCCAAATGGTGGGTGTCCATGTCAAAGATTCATAAATTTCGGCCACAAACTGTGTCCAAGCAACATATCCTTGGTGTGCATTTTTACACCATTGACACCACTGATAGCATACAGGATTAAGATAGAGGACACCATAACGAAGTTTGACCAATTCATCACTGATTCCATTAAAGGAGAAATAATTCTCCATTTGTGTGACCCAGTTGTGGGATCTGAGCCATAAAATTTGTTCACCTCAACTCTAGGGAGATGCAATTATCGATGAGGTTGAGGGGAATGAAAGTGTTTGTATTGGGAAGATTCAACATATTCATGGAGGTAATGTTTTTTAGAGGAGGTAGGGCCCTATAATTGACTTATGAAGCCATTCATCTTGCGTGAGAGGGAGTCTATGGACTATTGCACACCCTGCATAATAGTTTTGAGGGTATCAATATCATATTTGAGAGTAACATTATCAAATTTGAGGGAATAAATATTGGAATTGATTTCTTGTATGAACTTCTTGTTTTGTTCATTGTCAGTGAGCAAGTTGTTGATTTCTTGATTGTGGGTGAGATCCATTTGGGGAGACAAAAAATGGGAAGGTGGGTCCACAAAAAACATTATATATGGGGGGTGTGATGATGGATAGGGAGAAGAGATGAATCCAATGGGATAGGTGGTAAATAAGAGTGTCAGGAAGTGATCCAGAAGGATCCAAAATTCTCAAAAATTGATTATCTCAAATTCTCTTGAAAATGACTTCATTACATAGAGATCAATGAGAGATTTCCAATGACACATGAATCTCCTCAAATAGATGTTGTATGAGAAAGTTATGGTCTTTCAAAGTTTCGGCTAAAGCATGGGAAAATGATGACATGGCAATCCATACAGATGACATCAACATAATGTCAGCACGATGATGTGGAAATATGGAATGCTTACACATAACATCCATACAACTGATTTGGATGAATCAAAGGATGACATGTTTCCTTCCATACAGTCAATAAGGTAGGATGATGTCAACATTCATATGGAAAGTGGAAATATAAAAGAGTGACACATGTATAGGTGACATCAACATGCTAATGTGGCAACACCAAGGGCTAACACGTGTCACCCATAAATGGAAATTTTATGCATCTAGTTGGACCAATGAAAATGTGCCACGTGTCATTCGTATGAATGTTGTGACGGGCCATATGGTCCATGTGGCACCATTGAAAGGGTGACACATGGCAAGCCATACAATTATGTGGCATATAGGTGGCATGTATGTGATCAACACAGTCAGTAGGGTCATAGAACACGTGGCCTAATATGATGGTGCCACATGGTAAGGGTATAGTTGACATTAATGGATAATCATAGGATGCCATGTGACACCTTCGAAAATCCCAAGTTGGCTTGGGGATAAAAAAAGGGGCCTCGAAGGGCAGGTTGAATCTCCATGGTTAACACTATATGTAACATATATATACAAAATATGGAATGTGTAGGGCTTGAATCTAGGACCTGCCTCCAATACATATACCAATGAATTCAAAAAATATTCCTACCAATGCGCCATAGTTGGAGCTTGTTACAACAGCCCGAAAAATATACATTTAAACCTAATGCTACGTCACCACGGGTTTTGGGCCACGGTTTGGCCAATCTGCACCCTATATAAACTAGAACCTGGATCGAGGAGGGGTATGGTGTATATAGTCCGATATATGGTACGGAGCATATAAATTCATGCCAATAGTATAGTTAATATATTTTCATGCCAGATGTATCCTTGGTTATGGATTTTCCTCATTTAGTGTGTCATTGAGCACTATGTCCAAATACAATCATGTTTATACTCATTTTTCTCACTTTTTCAAGAGGAGTATGATGGTGATTCTTGTTTCATGCAAATATGTTGTTTATGAAAGTCTTAGTTCATATTTACATGCATGAGAGCCATAATGCATCGTTTGGTCTGTAAAGGGAGTCATTTTGAGCCTGTTTAGAACATAGTCGAGTTCATACTCATTTTTCTCATAATTTCGAGAGGAATTCAATGGTAACCTTTGTTTATAAGGTTGAATAGAAGAATTGAACAATGAATTCAAATTTGTCTTTGTAATTCCATTTCATTGTAATTTTAGCATTTTGATATTAATGAAGAGCGGTCTCACTATTGAAAGGGATCCATAGTTGTATCCTATAAGAGGTGAACTCTATCATCAAATATTGTCTTCTTAGTTATTTTATTTCCTATTGTGTTATTGTCGAGTAAAATATATTGTATCTATTTAGACATTAAGTTGTCAACCCAGGGCTCGTAAGCTTTGAGGTGTTAACACTGTATGTGTAGGTCTAGAGCTCTAATATAGTCTAGCCTAGACTAATTGAATCTAATGCCAATAAACTCAAATAATGAAGGGATTTACTTTAAATTTACAGAGTAATCTACAATTATGAATGGTGAGCTCATTATTCTAAGTAATCAAATATTGAATAAGAACAATCTATCTTTCTTTAAAAACAATCTTTGATTATGGACAATCAACTAATCAAAGCAAACTATCTTTCTTCAAAAGCAATGTATGGTTATGGGTAGTGAATTCATAAGGAAAACTATATCTTAAAATCAATTCCTTACCATACTTATTCAAAGCAATCTATTCTTAAAATACTTATTCAAATACTCACAATTATATTTATCTTATGAGGAATGAACCCTACCTTTACGCTGATCTCACTGACTAAAAATGAACAACATCGTGATAACATTTAAATTAAAAATGAACAACATCATGATCTTGTAATTAACAAAGTATACAATCATTGTACAAAAGAGATTAAAAATCAACTATTATCCTATCACTCTAATGTTGGAAAATAATCTGTACATAATTGATAATTCATGCAAGCCTATAAACTCATAACTAGTAAAAATCATAACGAGGACATAATTCAAAATCATAATTCAAAATAAATTTTGATCATAGCATTCTAGTGCTGAAACGGGATTAAAAAATTATGCAAACCTACAGAAAGTATTTGAAGATTACAACTTAATAAATGAACACTGTCTAAATTGCTACTCTGCAAAGTAATTTACAAATTTATGAAATAGAAAAAAAAAAAACATGATAGCATAACTAAACAACCTCTAAACAAGTGAACTACAACCTGCAAGTAAAGTGTTAAGAATATAAATTTAAACCAGTAAACATGGATGTCCACACATGCTCTGTGATACATACACAATTCAGGAAACAAACTTCAAGTTAGAAGAGATATACAATGATACAATTTCAGCAAACAATTCGAAATTACAGAGATATGCACAGTGATACGAATTAGCAAGAAATTTGAATTTGGTAAGTGATAAAAGCCAAATGTGAAAATAAAAATATGTACTGATATGAAAAACTACTCAGACCATTGGTGGGCCCCCCATAAGGTCTTGGAACTGATTCAAGGTAAAAACACAGTCACATAGTTAACACAACATTAATATTAATCACCAAAACAAAGTTTTACAACAAAATTGAAATAACATCGATGTGTGTATATACAAATACGTTTTTCTTCCTGGCATAGACATAAGGTATTTATAAATTTTTTACATAGCTGAGAGGTCGAACCATGATCCTCTCAAAATAGTATATGCATAAAAAAATCAGGTACAACTTTAAACATCAAATTCTGTTGAGGAATCTTCAGTAAATTCTTGAAATAGAGTGAGTAAATAGGCCATGGATCTCAGGCATCTTCAATGGCTGGAAGCAAATTCTGGTAGGACACTGAGCAAGAGGGATCCCAAGGGAGAAAAACCCATGTGCTCGAATTTCATAATGGTTCCCTGAAATATGTGGATCGCCAACTCCTCTATGCTCCGAGTGTCGGATGGAGTCCCAGATGGGGTGCCAGATGGAGTGTCGAATGGAGTATTGGAGGGACGGATCGAGGACCATGAACTGCTCTAAATCCGTCCACAATTTTAGGAAACAAACCGCACAGGACCTAATTGGGCATATTGGGAACAAAACCGATGTGCCAGATTTTTATGATGCAACATCCTCTTCCCATAAATTAAGCTCGAAGTTCGATGCCTGGAAGAATTCTGAATGAAGGTTTGAATGGAATTTTGGATCACATTTTTGACTTGTTGTAAGCAAAAAATAAATGTTAGATCAGTGTAACCATTCAAATGAAGATGAATTAATCATGAAACCATTACAAAATTATGATTACACATACCTTGTGCGATTCCATGGAAAATTGATGTATAAAGCTTGATAATACCTTTAAAATGGATAAATGAGAGCATAGCATATGTAATATCGCATACAAGAAGGATTTGATCATCGCAATAAAACATTCAAAACACGAACCCAACATTACCCCCACTCCTAAGGATTTGCAGGTCCTTTTGCAAACAAAAATGAATCACCTGACATAACTAGAATCGTGAAGGAGGGGGTGGATTGGCTTTAGAAGATTCTCCCTCTTGTCCTGGGGATTTTGTCTTGGGCCTTTTATGATGTTTTGCAGATGCCTATCCATAGTTTGTTTCTCTTCCAATTGTTGAAGAAACTGAGCATTTTCTTGTTGCAATTTCTCAATAACTGGGGTATGATCAGATGGTTTAAAAGAAGAGGGATTGGAACCCTTAATGGATGTAGAAGGTATATCAGCTTTGGAATATGATACAGGCATCTGGGAGGAAGGAGTAACAGATTTCTTGTGAGAGAGAATAGGTTCATATTTAACTTCTTTATCGGGCTCAATATCTTCTGCAAAAACTTCTCTGAGTCTTTTATGGGGGCTTTCATGACCAGAAGATAATTGGATAGAATCTGAAGTGCTTGGAGGTTTTACATTGGTTTTGCCACTTGTACTTCGTGTACTTCTTCGAAAATATTCCCCTTTGAACCGATTGGATCCTCTTCCATTTGTAGGGACTGAAGGAAAGTCTTGCTTAAATGCATCTTGTATCTTCTTAGGTTTAGAATCAACAGGTGTTGAAGGCAATGGAGAATTATCAGTAGGATTTTTTATTTTTTTACCCGATGAGGCTGCAGGGGAATAAAGGGTTTTCTTGGCGAGTTTGAATTTGAATGGTTTGTATGTTGGAGGTAAAACAAATCGTGTGAGAATTATATCAATGTCCAAGTCTTCGAATTGGACATTTGATCATAAAAATGTAGTAAATTTTTTTAATTCAATTATTAACACGAATTTTGAACAATATACCATTCAATTCATCGAACTTACCATTACACAGGTGTATCAATTCGAACAATTATTTCTGCATGCAATCGTGGTCATTTACAATGTATACATAACTCATCCAATCCTTCGTATGGTGCTTCATCTGGTTGTCCATATGGCACTCTATCTGGTATTCCAAATGGCACTCCATATGGCACTCCTATGCAAGTGGAAATTATCCCCATTATAATGGATGTTCACCCATAGCACTCAGCTTGGGAAATTTATGACAGTCATGGTGAATAGGAGCATAGACAGGATAAGTGTGAATAGGATGATCCACTGTTAATTGCCTTGTCATCGTTCTTGTAACACTATAAAACAACTTGTTCCTCTATTCAATAACTTGTTCCTCTATTCATAGGTGCGTAACACAAATCTATAGTGATTTTAACAGTGTTATTGATCTGTAATTGTCACAAAGAACCAGTTAAGCATTCTTCCATTATATAAACATAAAAAAAAAAAAAAAAATGCACAGCAGGATTATAACACAAAGTGATGTCAGCAGTATAGAATTTAGCATTTTAATAAAAACAACCGCTGATATAATAGCCCAGAATATCATAAAAACAATATGATAGCATTTTTAATAGAGATTCTACTTCCTCGTCTCATGGATTATAATATAGATGGGCAGTGTTTATCATTTGTCAAATTAGGAAACCCCTCCCCCACTCCTGAGTATTGTGACACTTCACAATCAAATATATAAGGAACCAGTCAATTCTCCCAATATCCTAAGATTTACAGTTTGCAAAGTGTAGAGATAATTTTCACATTAGTCCGACGAGATGGTTAAAATATAGCCCCACCTATAGGACAAAACATCCTACGTATATTTAAGAAGAGGTAGTCGAGAGAGTCTTATGATAGTCTTAAAGCTAGTTCCCAATGGAAAATTTATGTAGTTCATTGACCTTTTCTTAACCATGCATACTTCTTTTCATCTTTGTCTACAAGTAATGTCGTATATCAGGACAAATTTAAATATTTAGGAATTTTATTTATTGTTTGTCATATTATCACCCTCACTAAGTAGAATTCCCTACTACCAGCAAGCCTGTTCAGTACTCCGACGAGTTTACCTAGTCATACCATAGGCCGGTACCCACTGCCAGCATACCTGTTCAATATCCCGGTGGGTTATCCTCTTACACCCTTTTACAACAGAGACTGGTCCACCATATTTTAAGATTTTTATATAAAGATTGATTTTTGCAAGAAGATGGGGAGGCAACTCAGAAAATTTGTATTCAAGACTGGGATGGTATTTATGTTAGAGGATGATGCTTCTTTATGTATTCCTTATAGATTGTCCTGATGTAAGGGGTACTTAAGTGGACGTAGAATATCTAAAGATATGGTATAATCAAGCATTTTTAGTGTGTAGTGGATGGTACCATTGGAAAAGAACAGAAAGGTATCTTCAGGCTCGACTCACTCTTTTTTTTTTTAAGTTATAGTGATGTTTCCATGGCTAACCGCTAATCAAACCTTCTTGCTACTCTTTCATAAAGATACTTACTCACCTACTCAGGGTTCTTGGGGAAATTGTACAAGTAACCTCTAGGTTTGATATTCAAGGTGTCACTTCCTTATATCATCTAGTGATGGAGGTTAAGAGAAACTTCCATTAAATATTCCTTGAGAGAAAGGAATATATAAATCTTGCAAAAATATGGCTAATTCACAGCAAGCAATAAAAAAAAGTCATTATTTAATGAATGCTTAAGCAGACAATAGGGTTTAGATATAGCAATATCTTTTTCCGAGGTAAAATACTTCCCTTTTTGTCTCCTTGAAATTGTCCATTTGTGGTGAAATAAATACATGCAGAGATCTCTAAAACTGTTTGTCAAAAACCACACTCTAAAATATAAAAAACTGATGAGATCAATGAGATCAAGTCACAGGAACATGTATCTCATAGTTATTTTATTAAAAATAAAATGTAAAATGAGACTGCATTATACTTTAAGATAAACTAACAACATGTAGTTTTTATCTATTATCCTACCCTACCTAAAAAGAAAGGAAAATATTTATTCAAGTGTAAGAACTTTTCCAATGTAACCACGTGTGAAGCAAGATAAGAAACATACTCATATCCGCATATGAAAAATTGACCGCAATGATTGCCTGGATATGAAGAACCAACCAACCTACTTGTTTTTTCATCAGAAGGTGTTGAAGATGAGAATAGTATTGTGGCCCGATGACCTCTTGAAACCAAATTTCAATGTAATCTTGATGTTCATCAACAATAATTTATGTGCTCTCCTTCATCATGCTATGTAAATCCTCTTCTTCTGGATGATTGATTTCTGAAGTACATAAAGGATCTACTGAGATGGATTTTGAGAACTCCTCAATATCAGGTCTTAGGGATTGCTCTCCACCGGATGTAGTCCATACTTTTTTAGCTTCCTTCGCAGTTTGGCAAGGAAAATCACTTTGTATCTCATAGGATGTTAAGCCCTAATATTGGCTCATTACCACTTAATTGGGGCATATTAGATTAGTAATGTTATTTTATTTATGTCGGCTTTAGGCCATTAGTTGTGATTTAGATTAGTAATGTTATTTTATTTATGTCGGCTTTAGGCCA
>ML781341.1:163917-191712 GCA_009831015.1 Picea engelmannii
CTTGTACTTGAACATTTAAGTGGGGTAAAAGGAGGTTGCCCCCTCGAAGAGGCTTATTATCTGATATTATCTCTTTTTCAAGGCGTTGAGTACTTTTCTTGAGGTTTTTCTATGCTATATTGATGTTTGGTTCTTAACATAGGACCTTGATTCTTTTAATATTTCCGGAGAGGTAGACAAGTTCTTGACTATTGTCAAGATGTGTTCTTCTTGAAAAGAAAAGATCCCAGCTACTACTAGGATTTGAGAGAGTTATCCCAAACTAATGGTCACCTTTGAATCCATTATGTTGGTTGACGAGTCCTACCTCACACAGGGATTAGTGTCTAGGGTTTAAAACATCCAATTTTATTTTTATTATTATAGATTTTTTTAAGTTTTTAATCACAACTACCTAAAAGATGAAAGAAATATTTAAAGCAAATTTGTGCAAACCAAACACACCACGCTTGCATAAAATAAATCACACTTATAGGAAAGAAATCAAAGAATAAAATAAAATACGATTGCAGAAATGAAATCAAACTCACACATGTATGAAAGTAAACACATTGGAAGGAAAAAAAATACACTTTGCGAAAGGTAAGCACACTTGCATGAAAGAAATAAAACTTTCATAAAATAAATAAAAGAAAACACTCTTGTAATAAATTGTGGGAAACTAAACACACTGTGCATGAAAGAAAGCATGTTTGCGGGAAAGTAAATTGTGGAAAAGTAAGCACATTGTGCAGGAAATAAAGCATGCTTGTGGGAAAGTAAATTCCAGGAAAGTAAACAAACTGAGAAAAGTAAACAAACTAAGTAAAGTAAGCAAACTTGCAGAAAAAGTAAACACTCTTGCCGAAAGGGAACAACAAGGCTTTGGAGTGACCCATTAAAATGGATGCGCCAGTTCTTACCTCTCGTCTTAATTGTCTCCTCCCCCTTGTTGTGTAATTAAAGGCAACCTACTTACCTAAGCTCTAATCCCTTTAGCACCTCCCCGACAACGCCGCCAAAAATGTCAAGTTAAATATATGATATCTATTTCAACATTAAATTGTCAACCTGGGGCTCGTATGCTTCGAGGTGCTAACACTGTATGTGCAGGTCTAGAGCTCTAATCTGGCCTAGCCTAGCCTAATCTAATCTAATGCCAATAAACTCAAATAATGAAGGGATTTAATTTAAATTTATAGAGTAATCTACAATTATGAATGGTGAGATCATTATTCTAAGTAATCAAATCTTGAATAAGAAAAATCCATCTTTCTTTAAAAACAATCTTTGATTATGGACAATGAACTAATCAAAGAAAACTATCTTTCTTCAAAAGCAATCTATGATTATGGGTAGTGAATTCATACGGAAAACTATCTATTAAAATCAATTCCTTACCATACTTATTCAAAGAAATCTATTCTTAATATACTTATTCAAAGACTCACAATTATATTTACCCTACGAGGAATGAACCCTACCTTTACACTAATCTCACTCACTAAAAATGAACAACATCATGATAAAATTTAAATTAAAAATGAACAACATCATGGTCTTCTAATTAAAAAAGTATACAATAATTGTACAAAAGAGATTAAAAATCAACTATTATCCTACCACTCTAATGCTGGAAATAATCTGTACATAATTGATAATTCATGCAAGCCTATAAACTCATAACTAGTAAAAATCATAACTCAAAATCATAACTAGGACATAATTCAAAATCATAATTCAAAATCAATTTTGATCATAGAATTCTAGTGCTGAAACAAGATTAAAAAATTATGCAAACCTACAGAAAGTATTTGAAGATTACAACTTAATAAATGAACATTGTCTAAATTGCTACTTTGCGGAGTAATTTACAGCTTTATGAAATAGAAAAAAAAAACATGATAGTATAACTAAACAAACTCTAAATGAGTGAACTACAACTTGCAAGTAAAGTGTTAAGAATCTAAATTTAAACCAATAAACATGGATGCCCACACATGCTCTGTGATACATACACAATTCAGGAAACAAATTGCAAGTTAGAAGAGATATACAATGATACAATTTCAGAAAACAATTTGAAATTACAGAGATATGCACAGTGATACGAATTAGCAAGCAATTCGAAATTGGTAAGTGATAAAAGCCAAATATGTACTAATATGAAAATACAAATATGTACTGATATGAACAACTACCCAGACCACTAGTGGGACCCCTAGAAGGTCTTGGCACTGCTTCAAGGTAAAAACATAGTCACAGAGTTAACACAACATTAATATTAATCACCAAAACAAAGTTTTACAGCAAAATCGAAATAATGTATGTGTGTATGTATACAAATCCGTTTTTCTTCCTGGAATAGACATCAAGTATTTATAAAGTTTTTACATAGTTGAGAGGTCAACCTCTGATCCTCTTAGAATAGTATATGCATAACAAAATCATGTACATCTTTAAATATCAAATTATGTTGAGGAATCTTCAGTAAATGCTTGAAACAGAGTGAGTAAATAGGCCATGGATCTCAGTCATCTTCAATGGCTTGAAGAAAATTCTGGTAGGACACCGAGCAAGAGGGATCCCAAGGGAGAAAAACCCATGTGCTCAAATTTCATAATGGTGCCCGGAGATATGCGGATCACCAACTCCTGTGCGCTTCGAGTGTTAGATGGAATGTCGGATGGGATGCCAGATGGAGTGTCAGATGGAATATTGGACTATTGGAGGGTCAGATCGAGGACCACAAACTTATCTCAATCCATCCATAATTTTAGGAAACAGTCCCTATGGGACCTAACTGGGAATATTGGGCACAAAACCCACGTGCCATATTTTTATGATTCAACTTCCTCTTCCCATAAATTAAGCTTGAAGTTCATTTCCTAGAACAATGTCGGATGAAGGTCTAGATGGAAGGTCGGATCACATTTTTGACCTGTTGTAAGAAAACAAGAAACGTTGGATCAGTGCAACCATTCAACTCAAGATGAATTAATAATGAAACCATTGCAAAATGATGATTACACACACCTTGTGTGATTCCATGGAAAATTGATGTACAAATCTTGATAATACCTTTAAAATGGCTAAATGAGAGCATATCATATGTAATATTGCATACAAAAATGATTTGATCATCACAATAAAACAATAAAAAAATGAACCCAACAATTATCTCTCATTATTCGGAAATACAATCATCATGTTATGAAGTTTTTGATAAGTAATAAGATTCACATGTGTTTGTGCAAAAAGTCAAAGACGATAAAAAATAATTATGAATCAGGTCAGATGTTGATGTGTTTTGAAGAGTAATTTGACATCTAAGGATTTTCGGATCAATTTGGTATCAGATATAGATTTGACAAGTATTTGCAAGTGAATGTGACAATATCCAAAACTCAATCCAATGAAGGCACAGTTGAAGACTCCTTGTTTGAAAGTGTTGGTCCTAAATTCGACACCTAACTACTAAAGGGAAAAGCTACGCCACCTCAAGTTTAGAATAGTTGATTTTTAATTTGTGTTGGTCAGTTAGAGGGTTGGATCTACCAAGAAAAGAGCATGGTTGGGTCGGAATATGATAATTATGAGGGTCCTCCTTGGATGGTGGCACACTAATGAAAAACAAGTGAAATAATAAAAAACAAAGGGAAACAATAAAACCACTCAATGAATAATCTGTTGCAGGAAGTTTTATGCTTAAAATATCATTTCAAGACATTAAACATGTATCAAAAGCACAATTATTCCCTTAGGTTGCGATAAAAACAAATCTTCACCAAGTATTAGCTGTTTTCACAGGTTGCATATCAATAAAGACAAGTTATACAATCGTCGAATGAAATGAAATGTACTTTGCACAAATCAAAAAATGCATTCAGGATAAGATAAAAACACATGAAGATTTGAACAAAACACTGTCATCAAGAGTATATTCACCAGGTAGAAAGATTTAATCCATGCATAGAATGGGTCCAACTAGTTGTTGTATTTCTATCCTTTCCCAAAAATCCGACCCTCAAAACATATAGAAACTGCATATTTATCTGGGTTGCAGAGGCTCTCGTCTATCTAGGACTGAGACTTAACTCTACATTAACAATTGTATAATGACTTATTAACTTGACTAAAACACTGCTGGAGTATAGCAATGTATACTTCATACTTGAATTAATAAAAAAGAGTGGTTATTATCACACATAAAAGACCACTTATTATGCTTTAAACTAAACAGAGTTTTGAACTGAATCATTAAAACTACCACTAGCGATGAAACTGGACTGATGCATGTGCTGGAATGAAATGGGTGGCAGAAAAATACTAGGAGCGACATAATTGATTTCTGCAATGAGTACGGACATGCATGCACACTATTTGAGGCCACTAGAGGATAACTGGATGTATCTGGCATCTTCTTCACATTTTCTGTTTGAGGAAGAGGTAGGTCTCTTGGTGATTTTCCTGGAGTCTTCGACATTCCTATTTTCTCTATGAACTGGTCACGGTTTGCTTCCATTCTCCTTCTCCTCGTGACTTTCCTTTGACGATTTGGCTTAACGCCCAGTTTGTTGCCACGCGCTACTCTCGAATTAGACATGATAAAAGCACATGATTGCGGAAGTTGTCAAAGGTGGTTTGGGTCCACACCGCTCTGACCCCCACAATCCACCACAAGATTCCACGTACCTCTCCAACAATACCATGGTTTCAATTGTGGGTCTGCTCAAGGATGTTAATGTTCGAGCATTTTTTGTCCCTGCAATGAAGTGTGGTCATCGATCATGTTTGCGATCTGTGATCTAGGTGACCCTGCTACTTTGGCACCCTTGCTAAAGTTCTATCCATCTGCCATATTATAACTCCCCTATCTGATTTAGCGATGACGCCAATTTCTTAGAGCTCAGGAGATTTTGAATGCAGAGCATGAATATCTCCCGAAGTGACTTTTTCCCAAAGTGACATGGCAGTCTCTCATCACTTTGGCACTTTGGAGTTTGAGAGATTTTGAATACAAGGTTTGTATAACTCCTGGAGTAGTACGGGCCCGATTGATTTGGCGGCCTAAAATGAATGCCATGTGTCTTGACGTATGAGTGCCATGTGTCTCTGGAAAATGAGTGCCATGTGTCTCCGATACTTCAGGCTTCGGGATTTTATGAATGTTGTTCTTGGAAATCCCCCAAATATGATGTGGCAGCCTGATGTTCGATCGCTGACATGTCATGGAAAGAAGGGTGACATGTGTCACTCGAAATAGCATGGATGATAGACCCAAATATGTTTGAAATGAGTGCCACATGTCTCAATAGATGAGCGCCACATGTCTCAATGGATGAGTGCCACGTTTCTCCGACTCTTTAGGGTTCAGGATCTTGGAGTGAAAAGTATGAACATCTATAGGATGGTCAAACTCCCATAGTGATGTGGTGACTTGGAAAAAGCGTGGATGATGCAATCAAAGGGCCTAAGATGAGCGCCACATGTCTCTGATGGATGAGCATCGCATGTCTGAACTAATGAGTGTGAAGTGCTGAATTGAAAAACATCCTTGGAGTGGTAGGGCCTGAAGTGACGCGACAGCCTAACGTCACTTCGGGACTTTGGGATGTAAAGCATGTAAATCTCCTGAAGTAGTACGGGCCCGGTTGACGTGGCAATCTCTCATCACTTTAGGACTTCGGGCTTCGGGACCTCGAAATGTAAATCCTGGAAAACTCCCAAAGTAGTATAGGCCCGGTTGACGTGGCAATCTCTTGTCACTTCGGGACTTAAGGCTTCAGGAGCTCAAAATGTAAAGCATGGAAAACTCCCAAAGTAGTATGGGTCCAGTTGACATGGAAATCTCTCGTCACTTCGGGACTTTGGGCTTTGGGAGCTCGGAATTTAAATCATGGAAAACTCCCAAATTAGTACGGGCCCAGTTGATGTGGTAGTCTCTCGTCACTTCGGGACTTCGGCTCTTCGGGACTTATGTCTGGTCGTTAATCTTCGTGTGACTTTGAAACTATGAATGCACAAAAACCATCGATCTGGGTGGCTTGTTGGATCTCCACCATTGCAATTTTAATCCATATGATCCTACAACCTGAGCCCAAAATTGATATCTTTTGAATTTCTTCTTTTCCCATAGAAGCTTGTTGCACATACAAGGAAATGGCGTACCTGGATGTCTCCTGTGCACAGGAAAGGCTTGGTGGGCATGTTGTATACTCGATTAGTGGAAGACATGATGACAAGTATTTCAAACTTAAACCAAACATGTGTTTATCCTTCAAGAAAAACAAAAAAACTCTAAGAAAGACAATAAGGAAAACCAAGTCATTGAACATATGGGAAACCAACTTTATCAACCAGAAGAGGAAAAAATGGGCGAAGGCATAGGGAAATGAGAGAGGAGAGGCAGGGGTGCAGACCTAGGTTACAACCATGCTATAGTGGGAAAACCCCCCCTATGGAATACACTAGGGTTCAACATGTAGACAGAAATAACCATATAAAGTCTCCTTCTTTTTAGCAACTACCCCAAATATACCCCACATTCATGCATAAAACACAAGATAAAAGGATCCGATAAATCTACCTTAAACTTAGGGTTCGGTGTCGATCCTTTTGCGCTTGATTGTTCCTCGACTACAAGTCTCTTCCCAAGGCCGACCTGCATTCATAAACAGACAAACAAAGAACTACAAACATGCATCTTATATATGAATTAGTGGGTTAGATGTCATAATCAAATATAAATCAAACATAAAGATGGAACACATCATATTCGAGACAGAAAAAGTATTCCTTTCTATTAATCTCACAAAGTTACTTACAATGAGATCAGTGACTACTCCTTGAACCTGGTCCAGGCTCCTCTTCACCAAGCTCCAACTACGCTTCCACGTATCTTTCTCCTCTTTATCTCTCTCTAAGGAATGGATTAGGCTTGTAATGGAGGAAAAAGGCAAGAATAGGGAATTCTGGCTCAAAACTCACAATGTGGCTGCAAATTCTTGGGGCAAGGGGGGAAAGTCAAATGGGCATAGTTTCACTATTCTTATGCTTAGCTTTGGAATCAGACCACAACACCTCCTTTTATATGACAAAAGGATGGTTATTCAGTTGGGTGAATGGCTATAGGCGGTGGGACAGTTGGGAAACTACCCAATAGCCCATACGAATTCCTTGCAACTTTTTGTTTTTTACAACTTTTGTGAGTGTACGCAAGCTGTAATGGTGCAACTAGCATACGTATGCGAGCTGTAGTGGTGAAAAAAGCGTGTGTACGTAGGAATTAATGGTGCAAGGCACGTACATCTTAAAAAATATGGTTTTTAAGAAGAGATGCTCAGTGATGGCTTGGCAAAAATAGTAAGTAAGAGGGCCTGATGCCAGGTATGCATGTATGGTGCAATTTAGGGTTATAACAAATAGGAAGAACATATCTCTTTGTTGCAGAGGACAACATGATTAAATATCTAATGAAATTAAGGCTTCATAAAGACAAACTGACAAATTCAAAAGGAGAACTCTGGATTGAGGATGCATCTACAATATCTCAAGGATGAGAAGCAAGAGCTTCAAGACCAGTTGATAAGTCATGGAGAATTTCTCATGGGAATTATTCATGAATTGGATAGTGAGTTGCAGGCTAAGGAAAATATGTTGGCACAATTCCATGAAGCTGAGTAAGTGGAGAAGGAAAAGTCTCCTATGTAGAGGAATCCATCTTCTATGAAAGGTTTATAGACTATAACCGAGGTATGCCATAAATATGATTCATCATGTTATTTTTCTTTCCATCATGATGAGAATGTTTCTTTGGATGTAATTAAGGAACATACATATGGTATTGGTTATAAGTTACTAACCAAGATGGGATATAATGGAAAAGGTCTTGGCATCAATGAATAAGGAATGACTAATCCCATACAAGCAGAGGGAAGACCTTGGTATGCAGTATTTGGATATGGCCAAGAAGGAGATGGAGAATTCTCTAAGACATATGAAGTAAGGGAAGATTCAAATGAATAATTTTATATACTTCAAAATCCATCAGTTATACTAGAACAACCTTCCATCATTGGGAAAGGCACCAAATGCAAAGCATCTCCAAGAAGAGATGAGAATTCCAAGGAAGGAATGAAGAAATTTCCCACCTGTAAGAATGACATAAAATTATGGTCTACATATCCATGTATATTCTGTGGATTTAATAAACATTGTATGGAAAAATGTTAGAAGAGACAATTCTTGTAGGGGAAGCCATCCAAGAAGGAGGCAAGAGGAAAAGGTCATTTCCAAAGTAGAATAGGGAGAATGAAAAGAAACGATTATGGTTCCAAGATAAGAACAAACACTTTTTCACTCATTGTGGTAAGAGTGGACATCATATTGAGAAGTGTTGGACACTATATCCAGAACTTTGTCCAAAGTAGAACCACAAAGATGTAAAGGCACTTACAAGAAGAAATGTAGCAACCTCAATTGAAGTTGATAGTCTTGATGAGAAATTTAAGACATAATTATTTTTAATGGCTTGTCTCAATAGTATAGTGTATGAAGACATATGTTGGAGATATTGCACACTCACCTAGAATTGTTTTCCTAAGTTTGATAGTCCAATGTTGAGAACGCTTGAATATTCTCTCTAGAGAATATTCCCCTACAAAATAGGGTGTTCCTCTTCATTTCATAGTTATTTACACTTATTTATACTAGTGGAAGTCACTCATGCATGGAAAGCTCAGTTTTATCACCAACAATTGCATGTGCTTCTCTCACTTCCAGGTGTGTGACTCAGTTAAATGATCATTGGATGGATCAATTAAGTAGGAATAGGGGGAAGTTCAATCCAGTGTCTACCAGTGAGTGTCTAGACCTTTCTAGATAACTAATATGGTGCATTAGTTACTCATGTAGCCTATATATATTGTAAATTATTCACTCTTTGTGTGTGAAATATGGTTAATACAATTCTATTCTTTTCTCTCCAATTTTTCTCTTGTCTTATCTGTTTTTCAAGTTCTCTTCATTCTTCTGTTAGCTAGATCTCTTGTGTAGGTACTCACCACATTATACATGGTATAAGAGACCATAGGATGTTAGGATGAAGGTGCACCAACATTTTTTATTTGCAGGCACTGAATATTGAAGAACACAAAAAATATGGATTATTCGCCAACAATACTTCTCACGCCTCATAACTATTTGGAATGGAAGCTAAAAAGTTCAATTCAACTCAGATGCAGAGGCTTGTACCAAATAACTATGTAAATGGAAGTAGAGACCGATTCCACCTATGAGAAAAATGACTTTCTCAATAGACAAGATACAACCATAGGATGTATCTTTTGGTCTATTTCTCCTAGAATGTTTTTCCACCAGGTATTCGGTGAATCAAGAGACTCAAATCCAAATGAAATATGGACTAGATTGGAGGTTTTATTCATGAATAAAGAATATTTTGAAGATTTCATGCATGATATTGAAAATATAGACCCATAAGAGAATCCATTAGAATATCAAGCCTCTTATTCTGAAGAGTCTTCTACATAAGTATCTGCATAAATTATTGTTCCATTAATTGCAGATGATGTCTACTCCATTTCATATATATTTTTTTAAATTTCATATGGAAGATATCATGCATGCATCTGAATAGTAACGTGGAAACACCTTTTCATGTGTCATGCATGCATCTCAGGAATAACATGCATGCATCTCAGGAGACAAAAAGGGGGCCGCACACATCAGATTCAATTTTGATATTTTTTTAGAATAATTTGCAGAAATAAATTGGATTTTTTAATTCCTCTCGGAAAATACCCAATTTCAAAAACAAATCGTCTGAAACAGAGTCTGGGAAGTGACGTTATGAGAATTTTAAAATCAGTAAATTTTCATCATTTTTTCAAAACGACCGCACGATTTTCAAAGTTTCATTCGAACTTCATTTGGATATTCTTCATTACAAAAAGAGAAAGTGCATATGTGTGGATATCTCATTGGTGAATTTAATTCATCATATCTATGCATACATCTACATATTCAACAAAATATTCAACAAGCATAAACTTTTACATTTGCAAGGTCTTCATGGAGTGAAGGACATAGTTGCTTAACAACTACCTTTTGTTCCTTCACACTTTTTTTTATGCATTGTACCTTGTGGGGGGGGGGGGGNGGGTTTCCATGAGGTTTTCACTCTTTCGTTAATTTTTTTTAGTGTTTCATTCTTAGATGCATTGTACAATGGGTACCTAACATGACCTTGGTTGTCGAGACCCATTCATCATGTACACCCTAGAAGTGTTCAAGGGGGGTGTTGGAGATATTACACACTCACCTAGAATTGATTTCCTAAGTTTGATAGTCCAATATTGAGAATGCTTGAATATTCTCTCCGAAGAATATTTCCCTACAAAATAGGGTGTTCCTCTTCAGTTCAGAGTTAGTTACACATAGTTACACACAGTTAGACTAGTGGAAGTCACTCATGCATGGAAACCTCAATTTTATCACTAGTAGTTGCATGTGTGTTCTCTCACTTCCAGACGTGTGACTCAGTTAACTGATGATTGCATGGATCAGTTAAGTAAGAATAGGTGGCAGTTCACTCCAATGTCTATCAGTGAGTGTCTAGATATCTCTAGACAAATACTATGGCACATTATTTACTCATGTAGCCTATATCTATTGTAAAATATTCACTCTTTATGTGTGAAATATGGTTAGTAAAATTCTATTATTTTCTCTCGTATTCTCTATTTTTCAAGTTGTGTTTGTTCTTCTGCTAGCTAGATCGCTTGTGTAGTTACACACCACATTCTACAACATCGAGGTATGGTTCATGGGCAGTGGCTCATCTCGCCACATGACATGAATGAGATCAATATTCCTTACCTTCTCAGAAATTGACACAGACTACTATGTGTGATCTAGGACTAATACCAAACAAGAAATGAAAGGGGTTGGTTATGTATTATTCTAGCTCAAGTCAGGAGGATTTATGGGAATAGAAAAAATGTTATATGTTCTAGAATTGAAGGTGAAATTACTCTCAGTTTCAAGTTTTGAATATGAGGGATATGTATTTGTGTTACAAGATGGATAGGTACTAGTGTATTCATACAAAGCTACTCAGGACACAACAATGGTACTTGGTGTCAGAAAAGAGAGATTATATAGGTCACTTGGATGACCTATAATTGGATCCAATGGTTTCTTGGATTCAACATTAGATTCAATGTCAAATTCAAATTCATTATCATATGCATTGTTAGAGACATGAAGTTGTGAGACTCCTTCCAGTACTATTGGAAGAATGAGTCTATGAAGAAGCCACCTATCACGTCCCTGGATAGGTATCAAGAAAAGATTCCATTTTGGAAAAAGAGTTTGTAAATATGTATATTTGTAAATAGAAAAGTTAGTATGCATGTGTAAATACCTTCTAAATTATGTTTCCACTGTTGTAATAGAGGGTTTTATTAGCCTCTCTTAAAGAATTTCAAGAGTGAGAGGAGTCTTGTAGGGATTCCAAACCCTTGGGATTTATTAGCCTCTCTTGGGGCATTTGATTTTGAAGTAGAACAGATGGATGTGAAGACAACATTCCTGCACGGGGATATGGAAGAAGAAATCTATATGAAGCAACTAGAAGGTTATGTTGTGAAAGGAAAGAAGGAGCTGGTATGCAAGTTGAAAAAGTCCCTGTATGGTTTAAAAAAATCACCAAGGATGTGGTATAAAAAATTTGATACTTATATGTTGGGACTTGGATTCACAAGAAGCAAAGAGGATCATTGTGTGTATTTTAAATTAATTTGTGATCATTTGATTTATTTGGTCTTGTATGTGGATGACATGTTGCTAATAGGAAACAACAAGGAGATTATCCAGGATGTGAAAACTCAGTTGTCCTCTAAATTTGACATGAAGGATCTCAGTGCTTCAAATTTCAATTTGGGCATGGAAATTAAAAGAGATAGGAAAAGGAGGAAACTTCGGTTAAATCAGAGAAAATATGTCGAGACAATATTGCAGAGGTTTAATATGAAGGAATGTAAATTGATCAAGGTTCCTATTCCTGTTGGTGTAAATTTAACTGCACATCAGTGTCCCAAGACACATGAAGAAGAGGAGGACATGTCTCATGTTCCATATGCGAGTGTCGTTGGCAGTTTTATGTATGCAATGGTCTGTACTAGACCGTACATTGCACATGCAGTGGGAGTTTTGAGCAGGTATATGTCAAAACCAGGGAAGGAGCATTGGACAACAGTAAAAAGGGTTTTCAGGTATTTGCGTGGCACTGCTAGATATGGATTGTGCTATGAAGGAAGACCAGAATTGGATAGAGTGGTCGATATACATGGCTTTGTGGATGCAGACTGGGTTGGAGATTTGGATTGTAGGAGATCTACAAGAGGGTATGTGTTTAACCTGTTTGGAGGAGAAATAAGTTGGATGAGCAAAAGACAGGCTATAGTGGCACTTTCAACTACAGAAGCTGAATACATGGCAGCCACTCATGCAAGTAAGGAAGCAGTATGGTTACAAAGATTGTGTTCAGGTATTGGGTTGGTACAACAAGCTGTAAGGATGGAGTGTGTCAGTCAGAGTGCAATTTTTCTAGCGAAGAACCATGCTTATCATTCAAAGACAAAGCACATTGATGTTAAATATCACTTTGTGAGAGACATGATTGAAGAAAAGAAAGTATCACTGTTGAAGGTGGACACTTTGAAGAATGTTGCAGACTCATTAACAAAATCTGTGAGAACTAAGAAGTTCTCTTGGTGTATAGGATCCATGGGCATTGCTGCCTTGGATTGTTGACTATGTAACCCTGTAACCCCCTGTATGCAAAGAAAACAACAAGTGGGAGAATGTTGGGTATGTGTTATATTCTTTGCATGAGTAGTAGTGTCATGTATTTAGGTGGTTTTTCGGCACATGGTTTTTTCCGATGGTTTTCTATTTTCGGTTAAGGAATTAGGGTTTTGGACTAATCCAGGTCATTGGGTTAGGGTTTTGGATGTCTTTGGCTCCTATATGTATATTGTATTGTAAACAATGTATCATGATGAATAATATAGAATATGTTGGTTTTCCCGGTTTGGGTTTTCAGGGGAAAAATCTCTTTGTAATGTTTGTATTTTCCATTGTATATTTTCTGTTCTTTTTTTGAATATATGTTTGCAGTAGATATTGTACAAGGTTAAAATTTACAAAGATGTCATCATGACATCAGTGTGCTTATGTGGAAGTATGATAGACTTCCATGTAGCATCAGTATAGCTGATTTGGAAGAATTAGAGGACAACATGTGTCCTTCCTTACAGTCGACATGGTAGGATGATGTCAGGAGTCGTATGACAAGTAGCAAGCTCAAAGAGTGACATGTGTACAGGTGACATCAGAATGAGATCAGCATGTTGATGTGATAGCACCAAGTGCATTTATTTGGACCAATTAAAATGTGCCACGTGTCATCTGTATGGATGATTTGGCAGGAAGTACGGTCCACGTGGCACTGTTGAAAGGGTGACGCGTGGCAGGTCATACAATGATGTGGAGGACATGTGGCAGATACGTCAATGGGGTCGTACAACATGTGGCCTAATCTAATGGTTCCACGTGGTAGGGATACAACTGGAGTTAATGAATGATCATAGGCTGCCACATGCACCAACCTGGTGGTGCCACGTGGCACCTTCGAGAATCCCAAGTTGGCTTGGGGATAGAAAAAGGGACCCTGAAGGGCGAACCAAGTCTCCATGGTTAACACTATATCTAACATAAATATACCAAATATGGAGTTTGTAGGGATTGAACCCTAGAGCTACCTCCAAATATACTGACGAATTCACATAATACTCTACCAATGCACCACAGTTGGGGCTTGCTACAATAACCCAATAAATATACATTTAAACCTAATGCTACATCATCAAGAGTTTCGGGCCACGGTTTAGCCAATCCACGCCCTATATAAATTGGTGCCTAGATCGAGGAGAGGAACAATGTGTATAGTACAAGATAGGTTAAGGAGCATAGAAATTCATGACAACAGTATGGTGCATTGATTTACGTGCTATAGGTGTCCTTGGTTATGGATTTGCCTCGTTTTGTGTGTCATTGAGCACTATGTCCAAATATGGTCATGTTTTTACTCATTCTTCTCAGTTTTTCAAGAAGAGTACGATGGTGATTATTTTTTCACACTAATATGTTGTTTATGAAATTCTTAGTTCACATTTCCATGTATGAGAGCCATAATGCATCGTTTGGTGTGTAAAGGGGGTCATTTTGAGCCTGTTTAGAACATAATCGAGTTTATACTCATTTTTCTTAGAATTTTGAGAGGAATTCAATGGTAACCTCTGTTTCTAAGGTTGAATAGAAGAATTGAAAAGTGACATCAAATTTGGATCTGTAATTCCATTTCATTGTAATTTTGGCATTTTGAGATTAATGAAGAGAGGTCTCACTGTTGAAAGGGATCTAGAGATGTAGACTAGGAGAGGTAAACTCTATCATCAAATATTGTATTCTTATTTCTTTTATTTTATATTGTGTTATCTCTCATTATTGTATAAGATAATCATCATGTTATGAAGTTTTGGATAATTAAGACGATTCACACGTGTTTATGCAAATAGTCAAAGATGACCAAAAATTATTTTGAATCAAGTTGGATGTTGATGTGTGTTGAAGAGTAATTTGTCATATAAGTATTTTCAGATCATGAAGGGTGGGAGGGTCCATGGAAAAATAATTCTTACAAGTGATAGGTACCACGATGATCAGGAAGAAGAGAGGAATCTAATGGGGTAGTTCCCAAATAAGGTTGTTGGTTGGACCAGTATACTCTTTTTTTTTTAATTACTTTTGTAGAGTTATACTTGAGCCTGAAGAATATTGTAGTGAAAAAATTCCCAAAGTGTTAACGGTAAAATTTGTGTAAGAATTTCACGAACATAATGCATGAGGTAAGGTTGCACGACAAGATGTCTCATATGTTCCTTCTCTATTTTATTCCAATTGTGAGTGTTAGGGTTTTTAGAGTTCCTACTAATCCAAAATGGATCCAGGAAGCCCTAAAAATCAAATTTCTTGGAATCAGATGTAACTAGTGCCATTGTGTCAGTCTCTTCATGCCGATTCCGGCCATATATTTTTTTCTGGAAATGGACACTATATGCAGAAGTTATCGTGATCTGAAGATCAGGTCAAACATGCAACAAAAGTCAAAGTCAAAGTCAATAGGTCAAAATCAACGCTGATGTTAGCAGTACATCATGATGACATCAATAGTATGTCATGCTGATGTCATCATGACACGTGGCAACACCAGGAGCTAACAGATGTCAATCATTTTTCGCTTTTTAGGGGGTTATTTGGTCTAATAAAAAAGTGACACATGGCACCATACAGAGGTGACACGTGGAATTATATGGATGTGACACATGGATGCATGAAAGGATGACATGGTAGGTGATTTAGAAGTGAGTGGAAGTAAAGATGTTGACGTGGAAGTATGGATGCTGACGTGGCAGGGTGACATGGCACTACAGATGTTGACGTGGAAGGGTCATACGATGGCGTGGAAACCGTACGATGACATATGGTGGTTGATGTGGCAATGACGTGGACTGTATAGACTGACACATGGCAATCCATACAATGACGTGGCAGTCATACAGATGAAATGTGGCAGCCGTACGATGATTGTGCAAGCTGACGTGGTGGGTAGTGACATGGCTCGGGCCAATGATGAGGTGACACATGGCCCAATGAGGAGGTGCCACGTGGAATCTTCTAGAAGTTCAACTAAATTTGGCAGTTCCAACAAATCTGGCAGAGATCCTCCAAATTTGGCGGAAACTCGCTAAATCTGGCTAACTGGCGCTAAGTTTGGAAACTATCACTAAATTTGGTGGAGTATGGATTATTTATTCGGGCATGGAAATCGAGAAAAGTTAATTTTTTTGGCATGCAAATTGAGACTGTACGGACTGTATGGATCTGACAGGGTGAAGCATTGGGATTTGTGTCGAGGGACTGCTCAGAAGCAGGTCGAATTTATACTCAAAAGTTGCAGAATTTTGAGGGGAGTATGAATATGGATTTTGTTTCTGCAACTAAGTAGTTGAATAGAAAAGTTCCTCCAGAGCCCGAGATGTCGATCCAAGCATAGTCTACTTTATACTCAAAAGTCTCAGAATTTCCTATTCCATCCAATAGTGATGTATCTTTCTGTTCATAAATTGGATACCTGAAAGGTGGTTTCAGAAGCTGTTATGTAAGCCTTTCTTTTGTATTCTTAAAGCATTGAAGATTAATAAGAAGCCTTCCCCATTGTGACAAAGGCCCAGAGACGTAGGCAAACTTGTGTCGAACTCCATTATCAACCTTGGTGTTATGGTTTGTTGTTTTTACTTCTTATGTGGCTGCAACATTCTTTCATTAAGCTTATTATCTTGATTCCTAAATGGTAAATCAACTCATGCATAAAATTAACCATAGTATTTAAAAGATCATTTTCAGATCAAGTAGTATTAGAGCAGGTTGACAGTTGGTTGTTTGAGTTTGCATGATTACCAGGGAAAAGCTAATTCATGGTGAAGGAGAGCTTGTAGAAGGAGATCCAAAGATTGGATCAAGAAAGAGGACATATCAAAGTGAAAAGATGGAATCTGAAGAAGGACTTTCTCAAAATCAAAGAGAATTTCAAAAGACTTTCTTCTCCATGTCGGAGATGGTAAAAGTGGTGTATGATGATTACTTGGAACAAAATAGACCTTTTCAAGGGGAATATTCAAATAAATCCAAAAGTGAAGAAGGAGAGGACCCTCCTAAAACTCCTCCTTCACCTCCTTCATCTCCATCATCTTCTTCTTCTTCTTCAAGTACAATTTCAAATTCTACTGCAAGAAAACATTCCCATAAAAATAAGCTTGATATGCCATTACTTAAACTTGATGCAAAATTTGTTTTTCCTATGTATGATGGCAGAGTTAATTTTGAGAAACTTGATAAGTAGGTTAGACAAATGGAGGTATATTGTAATGTGAAACAAATCAAAGATGAGACAACCAAACTTAGATTGGCATCGCTTCGTCTTGAAAGCACAACTCTCATCTGGTGGAAAAGTAAGATGCAACAGGGAACTCAACAAGTTGGTAAGATTTTCCATCATGGCATGATTTTATTTCCGCACTTAGAAAACAGTTCTATCCTTTGGGGTATAAGGAAAAGGCTTTAATTGAATGTCAAATTCTTAAGTTACGAAAAGGACAGTCAATGAAGGAATATACAGATGAATTTCATAAGATGGATTTGATGTTATATGTTCCATTGACTACACAAGAAACTCTTATGAAATATATAGAAGGTTTTTCTGCTTATATTTGTATTACTGTGTTTATGTTTGGACCTACTAAGCTTGATTAGGTTTCTTTCCAAGCAACGTATATTGAAGCAGGAAAAACCGGAGTTGGTGTAGTAGGGGAATCATCTTCAAATAAAGATGGAAAAGGAAAAGGGAATGGGAAGAAAGAAAATTCAGTGACAGTTAAGGAAGAGAAGATCTCTTGCAAGCATTGCAAGAAAGAAGGGCACGGTGATGAGCATTGCTGGAAATTGCACCCAGAGAAGAGACCGAAGTGGTTCAAAGAGAGGAAAGGAAGGAAAAAAGTTGCAACAACAACATGACCAAAAGACTTGGGGTATGATTCAGGTGATGAGACTAAGATCACAACAGTTGGTTTGACAGGTAAAAATGGTGATGGTTATGATTCTAGAAGTAAATTTTTTCATATAAGGGTCATAATGAAACATACTAAGATTGACACACTAATAGATAGTGGATCTCAATCGAACTTAATTTAAGAAGAAGTGGTTAAGAAATTGGGATTAAACATTAAGATGCATCACAAACCCTATTCACTAAATTGGATAAGCAGAGATCATAAATTTCCCATAACCTATAAATGCATCATAAAGCTTGTGGATGAAGTAACATGTGATGTGGTTCCTCTAGAAACATGTGGAATGGTCTTAGGAAACCCTTATTTATATGATCGCAAAAAAATCTTCTACAAGGAACATAATCAATATCACTTAACTAAAGAAGGAACAAAATATGTTGTACATGCTCATCACATAAAATCAAATCAATCTCTTTTAACAATGGAACAATTAAATAAGCGATCTTATGCAAGAAATACACCTATAATTTTTCCAAGTCAACCAGTTGATCTTAAGCATGAACATGAGATGGTTGTAGAGTGGAATTTCAATCATACTTTTCTTCAAGATAATTTAATGTCATGCAAGGCAATCAAACAATTGGTTCATTTTCAGTCATATTTCTGATGTTATCACTGCTAATGTTTTCTACATGGATGGTAGTGGATTCAGTAAGATGTGAACAATTTCAAGTGGCTAAAAATATGATTTCAGTTGTCATGGTTATTATGCAATTGATTATTATGAGACAGATGCACATGATAGAGTTTAAAGACAAAGGACAAGTGGGGAGGCCTATCCCACACTTGATGTCTAGTTAATACCCTTTTGGAGGACCAAAAGGTCTTAGTGGGGAGGAATGATCCAAAATGGATCCAGGAAGGCCTAATAATCAAAGTTCTCGTAATCATATGAAACTAGCACCATTGCATTGGGATCATCATGTTGATTCTAGCCATATATATTTTTATGAAAATGGACACTGTATGCAAAAGTTATATCGATCTGAAGATCAGGTCAAACAAGGAAAAGAGTCAATAGGTCAAATTCAATGCTGATGTCAGCAGTACGTCATGATGACGTCAGTCATTTTTTTATTTTTTAGGGGATGATTTGGCCCAATAAAAAAGTGACACATGACATCGTACGAAGGTGACACGTGGCACTGTATGGATGTGACACGTAGTTGTACGGAAGGCTGATGTTGAAGTCGTATGGATGAAACATGGCAGGTGATTCAAAAGTTACATGGAAGTACGAATGCTAACATGGCAAGGTGATGTGGCAATACATATGTTGATGTGGCATGGTGATGTGGCATTACATATGTTGACATGGCATGTTCATATGATGATGTGGTAGCTATATGGATGACACATGGTGACTAATGTGGCGATGACGTGGACTATACATACTGACATGTGGCAGTCTGTATGATAACATGGCAGTTGTATGATGACTGTGCACGATGATGTGGCAGGAAGTGACATGGATTGGGCCAATGATGAGGTGACACGTGGACCAATGAGGAGGTGACACATGGCACCTTCTAGAAGGTCAAAAAAATTTGGTGGTTCCACCAAATCTCGTGGAGATCCTCCAAATTTGGCGAAATCTCGCTAAATCTGGTTAACTGGCACTAATTTTGGAAACTATCGCTAAATTTGGCGGAGTCTAGCTTATTTAGTTGGGCACAAAAATTGAGAAAATTAAGTTTTTTGGCACACAAATCAAGATTGTACAGACTATACAGATCTGACAGGGTGCAACATTGGGATTCGTGCTGAGGGGAGGTGTCGAGGGACTACTTAGAAGCAGGTTGAATTTATACTCAAAAGTTGCATAATTTCGAGGGGGAGTCCGAATATGGATTTTGTTTCTACATCTGAGTAGCCGAACAGAAAAGTGTCTCCAGAGACAGATATGTCGATCCAAGCATAGTCAAATTTATACTCAAAAGTCTCAGAATTTCCTATTCCAGCCAATGGTGATGTTTGTTTCTATCCAGAAGTTGCACATCTGAAAGGTGGTTTCAGAAGTTGTTATGTAAGCCTTTCTTTTGTATTCTTAAAGCATTAAAGATTAATAAGTAGCCTTCCCCACTGATACAAAGGCCCGGAGACATAGGAAAACTTGTGTCGAACTCCGTTATCAACATTAGTGTTATGTTTTTTTTTTTTACTTCTTATGTGGCTACAACATTCTTTCATTAAGCTTCTTCTCTTAATTCCTAAATGGTAAATCAACTCATGCATAAACTTAACTATATTTTTTAAAAGATCATTTTCAGATCACCTACAAACAAGGGTTTTCCCTATGCTATAGCTCTCTAATATACATGCGGGGTCAAATAGTAATACTTGAATCAATATCTCAGAGCACAAACTAAGGAGGCTCAACTGTAACCTTAGTCGTACTACCCGATTACCCAGGTACTAGAGAGTATCTTCCCAAGTGAATTGTTCTCAATTTCACTATAGAAGTCAGGCAGTCGATTGACTGATCTATAGTTGGTTTTATAAGACCCAGGGGACTCCTGATATACCTGATGATACATGGGAGTGATGATCATGTACAAATTTTATCTGATGTAGTACTACTCAAAGGGGTACCAACATGGGTTATAGAGGTTTCTAACAAGGTGAAATGTTTATTTCTACTTAACCCCATGAAACCGTCTATATTTCCTACGTGTAGTCTTCCCCAACCATAACTTTATCAACTAAGCAACATATATTTGTGCTTTAAATATGTCAAGAGTACGCATCTCTTCCTTGGAAAAAAATTCCCATTGTTTCTGAAGATGAAAGTTATTTGATACCACTTGTAAGATACCATATATATTATAATAAGTAGAAACATAAATATTGCAGCAAATACCAGCGAAACAACAAAACATAGATAATCACAACACCAAAATAATACCTTTATCAATAGAAATCCAAGTTCACTTGTATCTTTGACAGGGAAACCTCTAGAAAAGAAGAGATATATTACAATTATTTCTCAATACAAGACTTTCTCATACCTTCTACTCTTATTTATACTAATTATATCTTCTAAAGAACATTCTAGAGGAAGATCTTTCTAGAAGTGAAAGCTTCTATTAAGTCTTCTTATATTAGACTTGTTCACATTATTAAATAGGCCTTATTAACTAATGTCAACCTTTATTACATGGAAAATATATTATTCTATATACATGATGGTTTAGGGAGGCTAGGTCCATGATAGGTGTACTTATCTATTGGAGCAACGCTTCCAAATAAAAATTGATCATTATAGCCTGAAGTATTTTTTGTAACAAAGAATCTCATCCCAAGAAAAACAAAAATGGATGACCAAGTTGTTTGGATATGATTATGAGATCATTTACAAGAATGGAAAATAAAATGTGGTTGTTTATGCTCTTTCTAGGAAATATGAATATGAAGGGTCCCTCTTTTCTCTCTCTTTAATTGTAGCAGATTGGCTTCAAGTAGTTCGCTGGGAATAGTTGCAAGACCCCAAAATTTCTATCCTAATCCAACAATTGCAACATGATTCTCAAGATTCTCCAGGGTACTCTTGGCACAATGAAGATTTTCCCTATAAAGGTCTCCTATATTTAAGTAAGCATTCGAACCTTAAATCCATTGTGCTCTCTGAGCTTCATGCTTCTCCCATAGCTGGGCATTCGGGTTTTTCCAAAACCTATGAAATTTATTTTTTCAAAGAATGTATGAAACAAGACATCTATACATTTTTGTTTGAATGTGATAACTGTAAATTCAATAAAAAATAAATTGTCAAATCTCCTGGCACACTCCAACCACTACCAATTCTGCCTAGTATTTGGATAGATATTTCTATGGACTTCATTGTGGACCTACCTAAATCATGAAATAAGTCATTCATCATGATTATAGTAGATCATCTTTCCAAGTATGATCATTTATGTTCTCTTCAACACCCATTCATAACATCCATAGTGGTTCATTTTTTATGGATAATATCTTCAAAATCCATGGCATGACTCCTTCTATTGTCTCCGACTGTGATCCAACTTTCACCAGAAATTTTTGGCAAGAATTGTTTAGGCTCTAAAGAACCCAATTGCATCCCAACATCACTTATCATCCACAAACTTATGGACAAATTGAAGTTGTCAACAGGTGTTTGGAAACATATTTGAGGTGTTTTGCATTTTACCAAGAAATGAAATGGGATCAATGGTTACCCTTACCTAAATGGTGATACAATGCCTCTTACCACATTGCCACTCATATGACTCCCTTTGAAGCGGTCTGTGGGAAAAATCCACTATTATTTATCTTATACATTTCAGGTGTCTCCAAGATTCAGGAGGTTAACAACACTCTTATATCTCGCATGGCATTCTCTACACCCTCAAAGAAAACTTGTTCATGGCTTAGAATTCCATGAAGAAACAAGTAGATCAAGGTCGTTCAGAATGACAATTTGTTGAAGGGGACTAGGTGTTTCTTTATTTACAACCTTATAAGAAAATTTCACTCAAATTTGAAGACTCTAAGAAACTCTCCCCCAAGTTCTATGGTCCTTATTCAGTTCTCAAGAGAGTAGGTCATGTGGCCTACCAGTTAGCTCTTCTGAGTCATTCTAAGCCCCATCGTGTTTTCCATGTCTCCTTCTTAAAGAAAGTGATTAGAACTAAGTGTCAGACTCTATCCAATATCCCTAAGTTGGATGAAGATTGATTCATTTGGTTGCATCCACAAGTCATATTGGACCAGTGTGAGTTTTTCCTCAGTCAATGCACCATCAAGGAAGTTTTAGCTTAGTGGAAGGAAACACCACCAAAAGATGCCACTTGGGATTCGGCTACCATTCTGCAACAATTTTCCCATCTCAAGCCTTGAGGAAAAGGTTGTTTTTCAATGCGAGGGAATGTTAGGGACCTAACCTCCCTAACCCTCATGTAGATAGAATAATATGCTTTCTATGTAATAAATTTCGACATTAGTAAATAAGGCCTATATAATAATGTGAACAATTCTAATGTAAGAAGACTTGATAGAAACTTTCACTTCTAGAAATATCTTCCTCTATAATGTTTGTTGGAAGATAGAATTAGTATAAATATAAGTAGAAGGTATGGGAAAGTCTTGTTTTGAGAATTATTCTAATAAATCATTGCTCTATTACAGGTTCCCCCCTTGAAGAGACAAGTGAACTTGGATTTCTATCAATAAAGATATAACTGTTGGTGTTGTTATTATCTATATTTTGTTGTTTCGTTGGTATTTTTTGCAATATTTATATTTCTTATTATTATAATACATATGGTACCTTACAAATTTTCATCAATTACCACATACGTTTTGTTGCAAAAGCTTCCCAAACATATATGCATTCTTCAAACCCCAACCTCCTACCTCCTTGGGCTTTGCAACTTTTTCCCACTTCACGAGACATCTACGTTCTTTTTATTTATTACATGTCCACATGAAACTAAACCATTTTATCCTTATTTTTTTCCAAAACACCTTTTGAGATGTGGGATAATGATAACGAATAAAAAATAATTCCCTTCCATAATATATTTTACTAAAGTTAACCTTCCCCCTCTAGGGATCCATCTATAACATCAATTTGCTACCTTTCGTTTAATCTTTTCATAGAACCAATACCATTATTTATTTCTATAATCACTGGGTTTTAAATTAAAACCAAAACATTTCAACCCCTCTTCAAAAGGCACAAAATTCAAGAACATTACGTTAATACACTATATTTTTTATTGCTTCCTTAATTCCATCAAATAATATTGAGTATTTAAAGAAATTCACCTCTAGCTATAAAGTTCTAGGATTTCTTTATAATTCACATATTTCATTACTTTTCCTACTCCAAATAAAATGACATCATATACAATTTAATAATAAATGTTATATAATTATACATATTGATACCCTAATTGATCCTTATATTTTGCAAGTTTTCACTTTCTTAACCCTTCCATAACCAAGCGAAAGAGAAATGGGGACATTGGACATCCCTTCGTAAGATCCATTCTTCCATATAAGAATCAATATCCATTATGTCATGGAAGAATCTATAATCATGACTAAAAAAGAAGTTGAACAAAGGCAACCCATTATACAATCAACTACTTTCACTGTCACCCCAATTTGCATCAATACTAGTTTTAGATAAAGTCAAATGATTTTATCATATGCATTAGCTAAATATAATTTCGTAACGATAGTTGGAATTTTTTTAACCGTTGTAGTATGTAATACTTCTTATGTTTCTCCCACTACCTTATGTTTCTCACAACATGGTCATCCTCATGGCAGCTCTAGAGAACATGGTTGGACTTTTCAAGGATATTGGTAGCTCTAACTTATAAGTTGGATCAAATAGGAAATCTAGAAATAACAAAGATCCATAAAAGGAGTTGGAAAAGGAGTTAGAGAAGGAGAGACTAAGTTATAATGCTTTTATTCTTCCCAATATATGTTTAAAGTGGAAGACGAAGTGGACATCAAACCATACCAAGGTGAGATTGACATTGCTAAATTGAATAAATGGTTGCAAAAATTAGAAGTTTATTTTAATGTTCATAACATACGATAAGAGTGGTGAGCCTTAGAATAGAAGCAATAATATTACCCTTTCCTCATTCTGCTACTTTAATTATCAACCCATGGTTCATACAAACTTTCAAGGTACTTTGCATTATATATGAAGAATAAACATATTTTCCTCTTATGGACCTATTGAATTCTTATCATTCATATCTACCGATTGGGGCTTGTGATATCCTAAGTCTCACATTGAATACTTGATAATCGGGAAGAAACCATTAAGCAATAAAACCATAATTAAAAAAATGAATAAATCAAGGATTCTAGAAATGAATGAGCATTTATATAATATCACACTTTCATTCAAAGGAAACTAGTGTAAGGTTAAAAATATATCATTTCTTATGAAATCATTGCATAAAGAAGACTAAAGGAATTTGAACTAGAAAAATGAATACTTTGTTGAATTGAAACTATGTTACTTGTAGAAATATTTATCTCATACCTAATTCCCTAACCCCTCATAAAGTACCATAGATTGATATCATCAAATTGACATTAAGAATAATTAATAATTAAAAGGGAAAATGCAACATAACCTAAGTGAACTGTTAACATTCCTACCAAAACTGTAATAGTTCTACATGAAAGTCTACAAGAAAGGTTAAAAAGATTCACATGGCTTGTTAATTCCTTTTGATACTGATAAAATATTGAAAACATGATGTATGGTGTTTAAATCAAGTTCTAATACTAAGAAAATTATCCTAATGAGTTCCTACTAGTCTATAACGTATTATATAGGAAAACAAGCTAAATTGTATTCATGAAAAGAACTATGTGTTTAGCATCATGACTACTTAAAAAAATTAAAATATTAATCTAAAACATAAATACATGAAAAGAAAGAGTACAAAAGGGTTCGTCATCTCTCTTGAGTGTGCCCTACCTAAGTAACAGAAGGAACCTCGAAGAGATTAATAAGCTGGAAAATAGAAAATATTCATTGATTAATCAAAGCATAGTACATTGATGGAGAAAGGTTCCAAGTTCTCAAGGTATTTGACAATTGACAAGATGTAATATTTCAATTCTCAATAAAAAATCATTTTTCAAGTCTAGTCCTTGGGTTTCATTTGCACTCCTAGGAATATTGAATCTGTCCTTCAATCAAGGAGAAATTTTAGGGATTTTATGCCCAAGACTTCCTCAATCAAAATCATCATTCTCTATTGGTTTTCTTCTTGATCTTGAGTTTGAAGAGGTTGGATTGAAGTGGATCCTTAATATATGGCATATAACTAGTGGTAGGTGAGGGGACAATATCCCCTATTTTAATCAAATGTTGGGACCTCCAACCTGTTGGAAAACTGAAAGGGGGGGGGTGAATCAGTTGTTACCGTGCTTAAACAATTATGCTTATTTTAAACTCTTTGTAGAGCACTTAATGACAATCACAATAATGCAGGGAGGTAAACAATAGAACATTCGACATCAGTCACCCATATGAAATATACAGAGACAGATATTTCCTGAGGAAACCCATAATGAGTAAAAACCTCTTCTTCTTGGTATGATAAGTAATCTTTACATTCTATACATTATCATACATATGAGCTCCAACTCATTGTGAGGCTACAACCTATGTTTTGCAAGCTGCAACTTGCTGAGAGCACCAACTCTCTGTTTTCTCTAGCACCTACTAGAAGGAAGCACCAACTCCCTGGTTTCTCTAGCACCCACTAGAAGGAAGCACCAACTCCCTAGTTTCTCTAGCACCCACTAGAAGGAAGCACCAACTCCCTAATTTCTCTAACACCCACTAGAAGGAAGAAACAACTCCCTAAGTGTTCCAACACCAACTGGATGGAAGCACCAACTTCCAGTCACACAGGCACCAACCTGTAAAATAGAGAACAAGAGTTCTCCCTTGCACCACCCTGCCACCCTGGTTTCTCTGGCTGCAACTAGATGGAAGCTACAACTCCCTGTATTCAAGCACCCACTTGAAACTCTGAGGACAACATTCCTCCCTAGCACCTCCCTACCACCCTGAAATATAAAACTTTACTTTCTGTGAATTTATTACAGTGATTCAATAGTTTTCATTTTCTTACCAGGCTTATCACTATTCAGCTATGTTTCTCTGCTCTACCAGCATCGGTGTCTTCCTACACCCCTTCCTTACACTTTATGTTCTTCTACCTTTCATTCTCTGTGCGCCATGTCCCTTCTATGCACCATTCCTCTTCAGTGCATTTCAGCTGCTGCACTCTGCCTCCTTCTACACACCTGAATCACTCTCAACAGCCCCCAATCTCTTCTCTATTCTGCATTTTTATTCTCTCTGTGCATCTTCTACATCCTCTATTCACAATGCTTCTGCATGCTCTCCCCATGTCGAGTGCTCTGCATGATCATCATTGCAACTCTTCAGCTTCTCTGGTGGTTAAACCCATGCGTCCATCATCACTGGGTGTTATGCCGAGATTCCTTAGCCTCTCTAGTAGTCGAGACTCTTCGTCTTCTCTGTCACAGTCGAGCTCATTCCCTCTGTTGTAGTTCCAGGCTCCAACAATCTTACATCTGTCAATAGCCTCTATGAACAATCTTCATGCCACTGGAAGATACCTCGAGACTCTTCATCTTCTCTGGCGATCACCATGAAGTCTCTTCGAGTCCTCTGGCAGAAACCATCAGTCGTTTCTCGCAGTTACACTGTGAACCTCCAAGAAAACGCATCAGCAACTGAATCGCCAACCGTCCAAGATTCATGATTTAGTTCTGCTAACTGAATCGTAACTGATCGATTAACTGTGAAGAGCAACAGTAGCCCTTTGATCAGATTTCCAAGCATCCAACACCGTTGGATTACAAGCTTAGGGTCTCACATTGATTTCGCCATTTCACATTTCAGCATTTCGGCATTCCTGTGGTGAAGAGTCTCGACTCTTCATGTTACAATCGCTGAAACTCCGAAAAAGTTTAGCTCCACTAGCTTCTTCCCCTCACGTGACCACCAGTGGTGACCACAGGCTGCGCCAAAAGACGTTTCGCAATTTCACATTTCGGCATTTCGCGATTTCGCATATTGCAAGTTTGAGAGGTTAGGGAACCCTGTTCCTTTGACTTTCTAGTCAGCGAAATGATGATCTTTCACCACATGTCCTATGGACCCAATGGTCCAGATCTTATCATGATTTCAAAACTTCATGGGCCTTCTTCGTGTCTGATCAACGATCTGGATCAATCCTCGATCTGACGGCTAGGATTATTTTGCGATTTCACATATCGTGAGTTAGAGAGGTTAGAGCACTCCTTCCTTTGACCTTTCAGTCAGCGAAATGCCAATCTTTTGCCATGTTTCCTGATGCAGGAGCATCCGCAATTCATCATACGAACAAGCGCGTGGATAAGAGACTATACAGCTGGACAAGCCAGCAAACCTTTTTGATTTTGAATTTCACCTTGGTCTGCGTTGCGCCGCCGTTTACTAAAGGCATTCAAAGCC
>ML781341.1:204305-219782 GCA_009831015.1 Picea engelmannii
TGTTCCAGCACCAACTGGATGGAAGCACCAACTTCCAGTCACACAGGCACCAACCTGTAAAATAGAGAACAACAGTTCTCCCTTGCACCACCCTGCCACCCTGGTTTCTTTGGTTGCAACCAGATGGAAGCTACAACTCCCTATGTTCAAGCACCCACTTGAACCTCTGAGGAAAATAGTCCTCCCTAGCACCTCTCTACCACCTTGAAATATAAAACTTTGCTTTCTGTGAATTTATTACAAGGATTCAATAGTTTTCATTTGCTTACCAGGCTTATCACTATTCAACTATGCCACTCTGCTATACTGCATCGGTGTCTTCCTGCACCCCTTCCTTATGATTTATGTTCTTCTACCTTTCATGCTCTATGCACCATGTCCCTTCTATGCACCATTCCTCTTCAGTGCATTTCAGTTGCTGCACTTTGCCTCCTTCTTCACACCTGAATCACTCTCAACAACCCCCAATCTCTTCTTTGTTCTACGTTTTTATTCTCTCTGTGCGTGCATCTTCTGCATCCTCTATTCACAATGATTTTGCATGCTCTCCCCATGTTGATTTCTCTACCTGATCATCATTGCAACTCTTCAACTTCTCTGGTGGTTAAACCCATGCATCCATCATCACTGGGTGTTATGCTGAGATTCCTTAGCCTCTCCAGTAGTCGAGACTCTTCATATTCTCTGTCACAGTCGAGCTCATTCTATCTGTTGCAGTTTCAGGCTCCAACAGTCTTAAATCTGTCAATAGCCTCTATGAACAGTCTTCATGCCACTAGAAGATGCCTCAAGACTCTTCATCTTCTCTGGCAATCACGTTGAAGTCTCTTTGAGTCCTCTGGCAGAAACCATCAGTCGTTTCTCGTAGTTACACTGTGAACCTCCAAGAAAATGCATCAGCAACTAAATCGCCAACCATCCAAGAGTCATGATTCAATTATGCTAACTGAATCGTAAATGATCGATTAACTATGAAGAGAAACAGTAGCCCTTCGATTATATTTCCAAGTATCCAACATTGTTGGATTACAAGAATAGGGTCTCGCGTTGATTTCGCCATTTTGCATTTCGGCATTTCGACATTCCTGTGGTGAAGAGTCTCAACTCTTCATGTTACAATCCCCGAAACTCCGAAAAATTTTAGCTCCACTAGATTCTTCCCCTCACGTGACCACCAGTGGTGACCACAGGCTCCGCCAAAAGGTGTTTCGCAATTTCACATTTCGATATTTCGATATTTTGCGATTTCGCATATTGCAAGTTCGAGAGGTTAGGGAACCCCGTTCCTTTGACTTTCTAGTCAGCAAAATGACGATCTTTCGCCATGTGTCCTATGGACCCAACGATCCATATCTTATCGTGATTTCAAAACTTCACGGGCCTTCATCGTGTCTGATCTTCGTCGTGTCTGATCAACGGTCCAGATCAATCCTCAATCTGACGGCTAAGATTATTTCGTGATTTTTCATATCGCGAGTTAGAGAGGTTAGAGCACTCCTTCCTTTGACCTTTCAGTTAGCGAAATGCCAATCTTTCACCATGTGTCCTCTGGCTTCCACGACTAGGATCATTTCACAAATTCACGAGCCTTCGTTGTGCCTGATCAACGGTCTAGGATATCCCTTTGATCAACGACTCAGATTAATTCACGATTTCGCATATCGCGAGTTTGAGAGGTTAGGGCACTCCTTCCTTTGATCTTTAATTTCCCAGTCTACGAAACTCTGAAATGGAGTCTTTGTTGATGTGCTTGTTTTGGGATTTCGGGGTTCACTACTTCAAAGGTTAAAGTTCCTTTGATCTTTGATTTCCCGGTCTACGAAACTCCAAAATGGAGTCTTTGTTGTTGTGCCTGTTTTGGGATTTCAGCGTTTCACATTTCGCAAATTCGGGACTCCTGTGATGAAGAGTCTCAACTCTTGACTCCTCCAAATCCCAGTATCCAAAGCTCTGAAATGGAGTCAGATCAACGTTCCACAATCTTGATGATTCGATAGTCCAGATCTTTTTGTGATTTTGCATATCGCGAATTCCTGCCGTGAGTTACTTCCTTGACTCCTCCAACTCCTGGTATCCAAAACTCAAAGACGTCGTGGTTTCGCATTTCGCAATTTCATCATTCTTGTCGTGAGTTTCCTTAACACCTCCAACTCCCGGTATCCGAAACTCTGAAATGGATATTAAGTTGTGGTTTTGCATTTCGCGATTTTATTACGTGAGTTGCTTCCTTGACTCCTGGAGTTTACGCTTCTGAATGGGATCCAACGATCACTTGTTGAACTTTCCATTTCCATGAAATTATCCCTGTGTTGTTGGTCATGATATTTGTCATCAATGACAAACATGCATACTTTGCACTATCTCTTCTGATCTTATCGAGCTTTCTCTGTTGCGTCTTCCCAAAATACTTCTGGTGCCCGCCTGGCACATTCTTTCTATACTTAAGCCATCGTCGTTGGTGTACTTTCCATCAATGACAAGAATACGCTGCCTGTAAAACATGCCAACACAACCTACCATGTGTGGCTCGACCTGTCTAGGTTAGGATACATATAAAATATTATCATTATTAAAAACTAAACATAAACATAATCATAAATCATCAGATCACAAACTCAAATCAATCATTAAATAATTTGTAAGCAACCACAATTTATATTAAGCATGGTAAAAAAGGTGAGTTTATGGATACAAAGGTGGTCAAACATTACGTCATTCATGGGAATTTTGATAAACATTGTAGAGACCTATTATTAACCCCTAGTTGGAGGTTTTGCACACCCTTGTGAAACAAAAAGGATGATATGTACCCTCTACACTACTATTGTTGTTGTTGCTCTCTGCACCTCTATTTGATATCCCATGTTGTGTATCTAGTGATATGTCCTTGCTCATAATACCACTTAGTACTTTAAACCTCTTCCCAATATTTATTTTCCTTGTACCTTGTTTAAATTAGCTGGTGGTGAAGGTTGTAGGAGGAGAGGGGGATTAATATTTGATCCAATCCACTTTAATTTTAGCTTCCTCTTGATTTATTTATACAAGTGTTTTCTAAACAATGCAAGTTTTAGAGTAGTGGGAGAATGTGGTTCCCTAATTTGGAGATCATGAGGTAAGTACTACCTCCTCCTATGGAAGGCATGTGTTATCTCTTCTTCCAAAATCCTCAAAGCATCTTCAATGTGTGCCATATCCTTTACTTTTTTTTCCCTCCCAAATTGAGGTGTCATCTTGGTCTAAATAAAAAGTTTCATGAATGTCCAAGACATCCTCACACTTGGGATATTTAACCCTGATCTAGAGGGGGTTTTGGATCTCTTCTTCCTTGTGCCTTTTAATCTCATCTTCTCTAATCTCCTCATGCCTTAACTAATATTAAAAATCCATTTTTTTAGCATCCCCTACATATGGATTGGGAATCCATTTGTAGGTTTAAGACAAGGAAAGGTTATGTAAATAAACATCACGCAACCTTATATCTCTCTCTTCTATGTTGTTGTCTTGGTATACTTCCACAAAGGCCTTACGAGTCTTAATAGAGGAATCATCTTGTTGTGCTTAGTTTTTTTTCTAGAACTTGCACCATTATTACTTCAGGAACAATGTGTACACTATGCTTGACTGCTTATAGTTTAACATTTCTTAAGAGAACTGATCCATCCTTGTCAAGGATTCCCATATGAATTCAATTTATCATTCTTATTAGTTAAATCCCTTTTTCTTTGTCTAGTTCTTACCTCAATGTTTTTTTTTGCCAACATCAATATCTTGTTACGATGTGTTTCTTGCATCTTCATGATTTGAAATTTTTCTTGTAGGTGATAGAGTTTCTACTCCAATTCCTATGTATTAAATTCTTTATATTTTCCTTTGCTACCTTTTGCCGTATTTTTCCATTGAAGGGATTTTGTCTTGACCTTCTATAATTCCAACAAAGTATAATTTAAAAGGGTTTTTGTCGGTGTTCTTTCTTATCTTGATGTTCCCTCTTTCTATGGTGACTTCTCCTTATGTGGTGATTTATCCTTCTCCTATGGTGTTACCATCTTGGGAGTGCCTTGTGATGTGGCCTTCTTCTTTCTGTAGGACTACCTTCTTCTCTGTTGAGTGGATTATTTTTCTTTTAACTTTAGAGGTCTTGTTAGTGGTGTCTTTATCTTTATCAAGGTGCCATCCACCTCCTTCTCTGAAACCTCCATCTTTACCTTCTTCTTTTTTTTCTTTTTCTTGGAGGATCATGGCCTCCTGGACTTCCTTTTCTTCCTTACCTCTTCCTCTTCTCTAGGAGCTTGTTCCCTCATGGATTATTGTGCCTCCAAGAAGGATTGTCTATCCATATCTACAAAATTTACCCAACATAATTTGTATTTGATATTTCTCAAGGCCTAAAAACTATAAACTCAATAAGACAATGAAGTTCTAGCATGTCCTTCTTTCCCCACTTCACCTTCATGGTCATTTATTTCAAGGACTGTAGCAAGAAATGGGGTATGCTAATGCTTTCCTCTGGTTGTTGGTGGGAGAGGTGCCTTAATTGATGGAGTCTAAAATGGTATTCATAGACCATACTCATCCTTCCTTCATGGGATATGTACTTGATAATGTGGTAGGACACCTCATGACATGGATGGGGAAGAATTTCCCTCTTAATTCCATTCTTGTCTTCTAGTGGATTTTCATGTTTTAGGAAGACAAATTTCTTAGCATTGGTTTCTTCTTGTCTCTCTTCCTTGTCCCATGGAAAACCCATAGGAAATCTTGAGACTATTCTTATAATAGAATCATCAAAAAATATTTTGAACCCCTTAACTATAGTCACATACTCTTATACTTAGATATTTTGAAAATTTAGAGAAAAATCCAAGGAAATTTCATGATCGTATCCTCTTAACCTATCAAAGTATCCCAACCAGTGACTCCTTGGAAATATCTCTACTACTCCAGGTTTCTCATATATTTTGGAGGGTTCAGTGGGTTCTATTTTGTTAAACGCGTCCCCCATTTTAAACCTTTGAAGTTTTAGAAAAGAAAAAATTATGTGATCCCTACTATAGGTATGTTGAGGTAGTCAAAGAGCTTACATTCCCTTTGTATACTACAATTCTATATGTATTAGTTTCATTGGGTTGTTTTTGTATCTGGAAGAATCACCACCTAGGAAAGTTCAAACTCACGTGACACAGGGTTGATTTTGACCTCTATTGTTATAACCTCCAGGCATAACCCTACAGTCCCATACGTAGTAAACACAAATTTGCAAGGTTTTAACCAACAACATCACAAGGAGTGCCTTAACATTACACTCTAGTGTCAACTGATCTACACCTCTGAGACTAAAAAAATATTGAAGGACATGGGGGTGGGATTTGATCCACTTATGTGTGCATGGGTCACTATACCATTTAATATAACATCTCTTAGTGAAAACACATGTTCGATCACTACCTCAAGGTGACCACATGGCTTTGGGCTAGTCCCTCATGGGAATTGAACCTTTCCCAATGGTGAAAAAATCCTCACTTTCCACCATTGGATCCAACCCCTATGGGATAAGTTTAAAATTGAAGGACATGGGGGTGGGACTTGATCCACTTATGTGTGAACGTGTCACAATATCATTTAATATAATATACGTAGGTGCAACCACACGTTTGACCACTACCTCAAGGTGCCCCCATGGATTCAGGATAGGCCCTCATGGGAATTGAACCTTTCCCAATGGTGAAAATATCTTCTATTTCCACCTTTGGATCAAACCCATTTGGGCATATTAGTTTCACTATTATTTCATATTGTCCCCAAGGATTTAAAAAACAATGTAGTTATGGTTTCTTGCTACAGAAAGAAAAATTCAATCCTTATACTTGCTCATGAAAAGCTATAAACATTGTTGATCATGGCTCTAGGATGAAACAAAGTGGTCAAGATAAAGTTGGTGCACTATGAGGACCTTACTTAATTCCCTATAGGAAGAAAAAATGCAATTTTTAATATGTCTCTATGGGAGAAGTTGTTTAAAATTACCTAAATGAGGAACCTACAAAGTTATGGTACTCTTTAGGAAACTTAAAACAATATGCAATATTTAATAAAAGACTAGGTATATCAAGCTTATAATACTCTATAGAAATAGGATTACATCTATGTAAAGAGATTCAAGATTATAATGCTCTGTGGAGTCAATTTAAAAATTGACATGGCAAAGGCATATGCATGGTTCTATGAAAGAAACTTTTTTAGAAAGACATGAACAATGTATATGCAAGATTATAGTTTGAGAAAGGAATATGCATGCAACAAAAACAATAAAATAATGATACCCTGAGCACATATGTGCTCTTGTAGAAATTATTTTAAAACATATGCAGGCTTATGGCATTATGTGGAGAAGAAATTCAAAATATATGCAAGCTTATGGTGGCTCTATGAGAAACCTTCAAAATAACATAAGCAATGCACATGTAGGGTTGTAAAATAATTTTTTAAAGAAACCAAGACATATATAGCCATGCAAACAATCTTGAAAAAAATTTGAGAGTAAAATTTCCAAACAAAGCAAGCTTAGGGTTTTCTACCAACCTTTCTAGTAGGCTTGATTTTTCTTATGGTATTTTAATTTTAGGAGGGTCAGCCGATTCTTTCATGCTCTAAAACTCTTTGACTAATGTTCATTGGAGAAACCCTTGCTAAACCCTTATTGTTCTTGAAGATACTATATAATCTATGTATGTTTTGAGATAGCATTTTGTAGGTTAAGGAGAGTGTTTGAGCTTGGAGAGATTGCTCGCTATGTTTATGAGTCAAGTAATTAAGAATGATTATCGGGGATGACAGATTTTTACTTTGATTTTGGATATTTAGGGCTCCAAGTGATGTCACACTCATGCTATCATTGAAAGTTAACATTTTTTTGTCTTGTGTCGACTATCATTATTTCTAGTAATCATATGACACCCTTGCAACATTCCTAGTAATCATCTCACATCCTTATTCCATGAATGTTGGAATCATTTTCATTGATTTCAAAGGATTAATGATGTCATCAATTTCATATTACAACATTACAATACACACATAATTTCCAATATTGATTTATATATATAGGTCTACAAGTATATTAAAAAGGGGTGGATGTGAAAAAGTAAAAAGTGAAATGGTGGTTTCAAACCCATGGGTTTGGGGTATTTTCCCATGGTATTTGGGATATTTTTCCATATTATTGGGAATTAATTATTTAATTAAGGGACATGTCCCTTCATGAAGGGTTATGAAAAATTATAAAAAGAGAAAGCATTGAGAGAAAATGTGTGTGTGAAAAATGGATTAGCAAAGATTGAATTGTGAAATCAGTTTCAGGTCATCTTGGACTTTTATCGATAACTTTGTTTGTAGTATGTTTCATACCATGTGATTAGGAATAGATGGAGGAAATATCTTGGTTTACTTGTGGTGAAAATTGCAGATGTTGGTTCACTAAACTTTCATAGATATTCCTTGTGGAAGTTAGGGTTCTTGAATTCTCTTGAAATTGCTTTCAAACATGTCAGCTTGGCACTTTCATTATAACTCATTTGATGGGATGTTTCATACCCTAATATTTTGCAAAGACATGGGAGATATATGTTTTTACACGTGATTAAATTATTAGATGTTGGTTTTCTATAATTTCGTAGATATTCCCTATGGAAGTTATGGTTTCTGAATGCTCCTGAAATCCCTTTCAAGCAGGTCAGCTTGGCACTTTTTCTATAACTTATTTTATGAGAGGTTTCAGACCGTAAGATTTTACATAGAAAAATAAATATCTTGGTGTACATGTGGTAAAAATATTGGATGATGGTTCTTATAATTTTAGAGATATGCTCTGTGGAAGTTAGGGTTCCTTAATTTTCCTTAAATTAGTTCAAACAAGTCATCTTGGAACTTTTGTTATAAATTATTTTATGGGATGTTTTAGATCTTGATATTTTTCAAAGATAGAGGAGACATACAAAAGTACCTCAGGTAAAATTTTCAAAATCATATTTTAAAAATTGGATACATGGCATGTTGTACAAGTTTGTTATTGGGAAGAGGCCCAAAACAACAAGCTTTGGGAAAGTTTCCATTTGGATATTCAAATTTTGGTTGGGACCTAGTAAAGGAATAATTAGTGAGAATACTTGGTGAAGGAAGAAGCATTGAGTAGACCTGGTAAAGGAAAAATTAGTGAGTAGGCCTGGTGAAGGAATAAATAGCAAGCAAACTCAGTGAAGGTTGGTGCATCTCAGAGATTGGTGTCTCTTGCTAAGTTGGTTATGAGCGGTGGTGATTGGTGTCTATGAATATATGTAATAGATTGGTTTCTCTTGCTAAGTTGGTGCTTAACAGTGGGGATTGGTGTCTATGAAGATATGTAATAGATTGGTTTATCTTGCTAATTTGGCGCTTAACGGTAGGGATTTGTGTCTCTATTATATTGGTATCTATGAAGATATCAAATAGATTGGTGTCTCTTTCTTAGTTGGTACTTAGATATGGGGATTGGTGTCTCTAGTATATTGGCATCTATGAAGATCTGTAAGAATAGTTTGGCTCCTACTAGGGTTTGTACTAGTGGGGATTGGTGTCTCCAGTATTTTGGTTCCTACAAATAATGAAAAGAAAATTTTCATGGTTTTCTCCCGAAAGGGTTTCCACGTAAATATTGTGTTCCATGTTCTGCAATTAATATGTGATTGATTTATTAAGGTTGATGATTGTTTGAAAAAGTAAAAAATCATCTTATACTGATTCACCCACCACCTCTTAGCATAATTTTGTGCTCAAAAATTGGTATAAGAGTTGGTTCCTTCAGAAATAACCTAACCACTACAAGCTAGATCTCAAGAGAACACATGGTTGGTCAAGAAGGTTTCTCCACAAATAGGGATTCGTTGTTTGAAAAAACAAACTATGACTTTTGAAGCATAAGGATGTGAACCTATTTAATGGCTCTTGGTTTTGATATTGGAAAAAAATCATGACTAGTTATACAACCCCAACAACTCCACCAATAGATCTAGTCGGGAAAAATCCTAGTTAAAATAATGAAAACTCAATTAATTCCATCTTGTGTGGTATATTAGAATACAATTTTGTCAAGGTGATGCATTTTTTATTGAAAAAATAAATATGGGACTAGCTTCAAAAACTCTATGAAGGTGATGACAAGGTCAAGAAGGAAAATCTCCAAACTCATAGAAGGCATTTCGAGAGTCTGAAAATGAAATATGAAGAAAATTTTGTATCCTATCTTCTATGTGTGGATGAAATTGTCAACACCATTAGAGGACTTGGTGAAAAGGTTGAAGAACCGATGATTGTACAAAATGTGTTAAGGTCACTTCCCTTAAGATTTGATGCCAATGTTTCTTCCATTTAAGAAATGAAGGATCTTAATTCATTAACAATGGATGAATTGCATGGGATACTCACAACATATGAAATGAGGATAGAGAAAAAAAATCCATCAAAGAAAGATCCTTCAAAGCCTCAAAGAAGACAAAGAAAGAAGAGCATGAATCAAGGGATAGCTCTGACAATGAACCAGATGTAATGGAAGCTCATTTATTGAGGAAACTAAAGAAAGGATCTGGAAAATATAAAGGTGGTTTTCCCTTCAAATGATTTAATTTTGGAAAATTAGGACAATTTGATACCAAGTGTCCATATGTGAAAAATGGAAGTGATAACATTAAGAAATAGAGAAAACCTCATCAAAAGGGTAAGCGGGAAACGAAGAAAAAATTCCATAAGCAAAAGAAAATTATTTACTCAAAAGATGAAAGTAGCTCATCTAAAGAGAACAATGAAAGTATCTCCAATAGTGAAAGATAAGAAAATCCTTTCATTTCCATAGAAACAAATATTGATGAAGAAAAAGGGAAAGAAATGATGGATTCAAAAGACAAAGAAATTGTTGAAATGGACAGGGAAGTGGATCTTGAAGAATAAATGATGTGTACCTTAAGAGAAATAAAGAATTTAGGAAAATAAATTTGAAATAAAAGGAGCAACTGGGAAAATATGAAGAAGAGGATCATGATTCAAAAGTCAAAATATCAGAAAGTCTTGAAAAGTTAGAAAAACCCATCATGAACCTAAAGGTTCAATTAGAAGATGCAAGAATGATGGAAGAAGTGGTGAGAATCCAACTGGAGAGAATCCAAAAAAAATTCCTTAAGAAAGGAACTGGAGAAAACAACTATTAAGTTGAATAAAGCTTGAAGTTTCAAAAGAGTACTGAAATCTTAGATAATATCATTAATTGTCAAAGGTCTCCATTCATTAAGAATGGTCTAGGATATGATGTTATTTTTTCCTCCCTACCTACACCTGGCCTTGCTACAACCAGGGAAGTTTTATTTGTTGCAGGTCAAGTTTAGAATGGTTTTTCATAAGAGAAACCTATTGTTGATTGTGTCTAACATATTGATGAGTTGAATGTTCCTCACATGGAATAATTTGAGCATATAAATGACATTGTTTCCGATATGACAGGTTTTTATACTCCTATAAGGGAACATGACCCTAATCCTACTTCCTCTAATCATCCAATGCAAAAATCTATGCCTTTTCATCATCCTCACCATAAAAATCGAAGAAATGGAAATCATGATTTCAGATCTTTGTAGAAGAGACGTGAAAGACAAAATTGTCGACCAATTCCAACTACCAGGATATATTTTGGTTGGATTGATGGATGGTCATGGATTCATTTGACCATATGTTTGAGGACTTGATGATTTCCTTGGAATTCGCCAATTGAGGATTGACCTGACATGACAATTGACTGGAGTGTTGAATGAGTGCTTAAGGAGAAACAAAAGTTCAAGGGGAGCATCCATTTTCCATTGATGTCAAAGGAGGAGAGTTTTATACATGGGGATAATTCTCTCTATTCCCGGGATAATTTCTAACAAGGGGATAATTCTTTATATGCATGGTGCACTATGTGTTTCGTTGCAAGATTGTCATTGTTGTAATCTAGGGGAAAGTAGGGAGTGTTACTAGTAGATCCTTACATAGACATCATAGAGATACATGCATACACATATACATAAGTACAGGCACACACAAGTAATGAGAGCCCAAAGAAAAATCCTTTTATTATATGATAGACACTACAACAAAATTGCATATAAACTCTCCCATGAAGCTATCTGAGCCTTTATGTTCTTATCTATTTATACCTATTTCAGTCAGTTGTAACTACTTAACTTCCTAGGTCAAACGATTAACAGAGACTCTGACCAAATTCTACTTCTAACTACTTTGGTCGACTGACTATTTCTAAGTCGACCATCGAGTCTAGTCGACAGGGTCGAATAGCTATTGTTTTTGGATCCTAATTATCTTCTTCATTCATAGGTATTTGTTTTCAGCTGTGTTTATACCCCATGAATATTGTACACCCTGGAATATTGTACACTCCTCCATGCAGGGGGGTTGTAGGGGGAAGATGCAAATGGAAGATTATTTATATCAGAAGGATATATTCCTACCATTGGGTGGAATAGAAAATAATTTGACGACCATGAAGGACAAAGAATGGGAGGTTCTTGATAGAAAGACACTAGGAACAATTACGGTTGAGCGTGGAAGCATCGGTGGCTTTCAATATTTTGAAATAAAATACAACGAAGGAGTCAATGGATGTATTGGCTAAACTATATGAAAAACCCTCGATGTCCAATAAGATATTTCTAATGCAGATATTATTTAATATTAAGATGTCAGAAGGAGGGTATGTTGCAGATCATTTAAATGAATTTAATACAGTTACTAATCAACTAAGTTATGTAGAAGTGGACTTTGATGATGAGGCTAGGGCTCTTCTAATCTTGTGATCATTGCCAGAAAGATGGAATGGCTTGGTCATGGTTGTAAGTAACTTTGTCTCTGGTTCAAACACTTTAAAATTTGATGATGTTTTTGGTGTTATCCTTAGCGAGGAAATGCGACAAAAAAGCACAAATGAGACATCAGGTAATGCGTTAAACATGGAGAACAAGGGAAGAAAAAAGGATAGAGGAAAGGGCTCAGGGAACCACAAGAATTCTAGGAAGGGAAGATCCAAATCCAGAATAGGAAAGATAGGGTGATGGAACTGTGGGAAGAAAGGACATCTAAAGAAAGACTATAGAGCTCCAAAGAAACAAAGAGATGGACAACAGGAGGAAAAATCTGGAAGCAAATGTAAAAGGTGATGTGTTACAAGATGCTTTGATTCTTTCTATAGATAATATTTTTGAGTCTTGGGTAGTATATTCAGGGGCTTCATTTCATGCCACACCCCATAGGAAACATTTTCTAGATCATGTTCAAGGTAATTTTGGACAAGTTCATTTGGGTGATGATGCACCATGCAAAATTGTTGGAATGGGAAAGGGAAAAATAAAGCAAAGGAATGGAAACCAATGGTTGTTGAAAGAGGTAAGACATGTTATAGATCCAAGGAAAAATATAATTTCAACAAGGTAGTTGGAAAGTGAAGGTTGTATATCCATATTTATAGATAAGGTGTGGAAGGTCACCAAAGAGTCATTGGTGATAGAAAAAGGAGAGAAAATAGGTGCATTGTATTTATGTATTGGTAATACTGACTCTTCTATCTCTTTAGCTTCTACAGGAGTGGATACATCACTATAGAATCATAGGCTTGGACACATGAGTGAGAAGGGGTTGCAGATACTTCATAAAATAAATTTGTTTCCAGATATTAAACAAATTGAATTGGATTTATGTGAGCATTGTGTTTATGGAAAATAAAAGAGAGTCGGATTTCTCAGATTTGGAAAAAAAGAAAAGAGTGAAAGGTTAGAGCTTGTGCATACAGAGGTATGAGGACTATCTCAGGTATCATCTCTTGGTGGTTCTCATTATTATGTTACATTTATTGATGGTGCAACTAGAAAAACTTTGGTTTATTGCATTCTACAAAAATCTGATGTTTTTTATACTTTTAAGAATTGGAAAGCTTTGGTTGAGAATGAGACAAGAAAAAGGTTGAAGTGTCTCAAATCAGACAATGGAGGTGAATATTGCAGCAATGAGTTTGATGATTATTGTTCACACCATGGGATTCATAGAGAGAATATAGTTCCAGGAACACCACAAGAAAATGGTGTGTCAGAAAGGATGAACACAACAATCATGGAGTGTGCAAGGAGTATGAGATTGCATGTTGGGTTTCCCTTACATTTTTGGGAAGATGATGTATATACTATTGTTTACTTAATAAACAGAGGACCTTCAATCTCTTTCGATGGTGGAATTCCATAAGAGACATGGATAGGTAAAAAGGTAAACTATTCTTTTTTGAAGACTTTCGATTGTGAAGCATTTGTCCATATTGATAAAGAAAATAGAACAAAGCTTGAGGCAAAATCCAAGAAGAGTACCTTTATTGGATACGGTGTTAATGATTTTGGTTATCATTTATAGGATTATGAAAATCAAAAAATCATTAGGATTAGATATGTCATATTCAATGAGAAGGACATGTACAAAGATCAGTTGTAGGGAAAGATACAAGAAAAATAAAAAACAGAATACATAGTTCTTGATCAGATCACTGAAAAAGAAATTCCAAAGGTACCATAAAATCAAAATGTACAACAACAGGAGCAATAGGTACCTCAAACTCCTACAAGTGTTGTTAGAATATCTACCAGGTTAATTAGACCCCCTGAATGATACTCTCCTTCATTGTATTATTTATTGTTGTATGATTCTGGTGAACCAGAATGTTATGGAGAGGCAATGCAGGTAGACACTAAAAATAAGTGGGAGCAAGGCATGAAAGAGAAAATTGATTCCCTAGTAAATAACCAGACTTGGGGCTTGGTTCAGTTGCCTGCAGGAAAAAGAGCATTGCATAATAAATTGGTTTACAAGTTGAAGGAAGAAGATGGAGGAAAAAAATGGTACAAGGCTAGACTTGTTGTAAAGGGGTTTGCACAAAAGAAAGGTATATATTTTGATGAAATATTTTCTCATGTTGTTAAAATGAATTCAATTAGGACTATTTTAAGTCTTGTGGCAGTAGAATATTTGCATCTTGAATAGTTAGATGTAAAAACAACTTTTCTCCATGGGGATTTGGAGGAAGAGATTTATATGCAGCAACCACAGGGGTATGAGGTCAAAGGGAAGGAAAATTTGGTATGCAGGTTAAAGAAAATATTGTATGGACCCTAAAGCAATCTCCAAGGAAGTGGTATTTTAAGTTTGACATGTTTATGACAGAACAAGGTTATAGTAGATGTCATCCCGATCACTGTGTTTATTTTAAAAGGATAGAAAATGGAAGTTATTTTATCTTGCTATTGTATGTAGATGACATTCTTGTTGCAGGGTCTAATATGAAGGATATAAATGTGCTTGAGAATAAATTAGCTAATTCATTTACGATGAAGGATTTGGGTGCTGCAAAGAAAATCCTTGGTATGAGAATAACAAGAGACATGAAAAATCACAAATTGACATTGTCTGAAGGTGAATACATAGAGAAGGTGTTGGAGAAGTTTATAATGCATAATGAAAAACCAGTTAGTACACATTTGGCTATCCATTTCAAATTAACTAAGGAAATGTGTCCCAAGACACAGAAGGAGATAGAAAACATGTATAGGGTCCTTTATTCATTAGCAGTTGACAACTTGATGTATGTGATGGTTTGTAGAAGATCAGATATTGCACATGCAGTGGGATTTGTAAGAAAGTATATGAAAAATCCAAGTAAAGAACATTGGGAGGTAGTTAAGTGGATTATCATGTATTTAAGAGATACTGCTACTCATGCATTATTTTTTGGAGGTTCAAACATTTTTCTACATGGATATGTTGATTCATATATGGCAGGTGATAAAGATAGCAGGAGGAGCACCACAGGGTATGTTTTTAATATAGGTGGAACAACAGTAAGTTGGATTTTGAAATTGCAAAAGGTTGTTCCACTTTCAACAACAAAAGCAGAGTATGTTGTTGCTACAAAGGCTAGTAAAGAAATGATTTGGTTACATATGTTTATGGAGGAATTGGGAAAGAAGCAAGAGAATAGAAGGTTGTACTGTGACAATGAGAGTGCCATTCATCTTGCAAAGCATAGATGATTTTAGGGGCTAAATTTCACAAATGGGCTAATTTTCCATGGTTTTTCCCATAAAAAGATTTGCCAGTTTCCATTTTATCTAAAACAAATTTGCCAAAATTCCACAGAATAAAAGTATTTTTCGTTAAAAATCGCCAAAATTTATAGAAACTACATGAAATCCTTAGAAATTTGAATATTTTTACAAAACTATCACCAAACATTTTACATTTTGCATATTAAGGACTAGTAAGATTAGCCTAGGTTTCTACATTTTAATATAAATTTCCATCCTTAAAATTATCCTTGTTGCAAAGAACTCATCCTTCCATTCAAAGACTAGGCATATACATCTCAGG
>ML781341.1:219832-231665 GCA_009831015.1 Picea engelmannii
AACATTTTACATTTTGCATATTAAGGACTAGTAAGATTAGCCTAGGTTTCTACATTTTAATATAAATTTCCATCCTTAAAATTATCCTTGTTGCAAAGAACTCATCCTTCCATTCAAAGACTAGGCATATACATCTCAGGTATAATTTCATACGATTTGTCTTGGAAGATGGACATTTGAAGTTGGAAAAGATACATACTAGACAGAATCATGTAGACATGTTAACAAAGGGAGTAACCAGGGATAAATTGAGTTCCTGCTCAGTTTCATTTGGTCTTCAAGCATGAAGGTGAATATGAGAAATTTTCCAGGTCCAAGAAGGATCGTATTCCATCATATACAACATCAATGGAGTTGTTGAGATCATTCTCCAAGTGGGAGATTATTGGTTGTGGAGCCTGATTATCATCCTGATTCAAAGGTCTTTGTTTTCAACTGTGTTTATACCCTATGAAGACTATACACCCTAGAATATTGTACACTCATCCACATGGGGGGTTTGCATGGGAGTTCAGGGGTGAATCCCTCGAAGGAAAAATTGCCTTGTAAATGTATATTGTAATTTCATAGTAAATCTGAACCGTTCATTATAAGGTCACAGATCTGATGGTAGAAGTTATGTTAGGTTTTTTTACCTATAAAGGAAACCCTATTTTATGAGAGAATTGTATTTAGGATGTGAATCATGGTGAATATTGTATTTTGAAAGAGGATACTATGAGAGAAAGAAGTGGAAGTTACAGTAGGTGTGTTGTAGGTTGTATCCCTTCACTTTTTGGATAATAATGAAGGAAGGACTTGCAAAATTTATCTAGTAGACGTAGCCCACACTGGGTGAACCACATATATCTGTGTATATATTTTATTGTGTATCTTCTATCTTTTATTTCCACATTTGTTTTATTTTATTGCTTCGCGATCCTGTTTTTCTAACACTATCCCCTACAACATCTCCCCCCACCTCAATTCCTTGCTCGTCTCGAGCAAGTGGGGGTCATATGAAATACTTTTTTCAGAGTACAATATCACAATATGGAGAAGTATAAGATGAATAGAGAAAGAGAAACATGTAAGAAGAGGAGAATTTTTTTTCTATGATCGACCGACTTAAGGTACTAATGTAGACTATGATGTTGTGCTTGGTTCTCCGCCATTGGTCGAATAAACTACGTCTTGTGTGCTTGGTGTTCCTATGTTTTACTAGGTTGAAGATATGTTTTTCCTATGAGTAGGATGATTCATGTATACCATTACAAACTTTTGATTTCCTAATACTCTATTTTTGCGTCACCCATGGTTTGGTTTCCCAGTTACTCCTTCTCGCATTGGAGTGTTTCTTGGAAGGTTGTTTTTCAAATTTTCCTTCTACATCTAGAACAAGAAACAATTAGTATTTCTACCTTCACCAATGGGTTGTGGAAACCCCATAGGATCCCTATGAACCTTTATGTGAAGGTAAAATTCATCTTCTCGGATCCGGACCAAGATGCCTCACCTGCTTCTAAATTCTGGAAACCTGATCCAGGAGGGTCGTCAACTTCTAACTTTGTCCAGCTCATGGTTTCTGCTCTAGTAATTATCTTTTTGTAGAGTGAATTTTCTCCTTACTTGGATTTGTTATATAGAGTTTAGGTACATGATATTGAAGCTAGTCTGAACTGGTAGTAGAATTTCCCCGCACGTGGCTTGATCTCCCCATATTGTGAAGTACATGAAAGGAGATAGTTGTTGATTCAAATCATATTGTTATGAGTGCAACTACTTCAAGGTACATTAGCATATATGGCTTATCATAATTGGGTAGTTCCTAAATGTTCATGGTTCCTTTTGCACATTGATATCCCTACGGTTGTTGAAAAAATGCTCACGAAAAATCCCCCGTGTGATAATCTAGGTGATTTCCTCTTGAATTTTGCACATGATAAGAGAATTTTCATGTGGTTGAGGCATACTTTTTGTTATTACCTCGATCATTTTTAATTTTTTTATTATTATCCATCTTTTCCTATCACGGTTTGAATGTGCTTATTTTGTTGACATCGACATCTCTTCGACCAACTTTGCTTTTTTCCAGGTTTGATGATGGTTGATATGTGAGCCGATTGACGCGATTTCTTAAATCATCTTTATTACTGGATTGATTTAGTTGATTTCGATGATGGCTTGTTTGTTCGTTCATTTTGCTATTTTTTACTGAGTTTGAATGGTTGTCTTTCTTCACACCAATTTGAATCATGTTCTCTTGGTTTGTGTTTGTATGACCTTCACTCACCTGATCTACACTCGCTTGCACCCCGACTGATCCTTTCACTTGATTCTTTTCTTATGAGTATTTATCTTAAGTCGGTCAATGGTGTAGAATATCTTCTACTACTTTGTCTCGGGCTTGACCAAGGGATGATTTCTCTCTTCATTTTACTTTATTGTTGATTTTCCTTTAGTGTTATGGATATTCTTCAAATACTTTAACTTTTCATTTTTCTATACCTGAATTTGTCTAAAAAAAAATTTTGTTTATTAATTTTAAGCAAGGTTTATTTCTTATAAGTATGATTAGTTAGTTTAGTCAGTTCATGTTGGCAACACCCTGCTATATTTTGATAACAAGGTTATTTTATGTTATACCTGATATTTCTTTAGATGGACACCATTTATTACTTTATTAAATGGATGCCCCAACAACATTCTAAGTTGGACCGCTCCATTCAGTCGAATATCTTCCACCACACAAGGCCCCAACCATGTTGTTTCCAATTTTCTAGGTTTTCTTTTTATGTGACTATCATACATTAAGACTAAGTCTCCCTCTTTTATATCCTTTTTCTTTAAGTGACGATCATGCCACGCTTTTTTTGTTGCTTCCAAACCTCTTGGTGATGGATCGCTATTAACATCTCTTCTTCTAGCTTGTTTAGTTGGTATAATCGATTGTTCATGTTTTTTCCCTCATCAAATTTTTCTATAGCTGCGACCCTGTTGAAATTAGTCCAAAATTGTAGCAGGATAAAAAATTCCTGGCTGTAGACTAGATTGAATGGAGTCTGCATAGTCGATCTTTTGAATGTTGATCTATATGCCCAAAGGATTGCAAGAATCTTATCATCCCAATCATCTTTATTTATTCCACATATCTTTGTAAGTCCCTTGTGTAATGTTTTATTAAAATATTTGACTCCCCCATTTGCTTGTGGGTGATAAGATGTATTTTTTCTATGGTTGATTAAGAATTTTTCCAGTAGAAATTTAATTGTTTCATTCACAAAATGAATTCCCTGGTCGCTAATTAGTGTCATAGGATAGCCAAACCTGATAATTATGTTTTCGTAGATGAATTTAGTTGTTACCTCTTTGGTACAAGACTCGACTGGCTCAACTTCTTCCCACTTGGTCACATACTCCACCGCAATAATGATGTACTTGGCACCAGTTCCTCTTTCTCTCTGTAGAAATGGCTCGACGAAGTTGATAGCCAATATTTAGAAAGATCTATTAGATTTTGTTGAACTTAGTGGCATTTTGTTTTTCCACAAAGGTCGTCCAAGCCTCTGACAGCTATCACATTTTTTTACTTTGATCCCGACAGTCTTTATGCAAAGTTGGTCACTATAGGCCTTCTTGTAGTACCTTCATGGTTGTTGTTTCGACCTGAAAATATCCTTTGGTTGCTCCTGCATCGGCTTCATTGATCATATCCTCCTATTCATGTTCTAGCACACATATTCTTAAAACATCGTCCATTCCCATTTTTTATATAAGTATCCATTAATGATTGTGAATGGTGAAACTTTCATGGATAGAACTTTCTTTTTTTTTGTTGGGAGGTCCTCTGGGGCCTTTCCTTCTTCTAAGAAATTGGAAATATCTTCTACATATTTAGGTGCAACTTAAACTATGAATAAGTGTGCGTATGGAAGGTCATCATCGATGCTTGTTGGATCTTCTCATGTTTCTAATTGTGAAATGTGATTAGGTCAGACATTCTTTTTCCATGGTCATATGATTATGTCAAATTCAAATTATTGAAATAATAGTAACCACCAACAAATATTTCCTTGATGAACTGGTTTATTGTCCAATTATTTCAATGCTTGATGGTCTATAAAAATTGTAAAGGGGTTTGTCAATAAATAATGACGAAAATTTTGTAGAACAAAAATCATTGATAAGGCTTCCCTTTCCATAGTTGAATAATTTATTTCTTCTTTATTCAGTTTCTGACCTACATACGCATTTGGGTGATCCATTTTGTCATCGTATGGATGAGCTAAAATTGACCCGGAAGCTACATTGGATGCATAGACATGGACATGAATTTTTCTCGACCAGTCTGGAAATTTGAGAATGGGTACTTCTACCAACTTCTTCTTTAAAAATTAGAAGGATTCATGGAAGTCTTGGCTCCATTTGAACTCAACATCTTTTCATAAAATCTCATCCATTGGGAAGGTGATGTCTGAGTAGTGGCATATAAATTTCCTATAATAGCCAGTATGATCCAGTAGGATTTTGATCTGTTTTTTATTCACGAGTGGTTTTAGATCAAGGATAATCTTAATATTAGCCACGTCGACCTTTAACCCATCTTTACACACCACATTTCCTAGCAGGATTCCAATAGTTGTGGAAAATATGCATTTTCTGATGTTTAATGATAATTGAATCTGTCTGCAGCGTTCTAGCATAAGCCGAAGCCATTGTATGTGATTTTTGAATAGACTATAGATTGTCCAGTCATAGAAGTATACATCCATGGTTTTGTAGATATACTCTTGGAATACTTTGACCACTATTATTCAAAAAAGGGTTGGTGCATTCTTCAATCTGAATGACATTACTCTATAGGCAAAAGATCCAAATTCTGACACAAATGTTGTTTTTTCCTAATATTCTTTTTCTATTGGAACTTGGTTATATCCTAAGAATACATTAGTAAATGAATAGAATTCGTGACCAACAACTTCATTTATGATTTCATCAACAAAAGGGGCGGGGAATGGATCTGTCATAGTCTGTTTATTGAGTCCCCGAAAATCGACACAAATTCTTAATTTATTTGGATCATATTTCTTTGGTTGTACCACCATGGTACTTTCCCATTCTCCCTTGTCAATAGGATAAATCATTCCTTCTTTTATCATTCTTTTGATCTCCTTTTGAACGATTGGTTTATACTTATGCACTAAATTGCATGGCCATTCTTTTGATTGGTTTTTCTCCTGGGATAAGTCCAATCTTCATTTCACCCATTTCCTCTACAAGTCCTTTCAAATCCTTGTAGTCATGTGAAAAAACATCTTGATAATATTTTAGTAGACTGACTATGTTGGTTGTTTTCTTGTTAGACCAATAGTCACCTATTCATACCATTTTTGGTCGACCATCAATTGATATGTCAAATTCCTTCATTTGTTTTTTTGCGTCCATCCATTATGGTGGTTTTTCTTCGTCGAGATGGCATTCTCCTTCTTTAATTTTTGTAAATATTTTTGGGAAGTTGGGTTGTTCCTAGTATTCTTTGTGTTTTTTGGCTATAATTAATATTGACTTCACATGATTTTGTAGTGTTGGATGTTCTTTCTTACACTATAATCTTTGTCCTGGCCATTTTATATTTTCCATGTCGATCCTCCATGTAGTTGAGATTTTCTTATTTTCTACCAACAAAAATATGCAAGTCGATGTTGATCCTCCATCAACCAACATATTTTCTTTTTATTTCAAGTGTTCCTCTATTGGATTAAATTTGAAGTCTTGCACAAAATTTCCTTTGATTTCAGCCCATTTTGAAGTATGGCCACATGCTTCTTAAATCTTATACCATTTTCTTGGTATATAATATAATGTACTTGGAAACATATGGGGCCATGACCTTTCATCCATATATCCTATTCTTCGCCATTTTCTTTCACAACATTGAATATGTTCTATTGGATCATAGTCGACTTTGAATGTGGGAATATCTACACCTTTGGATAATTTCTTGTCTTTGAATCTTTCAACGAAGTATGTCGACACAGTCATCCATGTTTGTAATCAGGGGGAATGTGTTTGCCACCATATTGCAGCCTGGCCTATGAAATTTTCCACAAGGCTCTATGTCCTTCCTTTCTCTCCTATGTATTTTTCTACCTCTTCAACATGGGTTGAAGGGGTATGTCGTTCACTATATCGCAAGGGTTTTCTTATCTGATTGTCGGTCAGAATAAGAGTAGGAGTTTGTTGGGTTATTTTTCATATACTTTTGGTATAGCCTGGATTGAGTAGCACGTCTTAAGATGTTTCTTTGGAATAATTTCAATAGACCAACACTCTTTTTCATGTTCTTCGTAGTTTTCTATTTTCAAGTTGTATAAGGTGGAATCAAAATTATGTCCGACTGACATGGGGGATTCTCTTAAAATTTATCCTTATTTGGTTAGTTCTATATAATCTTTTTGTTCGTTGTTTATCTGATATAGACATTCGGCTTCTTGATCTTCATCCCATGACTCCATCCGTGGTTTTCCTTCTTTTGGATACAGGGGAATAATTATTTTTCTCCCACTTCCTTTCAATTTAATTCTATCACTTTCCAGGGAGATAGTTGCTTTCATTCATCAAACCCATGGTTGACCAACAAGAGATGCATATGTTTACATTCCTTCAACAAGGTTGATCACCTCAAAGTTGACCAAAGTCTTTATTCCCATAATTTGTGTTTCAACATTTCTCAATATTCCAATTGGTTCTATTAATCTATGATCGGATAAGTTAAGATAATTCATCTTGGGTGCTAGGTTGGGTTGGCCCATTCGTACCCATGTTTCTCATGGTAAAATATTGACTTGCGAACCAAAATCAACGACCACCTGATTGACCATCATTCCCTCGATCTCCAAGTCGACTCATGGATCATAATATTTGTTGTTATACGAGAGATTATTTTCATCTTTGGTCTTTTTTTGACCATCTTTGTATTCTCACAGTATGTTGAGTAGGTCCAACAACCTACTTATCGAATGTTTTTCTTTGAGTAGTTTCAAAAATTCCTAGATGGTGTCTTCATTTTGAATTCTTAGATTTTTTTGATCTTTTGTGGAGTTCCTGAAGAATTTAAGAGCTTCTCTCATGATTTTCTCTTCTTTATCTAGGTTTGAGAAGTTGTTAGTCTTATTTCTTTGGTAATGTTTTGGTGGAGTGTGAATATCTCGTCCTACGCCCAACCTTGTAACAATATGTAAGTTTTTGGAGTTCCTCACCTTTTCCTTGGATATAGCATGTAGTAGATTCACAGTGTTTCTTGGTATAATTTTGTCAAGTACTATCAGACAATCTTTTAAAGAGTGATCTCCAATGTCACATATGTTGCAAAATTTCAGATCAATTCTATCTTTTATTGGACAATCTATGCTTCTGTGATCATTTTTCTAGTAGTTAAAACAATATGGTCAGCCATGACCTCGACCTCGACCACCAAATCCACGTCAGCCTCCTCGATCTTGACCACGACCACTGTAGTAATCATCCCTTTGACCATAGTTTTTGCTTGGCTGATGGTTTCTGTGTGGTAGATTGTTCATATATTATTTTGATTTCTATTGTTTAGATGGCATTCTAATGTTCGGTGATTGGAAGCTTCACATATGTGGCACCACTTCATGTTTTTTAGATTACGTGGGCAATACTGTATACTATGATTAGTTAGGAATTCACATATATTATAGTATTTATGGGCTTGTACTCGGTGGATGTCTATTTTTTGTGTGCGATCATTTAGGGGACAATTATCCTTTGTGTGTCCATCCCCGTTGCATGTGGTGCACCATATTTCATTGCGTCGTATAGATATATTTTTTATTGTTTGTTGCAAATGTTCTTGGAAGTATCCCAACTATATATCACTAGACTAGCAAGTTTTGATCGATCGTCATCGATATTTGACTTAGGAAGTTTTTGAATATCTTGTCATATTATTTTACCAACTCACCTGGTCTTTACTTGATTTCTTTTAACTTTTGAGTTGCCAAATGTGTGATGTCCTGAATTTTAAAGAATGTTAAAAAGATATTCTTTATTTATTCCTTTGAACGAGTTTGCTTTTCCGTGTAGTTCATGAACCATGTTAAGGCACGGTGGCACAACGCAACTCCAAATTGATCCATTTTCTTATCCTCGTCTGTAATATAAGTTGCATCCAAAAACTTTCACCTACAAACCAATGACATTTTGGGTCCTCCTCTCCTTCGTAAATGGGGATGTGGTTGAATCACATTTTGAGTTTCTTAGTAGGAACACTTGGTTTTCTTGGTGTTTGAGCTACTACTTCTTACGAAGGAGTTGTCGAATCTTTTGGTCAGTTTTTTTATGCATCTGACAATGGATGATACTTAAGGAATAGTTGTTTCTTCTTGAGTACAAAAAATGCATCCTCAATTTGAGAAATTTGATCTTTATATTCGACTAACCGTCATTCCAAAGGTTTCATCACTTACATACTATAGCTAATTTCTTCTCTCGAGATTACATGTGGTAGGGGGTCGAGTCAGTGAGGTCCTTGATTTAGATAATCATATTTTCGACTTCATTTCTCTATGGCTCGACAATGAATGCATCTCATAGGTTTTCCTGGTTGTCTGTTCTATACCATAGTCTTGCAGATTGGTCGTCGATATGTAGCCTTTGTTGGAGAAATTCTCTTATCCATGGATTGGTTTCTGGTGTGGGATACGTACATAAAGTTGGTTTAGATTCTTCTTAATCCATACTTTCGATCTCGTCAACTGGTTGATGGATGTTCAATTGTGCGTCACTACTTCTATCAGGTGTCACCACAGTTGCTTCTTTTGCCAACTCTGGTCAATCTCTCTCTAACTCAAAGTTCTCACGCGCTCTAACACACTGACCCTCCCTAGACATATTTCTATCCGAATTTTTTTTGTTCCAATAGTTACAAAGTTCTTCTCTTTTTTGTTGTCTTTTATCACGTTCTATTTTCTAGATATCTGTGGATTTCTTATGGGCTTTCTTCCCTCTTGACGACATTTAGTCTTGGGAAACACTACTTCTTGTTTTATGGAATCTCACAATATCGACCGACCCCTCATTTTTGAACTAAATTACTCTAAGTCAGTGGCATTGGCCATATTTATTTCTTCAAGAAGTAATCCCATACTTCTCTTGTATCTTTTCACTTTCGTCAAGAAATGATTCCCACTTTTCGTCTCTTTCTTAGAAGTTTCTATTTGGTAACACTGTGCCTAATATTGATCAATATTCGACAATATCACTGAATCCCTTGTAGAGGAGGAATTTATGAAGAAGTGTTGGAACCATTCAGAAAAATATGTTGTGCAATTCAATGTATAATTTCTCTTTTATTTTGTTGAGGGATGTCTAATATTCAATGGCTTTTTATGAAATATAATCTTCGATAATTCTTTCGAGCCAGTCGTGTAGGTTCCTTCTTCCTCCATTCATCAACTTTAGTCCTAGCTTCTCGTCGGGTGTCAAATTACGCATCATTTGATCTGCTAATTTGTTGAAACAATGATTATGGGATAGCTTCAAGAAATCTTTCGTGCATCTTTGAAAAGAACCACAACCTTGTTTCGGCTAGTCATAGGTTATTCCTTCTTGCATAGTTTATGATGTAGTTCTCAATTTTGCACTCCCACCACTAATATATGTCTTGTAGAGTTAGAATTTATGTACACATCTACATGCCCAAGTTCAATACTACCGACAACGAAACCAATGATGTAATCTAGGGAAAAGTAGGGAGTGTTACCAGTAGATCCTTACATAGACATCAGAGAGATACATGCATACACATAGACATAAGTAGAGATGTACACAAGTAATGAGATCCCAAAGAAAACTCCTTTTATTATATGATATATATTACAAAATAATTACATATAACCTCTCCCATGAAGCTATTTGAGCCTTCATGTGCTTGTCTATTTATACCTCTTTCAGGAGGTTGTAAATACTTAATTTTTTGGGTCAGTCAGTTAACAGAGACTCTAACTGGATTCTACTTCTAACTACTTCATTCGACTGATAGGTTCTAAGTCGACCATCGGGTCTAGTCAATAGGGTCTACTAGCCCCTACAACAGTCATCAATGACAAAGGGGGGGAGTTGTTGGAATTATTGTCATTGATGTCAAAGGATTAATGATGCCATTAATTTCATATCACGACATTACAGTACACACATAATTTCCAAGATTGGTTTATATAGGTCTACAATTATATTAAAAAAAGGGTGCATGTGAAAAAAGTAAAAATTGAAATGGTGGTTTCAAACGCATGGGTTTGGGGTATTTTCCCATGGTTTGGAGTATTTTCCCATGGTATTTGGGGTATTTTCCCATAGTATTGGGAATTAATTCTTTAATTAAGAGACATGTCCCTTCATGAAGGGTTATGAAAAAGTATAAAAATAGAAATCATTTAAAGAAAGTGTGTGTGTGTGTGTGAAAAATGGATTAGAAAATATTGAATTGCGAAATCAGTTTTAGGTCGTCTTGGACTTTTTGCAATAACATTTTTTTCTAGTATGTTTCAAACCCTACAATTTGGAATGGAAAGACGATATATCTTTGTGTACTTTTGGTAAAAATTGAAAATGTTGGTTCAATATACTGTTGGAGATATGACATGTGGAAGATAGGGTTCTTGAATGCTCCTGGAATCAGTTTCAAATAGGTCAGCTTGGAAATTTCACTATAACTCATTTTCTGGGATGTTTCATACCTTGATATTTTTTGTACATGTGGTAAAAATATCAGATGTTGGTTCGCTATAACTTTAGAGATATTCCCTATGGAATTTATGGTTCCTGAATGCGCCTGAAAACAATTTCAAACAGGTCATCTTGGAACTTTTGCTATAACTTATTTTATGGGATGTTTCAAACCCTGATTTTTTTGAGAAACGGAGTAAAGATCTTGATGTACATGTGATAAAAATATCAAATGTTGTTTCGCTAAAATTTTGGAGATATTCTTTTTGGAAGTTAGTGTTCCTGAATTCTCTTGAAATCAATTTCAAACAAGTCATCTTGGCACTTTTTCTATACCTTATTTTATGGGATGTTTCAGACCTTGATATTTTGCAGAGACAGAGTAGTCATATAGAAGTACCTCGAGTAAAAAAGTTAGAATGACGTTTGCAAACTTGGATACATGTCATGATGTACAAGTTCGTTCTTGGGAAGAGGACCAAAACAACAAACTTTGGGAAAGTTTCCATTTGGAAATTCAAATTTTGGTCAGACCTTGTAAAGGAAAAAGTAGTGAGTAGACCTGGTGAAGGAAAAGTTAGTGAGTAGACCTGGTAAAGGCAGAAGCAGTGAGCATACCTGGTGAAGGAAGAAATAGCAATCAGACTCAGTGAAGGTTGGTGCAGTTCATAGATTGGTGTCTCTTGCTAAGTTGGTGCTTAGCGGTGGGGATTGGTGTCTTTGGTAGATTGGTATCTCTTGATAAGTTAGTTCTTAGTAGAGGGTATTGGTGTCTCCAATAGATTGGTGTCCATGAATATGTAAAAGGGACTGGTGTCTCTTCCTAATTTGGTTCTTAGTAGTGGGGATTGGTGTCTATGAAGATATATAAGAGTAGGTTGGTGCCTACCAGGATTTGTGCCATTGGGGATTGGTGCCTCCAGTAGGTTGGGGCATACAAATATTTGTAATAGTAGGTTGGTGCCTACAAATAATTATAAAGAGATTTTTTGTGGTTTTCTTCTGAAATGGTTTCCACGTAAATCTTGTGTTCCATGTTTTGCAGTTAATATGTGATTGTTTTCTTTTGGTTGATGAATGTTTGAAAAAAAAAAAAATTGTCTTA
>ML781341.1:236825-251671 GCA_009831015.1 Picea engelmannii
CTTAAAATTAAAAAGAAACAGGAGGAGGAAAATGCAGCAATGAGCATATATTGCCCAAGATGCAGGAGGAAGCATTCCTCAAGGGAATGCCCATTAGATAACATTTCAATTTGTGGCTTCTGTACAGAAGACCATTCAACTGATAAATTTCCATCATTTCCCAGTTTATTAGCCATCTATAGGAGTAGAGATCCTTGGGAGTCTTCTTATGCATTTAAGAGGCCATTGTAGCCTAGGAACCAACCCACATACCCAGATCTACAATCTCAAGTTCCATCCTATTATCAACAACAACAATAGTGGAACTCACCAGGTTGGAAAAAATGGTCCACTCAATACCAACATCCTTGATTTCAAGGATGGAGAGGAGGACATAATCAAGGAAACCCTCAAGCTCCACCTATCCCTATGTCCAACCATCCTTATCCTCGGTTCCCACTGAACACTTTGCAGCTTCTGCCAAGTTTTGTTCCACCACCTTTACCCCCTATTCCACAACAACAACTGCTACAATATCAAAATGCAAGCTCCCCAAGACTGACATTATTACCGGCACAGCTAGTTCCCAATCCCAATAACAAGCCCCTCAACCTCTTCATAATGTTGAGATGCAGTCCTTCCCGACATATGTTATTTCTCCTATTCCATTACAGGAAATCCAACTAAGATCGGGAAAAGTTATGGATAGGTAGAGACCTTCAGTAGTCATCCAATAAGAAGAAAAAGAAGAAACCACCAAAAAACCCATGGATGACACTAGGTGGGAAGATGATATTATCCCGAAGAACCAAGAACCTAAGCTTCCCCAAAATGAACCTTCACAAATTATGAAGGTCCCTCCTTATCCAGACCGATTGGTAATCGAGAAACCTACCACCCGACCAGAATTTGACATCTTTAATGAATTGAAGAATATTTGTGTCAAGATTCCCCTCCTTCAAACCATTAAACACATTCCAATCTATAGTAAGGTAGTCAAAGAATTGTGTATTAAGAAGTGAGGTAGGAAGAAAAAGGACCTTCCTACAGTACATTTGGTAGGAGGACTTTCTAAGTACATATCATAGCAGCCAAAACTAGCAAAATACGGGAACCCTGGAAACCCCGTAGTGACCATAACCATTAATGAGGTATCCATTGGGAGTACTCTCATAGACTTAGGGGAAAACATCAATGTTATGACCTCTACTACCTTGGATAAATTACAGTTACAACCTCTTATTCGGCCTACCCCAACCATTTTGGAATTAGCAGATAAGACTAGGGTTATACCTGAAGGGATTTTAGATGATGTCATGGTTACTTTAGCCTCATGAGAGTACCCATTAGATTTTCTTGTCATTCACTCAAAGAATCCTACCAAAGGCCATCCCGTCATTTTGGGAAGACCTTAGCTAGCCACAACCAATGCATTTATTGGTTGTAGAGAAGGGGAAATGACCATCTCAAACGGACTTTCTATCCAAAAGCTCACCATCTACCCTCCAGCTCAACCTATCATGGAAAATATATGGTGGCTTGAGTTTCCATATGAGAATGAGGGTTGGGAATAACCTGTATTTCCAAGTGACCATGCATGGGCGCTTCAGGAGCACACAACGGAAAATGTGCTAAACCAGTTTATTTCTACTATCACATGTGTGGATTTTCCACAGTCTTTTCCCCAATTTGAGTACATGTTTGGGGAATAATTTCAGGAACAATTGGACCCATCCATTTTGTATTTGACATATTTTATATTCAATATAGATGAGTCTTCCATGACTTATACTATGCCCTACAAGATTAGTCCAAGGAAATTTTTACATATAAACTCCAGGCTAAATGCAGACTAACAAAAATAGTTAGTAGATATCCTTAAAGAACAATCAGGAGCATTTTCCTGGGAATACACTGACATGAAGGGTATACACCCTAACACATGAATCCATCACATATATACCTAGGGGGAAGTAACACATGTTAGGCAACCCCAGAGAAGGATGAACCCAACACTCAAAGATATAGTCAAGGAGGAGATCCAAAAGCTGTTAAATGTCGGATTTATTTATCCCATATCCGATAGTAAGTGGGTATCCCCACTTGTAGTGGTTCCAAAGAAAGTGACCAGTAAATGGAGAATTTGTGTTGATTTCTGGGAACTCAACAAAGCCACTCTGAAAGATTACTTTCCTCTCCCTTTCATTGACCAAGTTCTAGATACCTTGTATGGAAAGAAGTATTTTTCCTTTTTAGATGGGTACAGTGAGTACAATCAGATTCTTATAGCCCCCGAGGACCAAGACAAGACTACCTTTACTTGTCCTTGGGGAACCTATGCCTACAGGGTCTTACCATTTGGATTATATAACGCTCCTACTACATTTCAACGAGTAGTACTAGGGATATTTTCCAATCTTATTTATGATTGTGTGGAGGTCTACATGGATGACTTCATAGTTTATGGCAACACTTACCAGGAAGCCTTAGACAACTTAGAAAAAGTCCTCATAAGATGCCAAGAAATGAATCTATCTCTAAGTCATGAAAAATGTAAAATGTTGTTAATTGAAGGAGTGGTTCTAGGACATCATGTTTCATCTGAAGGGATAAAAGTCGATCCTACAAAGATTGAGGTCATCGTCCGAATTCCATACCCCAAGACTCAGAAAGAGGTGAGAATATTTCTTGGACATGCTGGATATTACCAATGGTTTATTGAAAATTTTACAAAGATTGTTGCACCTATGTTTGGATTGTTAATAAAAAGATGTTGATTTTGTTTGGACTGAGCAGTGTCAAATTGCCTTTGAAACCCTAAAAGCTAAGCTATTTGTGGCACCAGTTCTTAGAGGGCCTAATATGACTCTCCCATTTCACATATCCACTGATGCCTCTGACACTACAATAGGAGGGGTATTAGGGCAGAAAGAGGACCAACAATCCTATGCCATTTATTTTGTGAGAAAGAACTTGTCCCCTGCCGAGTTAAACTACACAGTTACTGAGAAGGAATTCTTGGCAGTTGTTCATGCTATCAACAAGTTTCGTCATTACATTATAGATTACGAAGTATTCGTACATACAGATCATTATGCCATTAGATTTATCATGAGCAAACCCATAACTAATGGTCGCATGACTAGGTGGCTCTTGTTATTGCAAGAATTTAATATCACTTTGCTTGACCTACCTGGAAAGGATAATGTAGTAGTTGATTTTATTTCATGAATATAAAATGAGTATGATGATATCCCTATAGATGATAGTTTCCCAGACGAGAACCTTTTTTCCCTTTCTGTCAATACCCCATGGTTTGCAGATATGGAAAACTATCTGGCTACTAGGAAGTTACCGTCTCATTTTTCACCTCATGAAAAGTGGAAAATTACTACACAGAGTGTTAATTACTCTTGGGTTGGTCATGACCCTTTTTGCACAGGTCCTAATTTTATTATTCATAGATGTGTTCGAGAGGATGAGGTAATAGAGATACTACGAAGTTGTCATGATGGACCATGCGGTGGCCATTTTTTTGACAAACGTACAACATATAAGGTGTTACATTTGGGTTACTATTGGCCTAGCATTTTCAAAGATGCTGCCAAGTATGTGAGAAGTTGTGATAGTTTCCAAAGGATAGGAAGACCTATGTCAGCTGAAACAATGCCCTTGCATGTCCAAGTTACGATAGAACCCTTCGAAAAATGGGCCCTTGACTTTGTAGGACCAATTTCACCCATGTCCCGTAAAAAGAACTATATTTTGGTTTGTATGGACTAGAGAAGTCTATTGTTGAATTCATCTATGAAGAAATCTTTACCCTCTTCGGTGTCCCTTGTGAAATTGTTACAAACCAAGGCATTCAATTCACTTCCAAGTTAATGAGAGAGCTAACAAAGAAATATTGGATTAAACACCGTAAATCTTCTCCATACCACCCGCAAGACAATGGTCAGGTACAATATATAAACAAAGTTCAGGAAGCCATCTTGACCAAGACTATTCAATTACATCATCGGGATTGGGCTGATAGGCTCCCAGAGGCTTTGTGGGCATACCGGACCGCCTGGAGAAATACCACTGGGCATGCTCCTTATGAGCTAGTGTATGTGAAACAAGTACTTCTACCTATAGAATTCCAAGTAAGGACCTTTCATATTGCCGTGGAAATAGGATTGAACTTAGATTAGGATCAGAAGCAACAAGCCCTACAATTGAATGAGTTGGATGAAATCAGGCAAGATTCCATCCAACGAACAATATTAGTCAAAAACCAGAGGAGCAAGTGGCATGACAAGTTTATTAAGAAGAAACACTTCCAACCTGGTGATTGGGATTTGTTGTTTGATTCCCAATTCAAAACCTTCAAAGGAAAACTCACCACCCAGTGGTTGGGCCCTTACGAGGTAGACACTGTATATGAAAATGGAGCTGTAAAAATTAAAACAATTGATGATGGACAAGTCTCCTTTGTAGTAAATGGACACCGACTCAAATTTTATCATAAGCCCATTTCCAGAGAGTATTTTATACAGGTCATGTCAACGGACAAGGAATTGGCCTTACTAGATGGGGAAGTCCCCCCTTGTTCTTGAAAACTTTTTTGAATTTTCTACTGTACATATGTAAATAGTTTTTGAATTTTGTTAATAAGGCAATTCTAGAGATTTATGTAAGTATTATTTCACCAGGAGTAGACAGTTTCAAGGATCTTTCTTCAAAACATTGTTACACTTGAATTTTGTGTCTGGTAAGCATCAAATGAATATTGACTAACTGTAATTAGCCATATTTTTGCAAAAATTCTCATTTTTTTAAGGCATTCTAAAGTAGTTGCTCTTGAAACTCTTCACCACTGTATAAGGAAGTGATACCATAACTATCAAGCCTAGAGGTCTCTTGTACAATTTTTCCAAGAAACCTGAGTAAGTGAGTAAAGTGTCTTTATCAAAGAGTAACAAGGAGGTCTAATTAGCGGTTAATCATGGAAACATCACAATAACTACAAAAGAAGAAAGTGAGTTGAGCCTAGAGATACCTTTCTGTTTTTTCTCAATGGTACCATCCACTACACACTAAATAGCTTGATTATATCATATATTTAGATAGGCCATGTCTGCTTAAGTACCCCTTACATCGGGACAATCACTCAGTAATATAACGGAAAGTCATCCTCTAACATAAATACCATCCCAATTAAAAAAAAATGAAAGACAATGTTGTTTTCAGAGATGTCCCCCCATCTTCTCTCATAAAGCAATCTTATACTAAAATCTTAAAAGATGGGGGGCTAGTCTCTGAGGGTGTAAGAGGCTAACCCGTCGAGGTATTGAACAGGTCTACTGGCAGCGGGTATCGGCCTATGGTATGACTAGGTAACATGTCGATTATTGAACAAGCTTGCTGACAGCGGGGCATTCTACCTAGCGAGGATGGTAATCTGACAAAAAAAATAATAATAAATTTAAACTTGTCCTGATGTACGACATTACTTGCAGAAAAATATGACATGAAGTATGTATGGTTAAGATAAGGTTAATGAACTCCATAAACTTTCCATTGGGAAATAACTCTAAGACTATCTTGAAACTCTCTTTCCTACCTCTTCTTATCTATATATAGGATCTCTTATCCTATAGGTGGGGCCATCTTCTAACCATCTCGTCGGACCAATCTGTGAAATTTATCTTTACACTTGACATACTATAAATCTTCGGTTATTGGGGGAACTGACTGGTTTCCTATACTTTTGATTGTGAGGTATCACAATACTTAGGTGTGGGGGAGGGGTTCATGAGCTGACAAATGATCATTGCCTGGAGAAATAAATCTTTGCAAGAATTTTTGTATTATTTCCATGATACAGGTTATTGCATTAATATTCATTTTATTTTTGAAGTGTTAAACTCCTATGTGTTATAAATTGCTGAACATATACTTAACATACCACTCTATTGGTTTATTTTTTGTTACAAGCTATACATTGTAGGTTTGAAATTACATGTCTTATGCTCAGTGTAAGCTGCTCATTGTAGGGTTTTGACATTACATGTGCTATGAAAATGGATTGAGTGAGCATGGTGACAAAATCAACAACAATGGAACATTTTTCCTCTGCTCTTAACCACTGTGATTGTAAAAAACATTTCAATATTGCAGGCTATCCATTACAGGTGGTAAAAATGTATTTAACATAGAGGTGTCATATGAAGTGTCATATGAGATGCCGAACAAAGTGCCATATGAATTTACACACCAGTAACTGTCCACAATTCCAGGTAACCAGGAATCAATGACATTCAATTAAACTGGTTGCAGGCAATTAAGAGTGAGGATGCAAACTTTAGAAATGTTCATGATTAAACATCCAAGTCAAAATACTTGGACATTGATCTAACTGGGCATCTTTACATTTTCCCCCAAAAATGAGCCTTCGAATTTGAAATTGTCCACACATGGCAACTCGTGCGCACATGTGTGCAACCAACTCCACCATAGGCGCATTCAAATTCGGGTTGGGTAATCTATTATCCCAATTCACCTTGCCATTTTCCTTGCCCAGCATTAAGAAATCATGCTCAGCCTCTACCATTTCTTCCCCTATTGAAATTGTGTTCGGCCTGTGCTAAATTTGTGCCATCCCTTGGCCTGATCTCACCCTTGCCTGGTGAATTCCGCCTCTACCACAATGCCCAAGAGGTATGAACACTCTTCCTATATAGATATTTTTGCCATTCCCGAATTTGCACAATGCAAAGAGGTGTTTTTGCGTGCAGGCTGGGGGCCATTTTTATCTAACTTACAGGGCCACAATGATGACCTCTCCATGCAATTTTCCCTTAGTTTCGATGGGAAGATAGCACGCATAGGGTGCTTTTCCTTTGAGGTCTCAGAAGAGTCCATTGCTGCAGCCACGAAGCTTCCAAGAATGGGAGATAGATGGTTCAAAAACCACCAATTGTCGCGCTCAAGTTACAATAGGGTTTTTAAGCCCAAATTCTAGAACATTTTAGGAGCAAAAGGATATTCTAGGGAATGGATAAAGGAGGAATTGATCAACCCTCTCATCGTCATCACAAGGTTTATTACATGCGAAGGTAGATATTCCACTTTAAAAGCCTGTCATTTCAAATTGCTAGCTCATTTTCAGTTCAACGAACCTTTGAATTTTCCCTTCTACTTTCTAAAGAGCTTGGAGAAAATGTCCTCTCAAGTGAGGAAAAATGTAACTAACCCCCACAACAACCTCTTTCACCATGGCTTAATAAAACTCCTTGTTCTAGCCGAATTAGAGAAACAGGGGCAAACTTGGGATGCATTTATCTATCAATTTGAAAACCCTCACTTGACAATTAAGACTGGAAAAAATCCACTTGGCCCAAGGACTATCTCTCCATCCAAGCCCTGCTCTCCAAGAAATCCAAACCTCCTTGCACAAACCATATCTTTACTGGAACAATACAAAAATCTTGCTGACATCCCTGCTTCCTCATTGGGTAAAAATACCAAGAGTAAAGATCAAAAGAAGCCTATTTCTAACCCCCTAATTCCTTCAATCTCTCTTGATCCCACACCTAAAAATCTCCAAGAAGTGATTCAACAATAATTTCCCATCATTCCCACAAATAGGATGAGAGCCAATCGATTTGGTAAAGGACCCTTTTGAAAGAGTACCCGGAGCACAAGAACAAAACCTTATGAAAAACCCCTGCCTACTTTGGAACCTATCCAAGTGTCCTCCGATCTTAAGAGCCCTCACATGAGATTTAGGGAAGTTTCTGCGGATGGATTAGAGACACAAAGAAAGACAAAATCATAACCTACCTCTCCTTATCAATCCCCTATCACTCCTACTTCACCCATGCCCACTCTAGATCCTAAGAATGATAGATTTTCTACATTTCTCAAAGGATCTAAGCCTTCCTTTGAGATCACTGATTATTCCCCAACCATTGAGAAGCTACAAAAAGAGAATTCTCAGCTCCTCCAACAGTTGGAAGAAAGGAAGACAATAGACAGACACCTTCATCATGATAATCCAGTCCTCCAAGAAAAGGTAAACTCCCTTCAACGGTTGGTTGATGAGATGACCAAATCCAACTACAGCCTCAGAGCACAACTGAAGAAACACAAGAGGCATAAGGAAAAGTATTCACAGCAAGAAGGAGAAGCTTCCAAAGTTGATCCTTCTCAGCAAGCTTAGTCACGAGGGGTAATTTTTTTTTTTTTGCAGTGGGACCTGCAAAATCATAAGTGTGGGGGTAATGTTGGGCTCAAGATATGATCAATTTTATGACAGTAATTAGATACTTTTGCCGAATGTACATATGTGTTTTTCATGTTTTGGAGAAGCTTTTTGAAGAATTTTGTGCCAAAACGTTATGATCCACACCAGGTATGTATAATTTGTGTTTTATATTGTTCTTGAGTACAATTAATCACATTTTTATGTTTCCAAGGATCTAATTCACATTTTTTGGTGTTATAGGGAAAAATCGCATCATGTTTCTACTTCCGGCACTCAGTCCGGCACTCCATCTAGTACTCGATATGGTACCCAGTCCGACACTCCGTACAACACCTCATCTTGCACAAAAATGATGGTCGATTTGGTGGTTATGGTATTGGCGGTCAGTGATGGGTGAATCAGGAACATGGGTTGTGCTCGTGCTTGCCCCCTCCAACTACTGAACTCTTGACAACTCGGTTTGGGTTGTTGAGCAGGGCGATTATTGGCTCACTCCATTTCGGCAGTTAGGGCACCATTAATGTAATTTGTTGTTTTTAGAAGTGGTTTGACCCTCCAGTGGTCAACCACTTGGTATGTAAAACTTATAAATACCATCGTGGTGGTCATACAATAGTTAAGCAGTAGAAGAAGTAGAGGATTAGAGAAAATACAATTTTCCTCTGTTTTTGCTATTTTCAATTGCCATAATTATATAAGACTGTGTTTTTCAAGTTTTAATGGTGAAATCGTTTTGTTGAGCTCATGGTGTGTATTTGAGAAGCGACCACAACTTTATGGGGGGGCCACAAACAGTCTGGTAACTGTTCTATGAGTTATTTATGCATTTCATAGCTTAGATGTCTTTTATCTCATTTCTTGTACATGCATTGTTATTTTTCTTTGTTATATAATTTGTTGTTGTAGCTTAACTGTTTAGTTCTTTTGCAGGTTAGTATGAAGGATTTTGTTAATATGCATTGATTTTGTAATTAGTAGGAACGCGTTTGCAAACTCATACACTAGCCCCGTGTGCAATTAAATATTAGATTGTATTTTATTTATGTTTTTAAAATCAAGTTTAAAACAGAGTTTGGAACAGAGTAGAACAAAGTTTTAGTTTATGTTTTCTTTAACGAGGCTTCGGTGGATGGATAGGGTTAGTTTCAGTTTTTATTTGTAGATTTCCTATTCAATTGTTATTTAGATTTTGCTTAACTAGTTGTTGATTAATTTGCTCATTAGTTTACTCGCTATATGTTAGAATCATGTTTTAATTTTTGTTTATACGCATTTTCATTTCTGCAATTTGAATTGTTAAAATAGATATAGCATAGTTTTATTTTATGCGATTTATTTCCTAGAATTAGATTGCAATTCCAATTCTTAGTTAATGATTGAATTTAATTATAAGGTTTGCTTACATAGCATAGAGTACAATTATAATCTCATTATATTGTTGATAGTTAATGCATGAGTAATAATCACATGAATATGCAGGGTAATTGGCGTTGTTTCTGTAATGGCTAAGTTCTCACTGGATTTCTTAATCCACACCTTTCACTTTGCTATTGAAATCAGTATTGAGTTTATACCTCTTGAATTATCTTGCATTGTCAAATGCCATCGAGATATTATAAGACACCGGAGACATTCACACAACCACCAACACTATATTTGAGTTTTTATGGTTAAAATATAGTTTCTTGCTTTTGTAGATCATAAGATAGTCTTTTGCTTTGGTAGATTAAAGAGCAGTTTGCTTATCGGAGATTAAAAGTTAGTTGTTAGTTCTTCCTTCTTTCAATTAAATAGATTTCCTTTTATGAATTAGAGATAGTTGTATTAAGAATAGAGTTCACTTGTCTCTTAGTTAGTTGCTTATTGAGTAGTATTAATTAGTTTACTTGCTATAGAAGTTATCCTAGGGTAGTTGACTGTTTACTTGCTTTAATGGGTTAAATTGCTTACTTGTCTATTCTTGTTTTGATAGTATAGTTGCTTGTTTATTTACTTGCTTTCATAGGATAGTGGTTCATTGAATTTAGGTAGGCTAGTTAAAGTAGTTTTCTTTTTCTATTTGTTTATTGTTATGCTTAAATAGTTGCTTTTGCTTATTGATGAACTAGTTTGCTTCAAGTAGGGTTTTCACTTGTTTTCCTAGAACTATCCATCGATCATTGGTCCAAAATTACTTAGGTTACATAGTTTAAAGTTTCTTAGTAGGGTTTTCTCATTAGATATCTTTGTTTGAATAGATTAGCCCTTAGATAACCACTTCCTTAGTTAGACTATACTACTACCATCCCTTCTACCTTGGCATATATTTTTCTACAACTCTAAGTTTACTTACCTTGGGTTGACAATTTAATTGAGGGTTTTTAGTGTGTTTTTAGTGCATATCGAACACCCATCAATGCTCTTATCATGCCATATTTTTATTTGCATCTAGATTACCTCAGTGTGGAAGAATGCTTGCATTCTATACTCATCTTAGGCATTTATCTTCTACAACCTTCCTTCTTTTGCTGATGAGAGGTCCGTATTTAGTTTAGATGTTGTTCTCAAAGTGGTAAATCCAAACTCAATGGGAAATATGGCCTTCTTTCCATATACTATCGCATAGGGGGTAAACACTGTGGTAGTCTTCCATGTGGTATTGTATGCCCATACTACCTCTATCAACTTATTTTTCCAATCCTTTTATTCATACCAACTCTATTGGTGAGGATTTTATTTGACTCCCTATTAGTCAATCGTTCTTGTTCATTGGATTGTGGGTGATAAGGAATGGACTTCCTGTGGAAAATGTGATGTTGTTGCATAATTTTTTCTATGATCTTGGAGGTGAATTGAGCTCCTTGATCTATGACTATCTCCCCGGGGAATCCAAATATTGAAAAAATGTTTTCTTGTAGGAATTCAGCCAATTTGTTTTATATATACACCTTCATTTCTTTCACCTCATCCCATTTGGTAAAGCAATATGTGAATACTAGGATATATTTCTTTTTTCCTGAAGGGGGGTCAATAGGACCCAAAAAATAGAATCCCCACTTATGAAAAGGATCCAATGATATTTTGGGCTGCAAGGTATTTTCATTCCTCTCTGTGGGTTTTCCCATCCCTTGAAACTCATCACAGTGCGAGGTATATTGTTGAGAATCCCTATGTAAGGTAGGACAATAGTAACTAGCTTGCAACATTTTGTAGGATATCCTCTTTGCTACATAGTGTCCTCCACATGATTCATCATGGAGTGAATGGAGGATGTCATGCACCTCATATTCTCTTATACATCTCCTTAGGATCTGATCTGGCCCAAGATTGAACAAATATCCTGCAATCCAAGTGTATGCTACATTTTTTTCTAACAATATTGCATCTTTCCGTATAGGAAAAATGTCGAGGAAACATTTGCATTGTCAAGTAGTTGTCTATATCATAAAATTAAGGGGTTTGTAGTGAAATTGAAAAAATATGCTCATCTAGAAAATGATCAGCTACCATGTCTCGATCTATGGGATTTGTTATCATTGATAAAAAAAAAAATGGCAACAACATTTTGTCTTCTTTGCTTGTCAAGAATGGTGAGATCATATTGTTGTAACAACAAAATCCATCTATTTTTTCTTCCATTACTATCAAGTCTCTTCTTTAAATACTTAATGGTTGAATGATCTGTGTGTACAAAAAAATGATATCTAGTGACATAATGCTTAAATTTCTTTAGATCATAAACCACTACAAGAAATTCTTTTCCAATCACTATGTAGTTCAATCTTTTTAGACTTCAGCTCATATAGCAGGTTGAGGGACATGAATAGTCATTGGAAGTATGTTGAAGAGAAGAAGACATCTTCCCACCCATAATTTTGAGTTGGGCAACACATTGTTCTCAGAAAATCAAAGAAGGGCTCTGGTGATTTGTAGGTGCAAAGAGAGAGAGAGAGAGAGAGCTATTTATTTTTTAAAACCATATATTTCCGCTCGAAAATTAGAATAAGTCTCAAGTATAGAGGTTGGAAAGTTAATCCAGATGACTATATTATAGAAGGATTGAATCCTTTGAGAGAGCATTTGGATATTATATAAAGTTACAAGAAAAGGTAAATTGAGATTTGTGAACCATGTAATTGCTCGAAATAAAGATTTCCCAAATAATGTTAATTTTAGGAAAACATTTCCAAAGGTTACATGTACAAGCCAAACATTAGTAATTGGTGAGAAAGGTCTCATATACTCATGATAGTGTTTATGCAGAGGTATATAGGCACATTTGAAAAGTGCAATAGCATTTTAATTAAAAGACGAAGGGAATGAACATGATCTTGGAGATGCCAGAGGTTATAAACTAGAAAATTCATTTGAGCATCAAAAAAATTCTTACTTGCAGGAAAATGAAATGGAAGCATGATAGATCTTGTAGAAGTTGGTCGAGGAAATAAAGAGCTAAAAGGTAATTAATGAAAAGTGGATATAGAACTCGAGAAGAGTAGAACAAAAGAATTATTATTCAGATGCTACATATTTTGAATGAATCGCAAGGCTCAAGAACAAGTATTCTCACATGGGACACGAAGCCAATGGGTGAAGAATGTCATTAATGGGCATAAAAAGGAAAAGTACTTCATAGCCTTGAAGGTAGAGATGTGTAGATAGTTGCAAAGCTTGATGTGAAAGAGAGTAAGGATATTAGGAGGTGATGTGTGAATCATCTCTATGTGCCAAGACCAGGAGTTCCTGGGAAGAATTTTCTAGCTATGACTTAGCTACTTTGTCTAAAAGTATTCAAAGCAAGAAAGCCACTTCTGATATCAAAGTTCATAGTGGAAGCAGGATACCAATGCAGAGAAATCGGGGATAGAATAATGAATGTTATTTCACTTGAAAATTTTCACTGAATGAAAATAGACTTCCATTGGGAATGGTCTTGAGTGGGAAAAGTATGACTCCATACATAATTATTAAATGAAGTGAAGAGAACTATTCCCAAAATTGGGAAATCTAATGGACAACTAGAAATAATAGCAGGAATGTGGAATGATTATGGTTAAGTTGATTCAAGGATGTTGTGGTGGTAGAGTGATGGAATGTTGTGAGATACCTCATTCCAAGGTACTGGAATGCTTCATAAAGGTAAAGTTTGGATATGTGTTCCCAATAGAATCTTCTTCCAATAAAACACATGTTGGAATACTGAGAGGGGGGTGAATCAATATGAGCACTTTATTATCACTTTTAACCACAATATGTAATCATTAATTTCCTCATCAGTATATCATGAATATATCATGAGAAGTATAAATCAATAGAGCATAATACACATCCACATAATACACATCATCAATTATTTATGTGGAAACCCAAATGGGAGAAAACCATGGAATGTTTTTCTTACATATCAAAAGAATACATTCATTGGAAGAACCAAATTTCCAATTCTCCATCTACAACTGGAAGGAGGCTATGACCCCTATTTATAGGCTCCAACTTGAAGGAAGCTACAACTCCTTGAATTCTCTAGCTCCAACCAAAAAGAGGCTACAACCCCATGATTCTCAGGCTCCAACCTAAAGGAAGCTCCAACTCCATGTGTTCTCCGACATCAACTGGAAGGAGGCTACAACCTCCTTTCCTTTCCTTGTCCTACCGCCCTTAAATATAAGTGTAGACTAAATTATCACTACCATAATCACTACCACTAATATATCAATCAACTTGTAATCAACATGTCACCAGCATTGTCACATCAACCTGGCACATCAACCTGTCACTATCAACATGTCATTGTATCCAACCTATCACTTTCAACTTTTCATTATATCCAACCTGTCACTTTCAACCTTTCACATCAATTTGTCACTTCCACTTTCAAATTCATTGACATACCATCATCAACCTGTCACCACTGTTAATACTCAAGATCAAAAAAAACATATCCTCTCACATGGATACCATCACCAAACCATGTACATCAACCTGTATCAACCATGTATCAATCATGCACCAACACCTATACCAAACTGTGCATCAACCATGCACCAAAACCTATACCAAACCATGCATTAATCATGCACCAACACCTATACCAAACCATGCACCAAAACTTGTACCAATTTGTGCATCAATCATGCACCAACACCTGTACCAAACCATGTATTAACCATGTACCACACCAATTACATCAACCATGTACTATACCAAGTACATCAACCATGTATTGTCTCATGCATCAACCATGTACAATATAATAGGATATCATCAATGAAGTGCCTTAAGCATAACCAAGATATCCACAATACCAAGATACCAATATAGCAAAGATGTGTTACCATAACATCACTAAGGTTTACCTCAACATATACCAATGTCACCAAGACATGTACCAAGAATATGCCTCACACCATGCACCAAGGATGAGCCTCATACATATATCAATTCCACAATAAGGTACCAATGGAATAACCATCACATCAACATATAACCAACATATGTTAAGCCCTAATATTGGCTCATTACCCCTTAATTGGGGCATATTATATTAGTAATTCTATTTTATTTATGTCGGCTTTAGGCCATTAGTTGTAATTTAGATTAGTAATGTTATTTTAATTATGTCGGCTTTAGGCCATTA
>ML781341.1:277985-319095 GCA_009831015.1 Picea engelmannii
CATATTAAATCTAATTAAAAGATTGTTCTAAACAATACAAAGTAAGCACATGATTACTGCTAATATACATCATCAATGACATTAACAATAATTCATATGCGCAACAGAATACATGATAACATATAAGCATCACAGGCATGCAAAACATAATATTAAGCACAAACTGATACTTATCTTTGAAACTGTAGTAATTCCACCAACTGCGTGCAGACCTTCCAGCCTTAGACCGCGTTGCTCATCACTCTCAGTAGTAGGTCGCCCTCGAGCTGGGACTAAGCTCCACCGGGCAGGGAATCCTAGTCTAGACAAGGTCAACGAAAGACACACAGTTACAGAGGAAGGATAATCTCCTAGGAGTCACTTATGCCCACTGCTCACAGACCCTCATTCCCCACATGCTTGTCCCACCCCAAGAGTATACACCTTCATTGTCACTCAGACAGTCCTTCGGTTGCTAAACCTCCCTTGCCCTGGGCTTCAGCAACAGACCAGACCAGAAGTCTTTGATCTCTGTGGCAGCTACAAGACCCCTTCCAGGAGTTCTCACTTCCTACGCACACTCTCTCACCTGGAGAGAGTCGCTCACAGGCTTGGAAACCTATTCGTTTGACCAATTCCAGCACAGTGAGGACACAACAACAAGTCTCAACAACGCACAATCAATGGCAGCAACCTCACACGGTCAGGAATTGCACAGCCACAACAGCCCACTAGGATAGCACAACACGACTCGGGCAATTTTGGGTTTCTCAACCATGCAACACAGGATGAGTTCACGGTCCTGGTTTCGGAGATGCGTGAGGGTGTACAGAGATCCCATGCAGAGACTTAACAGTTCAGGTAAGGATTCCCCAGAACAAACATTGAAACAAAGGTCGATCATGGACACCCGCGAGTTCAGACGGAGGATGGAAAAATGGGAGGTCAAACCCCCAACATGGCTCCCTTCTCTGGTTTTAATTGCATGCTCCCAAGTCGACACCTATCTCCCTGGGGCTACATGCTCCCCATTTTTCAAACGTTCCCCCAACCAGGAACTTAGGATAAAACATAAACATTTACACAGTTTTGGGATAATATTTAATTATTATCCCCAATGTCTTAAGCTCTTAAGCTCTTAAGATTAGCCCTTCTCCCAACCTTTCATCCCCCTCTCCCTTACCCAGACTTTGTGGAAGCTTAGTCCCCCATCACTCATTCATCATGGTTAGTCCACACGCAGAGATGTTTTTATATTAATAATGTGCATCATTACATGTACAAAAACCAGGCTCTTGGCCTTCAACACTTAGGCTCTCTGGTCTAATAAAAACATAAGTCCACCAGCTTATATAAACTTGGCTCACCAGCCTAAAAAACATAATTACAATTCATAATGCAATTGTGGCACATCCTTGGGGTATTACACCTTAGACCCCCCAAGGGCATGGCACAATAATTGGCCCCATCATCTTGGTTGTAATCCTTATGTGTGTGGTGACCAAGAGTCAGGGCACAATAATTGACATGTGTCATTAGGGATGTCGAGATGGTTTTCATACCATTTTCCACCTTTGCACCTAATTAAATTAATTGACTAAATGAATATAAATAAAGAAGGAAAAATAGAGAGAATGGCATCATGTTAGTTGTAATACCTTTATCCAATAGATTTAGAAGAAGGATGCATCTTCTTATATGTTGTAAAGCAAGCGAGGTAGTATGTGGTCTGTATTGTGTCAACAAATATTATAGATTAAGATGCACAATTTAATTGCAATAAAAGTATTTGAGGATGCTAAATCCATTTTTTCATTAAAAATGACAATTTCATCAATTCAAATTACAATTTTGATCAAAATTATATAACCAAATTCTAATAACAATAAAACAAATAAATAATAAATATAAAATATTTAACCTTATTCCTTAATATACATCTTAATATTTTTAATTTAACCTCTAATAATACAAAATGTCTTATGAATAAGTGATTTGATCATGGCTTTTTCTCAACTCCTTATGAGCTCCCTTTATTTATTTGACATCATTGGTTTGATGCCTCCTTTCATAATTATATCATCTCTCATATAAAATAAAGGTAAGATATTAAAATTTGTCTTTTTTCCGTAATCAAGGGGTTTTGATGTTAATTAAATTGAAATAGTAAACCATAATGAGACTTGTCCTTTGTTCATAACCAAGGGTTTTGAACCACTGTTGTTCCAGTTTAAAGTCCTATTTTTATTGTAATGTTAATTACTGTTGTTCTAGTTTAAAGTCCTATTTTATTGTAATGTTAATTACAGTGAAACATGAAATTACATTAATTTTAATTAATAATTAGTTTAAAAAAAATGAACATGTTACAAGAGGAATTTGAATATACGTTTGGAGATAATAATTTCTCCACTCAGCCATCTATACTAGACCCAATTAACATGTTGAAATAATTTGTATTTCCTTGTTAAATTCATTACATTTAAGATATTGATCCCTAATATTGTTATTTGTGTAGAGTTTAAAATTTACATATATATCATCCGGGCACTATTTAACGTTATCATATTCTAAATTGACTTCATTGCCTCATTGAATATGGTCTTGGTAAGTAGAGGTATACTTTTATTTCACTTTATCTATTCACAACTATGGCCAATGGCCAATCAGAATTATCAATCACACTATTGGTATGCAGATATCACAACTATTTTGCACTCATTTATCCTGAATATTGATTATCTTCCATCATCATGTACATATATCCTCAATCCTAGGGAAACTAAAAAAAGATGTCAATAAAGAAATTAACAAAGAAATTTTAAGATAATATATAATATATAAAAAGATTTCACCAAGGGATATGCTTTCTCCTAAACCTTATCATTATTATTGTACTTATCTTCAAACTAAGAATGATTCTATCATCACTACAAACAATCTTAGGAGTCATTTTTTTCATTGCCTCTTTTCTCATCTCAAGCATTTTATGACATGTTATCACTATCTATGAATGGAGACTGACCATTACATATCTCCTTAATTGTATATGTGAGTTATGCAATAAGGACTATGATTAGATAATATTTTTTACATTGATTGAATATTATTTTGGAATTTTGATGGAAATAATATTTGTTGATGTAGTCTAACCCTTGAATGTCGATTGAAAAAATAAGTGTTATCACAATATTTTTGACAAGTTGTTAAAGAGTTCATAGTGATTCAACAAATTGAATTTACACATTAGGAAGAGGATGGCTAGAACATAGCTCTGCTAGAGTATATTAAACAATAAAGAGGAGTGGACGTTAATACAAATATGGGTTTTTATATGAAATTGGGGTGTATATGCATGGATATGAGTTATTGGTAAACTAACATACAGGTTGATGAGCTATGTGCTAGCCAAATGACTTTAGTGTTGAGGTAACTTGGATGTCGTAGACATCAATAAGATAGTGTATGTTATAAGTTTCTCTTATTATTTAATTTATGATTCGAAATATTGCTATGATGTGTGGTAAGTGTGGTTTTGACAGGATGCACATGTTAGGGACCTAACCTACCTAACCCCTCAAGTGGGTAGAAAAATATATTTCCATGTAATAAAGGTCAATATTAATAAGGCATAGAAATAAGGAGGAATAAGTCAATTGTAAGAAGAACTAATAGAAGTTTTCGCTTCTAGAAGGATCTTCCTCTAGATTGTTCTTTTGGATAGATAGATTTAGTATAAATAAGAGTAGAGGGTATGAGAAGTTTTTGTCTTGGAAAATTATTGTAATAGATATCTGCTCTACTGGAGGTTGCCCCCTTGAAGAGGAAAGTGAACATTGTTTCCTATCAATAAAGGTATAATTATGGTGTTGTGGTTCCATATAATTTGTTGTTCCATTGTTATCTCTGCAAATTTTTTGTATTTTGTTTCTATCTCGGTATTATTCTCTACATTATTTCTCTATTATGCTAATATAATAGATCTGGTACCTTACAAGTGGTATCAGAGCACTTTCCTCGGCAGAAAATTGTGGGTTGAATTTTTTTCAAGGTAGAGATGTATTCCGACATCTTAAAGCTACAGAGATCTATCGTTATGCGCATAAACCCGTGGTTGGGGAGTAATACATACAAGAAATACAAGAGGTACTCAAGTGCACATATGTTGGCCACCCTTATAACCCTTGTTGGTACCCCTTCGAGTGGTAGCGCATTAGACAACACCTGTATACGAATCGGCCTAGATCTCATGAATCCCTTCATAGATAAACCGATCGGCCGCCTCACTGCTATAGTGCCACAAAGAAAAACACTCGAGAAGACACTCTCTAGTACTTGGGTAGTCGGTTAATACGGCTAAGGGAACGGTCTAGCCTCCTTAGTTGGTGCTATGAGATATTGGTTCAAGTACTATTGTTGGACCCTGCACGTATATTAGAGAGCTATAGCACAGGGAAAACCCTTGTTTGTAGAAATCATGAATACCCTAACCCTTGGGACTGAAACAAAAAATAGAATAAATAAGATCTATTTCCATGCAACTATGCCTTTTGCATTCTAGTTTCGAAATTACTACACCTTTCTTCCTGTTAAGCATTTGGGAATTTTGTCACTGCAGTATTATTCAAGCCAGAGTATAACTTCGCAGGAGTAAAAAACAATTAGTGGTCCCATTAGAAAACGTATTTGGGACCTATACCATTGGATTCCCCTTTTCTCCCTGATCACAGTCATACCTTTCATTTTTAATCATTTTTTTCAGTGGGCCCGAACCCTTCTCAGCTTCCCTATTTTTCCACCTATTCCATTATATTTCCCTTCTCGCCCTGATCATCATGGTACCTATCACTTATAAGTCTTTTTTTGTGGTCCCGCCCACCCATTTTTCCTTACCCGCACTTCCCCTCTCCAAATGGCCACCACTCGCAACCAAGAACTGCAAGCTTCCATCAATCACATGACATATAAGATTGGATCTACCAATTACTTCCTTGCACAATTCAAGGCCCAAGTTGAGCACAAATTTTACACCATGGAAGCCAACTTCACACACGAATTTAACACCCTCCAGTCTCTTGTCAACCAGTGGTTGAACCTCCCTTCAGGTCCTTCCTCCTCAGACCAACCCAATGATGTTGATTCCTCTCATTTTATGCATTTTCAATCCAACTCCTTTCAGTGTGACCCATATCTTCCCAGCGTCGAGGTCAATAAATGTGATGGCTCTGATCCTACGGGTTGGGTCACTCAAATGGATCATTATTTTTCTTTGCATGGTATTACTGATGAGTTGGCCAAACTTCAATATGTTGTCCATTATCTAGATCATGAACGATGGAAATGGTGGCAATGGTATATGTTGGCACAGGGGAAAACCTAGGTTTCAACGCTACAAAAATGCACCAACAAAACCCTAACTATCGACCCTTTCAGCAACACCTGCGAAGCAGATGAAGTCTCACCCGAGGTAGAGGCAAGGGTGGTTGCAAGACTCAGGTGTCTGCAACCTTAGCTGGGACATAGATCTGTGATTATAACACTTAGCAATCACCTAGCATAGATTATTCATCAATATTCAACCCTTATGATACTTCACAAATAGCACAGAGCATCGTAGTATGTACTTAGATCTAAGATAATTCAGCACTTAGCCACAACAAGATAGATTAGATTCGGCAGATCAAGCACTAAGCATATTACATACCAGATCTAATATTCATTCATATCTCAGAAGAACAAAGCATAAATAGATCTATCTAAACACATAAAAGAACTTAGGAAAGGAAGAGACAAACACCTCAGGTCGAGGCACAGAGCACAACACACATATTTACTGTGGTTCACCCCCACCCTGGGGCTACGTCCACAAAGTCTTCTTCCTTATTATCTTCAATTAATCAGGTTACAACACAGAGCCATCTAAATCCCTCTTCGCATAGGACATAAGATCTATGCATCTTGCTAGATCCTTCTTCCTTGCACTACAACAAAAAATCTTCTACAGTCCCTCGTAGGGACTTGCACTCGACTCTACAAGTCTTACACAAAATTCACAAAGCCTTGTTCACACAGATTCAACCCTTGGCACTTAGCCTACATCACATAGATATATTATCCACTACTTCTCTATATGGCCTAGACATCTATATATACATACAAAATAGGCATAAACATGGGAAAACCCATCGGTCGACATCCCAATCCCATTACATTATCCCCCAAAACCCAAAAAGGACCAAAAAAGGGGTCTAGATTCCATGATTTCTGCTTCGCGTTGCGCTCCATCATTGATAAGTTGTCAAAGTCCCAAAAACGGTCAAATATGACCAAGTGTTCTTCAAAACTTGGTCAGGGCCAACAAGCCCCCAACACTCACCTATGACTCATCCTGAGTCACTTAGGTTTGGGTAAGTTTTCCTCAAAGGTCTCGAGCTTGGCTTGAGCTGCTTCAACTTGTCTTTATGCTACTTCTTCTTGCTCAGCGAATTCTTGAACAACCGCTTCGCTGATAGGTCCTTCCAGTTGTTGCTCGACTGTAACAACTATGTGTTCTAGTAGTGTTCCTTGGCCTTCAATTTCTTCAAACAATAGGTAGGCCGCCTCCTAGATCGGCTAGAGTTTCTGGGTGACTTCCATCACTCTGTTCTGCGTGGTAAGAATGATTTGTTGGGAAGTGTGTTGTTCCTAGGATCTCTTCATCCTCTCGATGGGTGACAACAGCTTGAGTTGCACCTGTACTGTATTTGCATGCTTCTTTGCTTCCTAGAGTTGGGACTCCAATTTCTTCAACTCTGGGTCTTCAGATAGTTGTTCATATATCTGCACGCTTCTGCTACTTAGGTATTTAAATTCTGCAGCAAGTGTTTTAATCCTCTCAACTGCGCTCTGAGCATTCAATTTTCGTTGGTCGCACACTTCTTGCGGAGTCTGTGGTATGGTCTAAAGCTCTAATTCCATGACCCTTTGTTGAATTTGCTAAATAACTTTAGCCAGCTTCGTCACTTGGCGCTCTATGGGCTCTTCAACCTTCTTCTCTAAGCCAGTCATAGAGAAAAATGCTCTGTTGACTGCTTCTTCAATTCTTATCTGCTTTGCGAGCAACTTCTCTTTCTCTTTTTGGATCTTCGCTCTATCTTCTTCAATTTTTTCTTGGAGAGCATTCTTCTCTTGTTGCGCGGCTTGGCATTGTTCAATAATTTCCTCCTGTGCTTTCTTTAGGGCCTGGGTGGCCTGTTCTTTTTCTTCCTGAGCATGTCAAAGGCATACTTCGACTGCATCAGCAATCTTGCTGAGCTGAACTGATTCATCTCCCACTTCTGTTGTTCCTTCTGGTAGAGATGTAGTAGAGATTGCTCGGATAGAATGGAGTGCTTGTTGTACTCCTTGGAGCGCGATCTCAATTTGGCTATACATTTGTTCCTGCTTCACCTCCTGCTTCTCTGTGATTTCCTTTGAAGCATCATTGACCGGTGCAACAATAAAATCAAATTCATCCAACGTGAGGGCAGTTTGCATCTTGGTTACAGGGGTTCTTGGTTTCTTTCTGGAGGAATATTTTAGAGGTGAGACCTTCCTTTTCTTCGATGAGTCTTGTTCGTCCCTAGGTAGTGGTACTTCAACTTTTTGAGGTTCTGTATCACCTTCTTCATCTGGTGTAATGGAATCCGTCCTTACATATAGGCTATCAACATCCTGGACTTCTTCAGTCTTCTTCGTCATTTTTTCTTTCTTTGTCTTACTGGGCCCAGGTGTATCCTGTGCAGTTCTGGGGTTGTCAATGTCGGACATTTATGCAGGGTTTTCTGAAACAAGGAGGTACGTCGACCATTCCTTGGTAATCTCTTCCAGGTCTTCTTCTGTTAGCTTATAATAGGACTGAAGTTGTTCTTGGTGCTCATCAGCGCATGGGGTTAGGTATATAAAGTGGCGGTCTGCGCTGAACTTTATCAGAGGTCAGAATCTCTATAAAGTGTTCGGGGTTATGCGAGGTTCACTCCTTATGGATGCTTTCAATTGGTTATAGTATGTGTGGAAAATGACATTCAATTTCCATTGCTTTCTCATGTCGTTCAAGTACCATAATGTACTAAACTTTGCGGCTAGTGGCTCAAAGGGATCAAGGTCCGGGAAGGTTGCACCTTCCAGTAGTTCCCATGCAACAAAAGCGATTAGTATCAGGAGCTACCTAAAATGGAATTCATGCCCTTGATCCTGGGCTTCTCTGCAGTCAATCTCCAGTTGATTCATCAGGTACTTTGCCCATTTCATCTGCAGTCCCTCTGCGCACTTTCCTGCGAGGTCAACTACAAAGCCAGATACTTGTGTTGGTCGATTCTTGCGTACCAACTTCCCTACGATCAGTTGGAATGTAAGGCACACTGTGCCACTTTCAATAGAAGCTACCTTGTAGCCTCTCGCACCTTTCTCAACATCGCCATAGACTTCTTTGATATTCTGTGCAAGACCGCGGTCTGCGGTATTTCCAGGATAGTACTCATGGGGATCAAGGCCCTGCATGCTAAGCCCAGTGATCCTATTGATCAAGGCCAAATCAACAATTATGCGATGATCTAACCACAGGTATCCTCCATGGTAACTTTCTAGCAGCAATGTTACACAAGCATTCACCTCTTGGTGTCTGCCGAAGTGTGGTATTTTCATAACATTGAGAAAATTATACAGTGCAAGGTTCATCATCCATTGCTGAGGGATGAGCTTCGAATTATTGCCCTTAGTTATCATCAAGTACTTATACGGGGTGAGCATGCTGTAAGCTTTACGGTCCCCTAGGTTGAAGTCGCAAAACTTCAACGTTGTAACCTTGTCTTGATCTGCGCGGTAGGTGCATACTCCTTTCAGTAGATATGCAGTGATTAGGGAGTATTCAAAGTCTCTAGGGACACTGTCCCTATTAATATCACCGCTCAGAGGGGGTATGTAAGTTGGTAGGATGGATGGAACTAACTTCGCGTTGGTTATGTCGTCCTTATGCTTAGTTATTCTCTCTGCACCGGCTCGAGATGTTCCTGCTCGAGCAGTCAACGAGGAGGCTTGCACTCCTCCCGTTGATGATGCTTGGACTTCGATGGGCATTCTTCTTTCTGACACGACTCTCTCAGTCATTAAATCGAGAAGGACCTCTACGGCGGATTCCTCAAGTATGGTGAGATTGTCGGACATATGCACTCAGAAAAGATAATTGGGGTCACAATGATCTCAAAATACTGCACTGGGATGAACAATCTTCTTGCAATGATTACTGTAAACAATCACTAGTTCTGTGGGCTTCGATTTTTTAGTTGGAAAAAGTGTTCTTCAGGCATGGCGCGACGAGCTAAATAAGAAATTCATCAACGTTCTGCTTGCAATGGGTATGAAGCTTCCATGAACGTTGATCCATCAGTTATGGCATGGTCCAATAGTCTGGTGGTGATCCTTTAATGCTTTTCTGTCCATTCTAGGTGGAATTCGAATGGGTATATCGGTCCAACGACTATATTGCTTCGTCACGGCGAAGTGTCGTATGTCGTTGTTCTGAGATCCCAGTGAAGCTCAATTCCTGTGATTTTTCCTTTTACGAAGTTTCCTCTGGAATATTCTATAACTTTTCAATCTTGGCTCTCTTCTTACTTATCTTCCTAGCCTTCTTCCCAGTGAGCTTCGTCTCGGTCATCCTTTTTCCATTCTGATTCTTATCTTTTCTCGACATAGTCACTTCACGATGCTGAGATTCTTTCTTCAGATCCAAGGGTAATACTCCTTCATCATATGGATTAGGTATCCTGGCCTTCTATGGTTCCTCTAATGCTCTTATAGCTTCAACATCCAAGTCCCTGGCATTCAATAGCTTATATCTGTTCTCTTGTTTTTCCATCAAGTAGGCGATCCTTCTAGTCATAAATTCCATGAGTTCTTACTTCTTCTGTTCTAGGGTTTCCTTTTCTTCTTTTCTCCGTATCTGGTCTTTTTTAATCTAGATATTGCCTAACAAATCTAGAAATGTGTCATAGTCCTCAATAAATTTAATAACTTCAAATTCTTCCTCTATTGAAGCTCCATGGGTACTCATAGCTATCTAGGTAATCCTGCCACATAGGGTTACCATTTTTCCTTTAAACAACCCTATTTTTCCTAGTGAAGGAACCATAGCAAGCCTTCCTAGGGATTCCCAAGTACTTTATGTCATAATTTTCATCTATGTTCCCTCATCCAGAGCATAATCAATGTCGAAGTCTCCTATTCTTACTTCGATTTTCTCCTTTTCTTTGAAGATCTCTGACAAGCTGGCATCTTTATGTTCATCCAGGTTTTCTTTCATTTTCAGTAACATAATCTCTTATTCTTTCTGGGGTTCTTCTATAATATTAGTCTCTTGATCTCCTTCAAGGTTTGCTTGCTCCATATTCATCTTTTCAAGTCTAGCAATCATTCTATGGAAATCCAGTACTTCATGGTCCATAGCCTTACAACAGAGGCAACTAGGGTTTCTCCCAGGGCATTCCTTAGCAAGATGTCTTGGTCTTCTGCAACTATGACAAAGAGTTAATCCTCTCTTTCTCTTCAATGATCCCCAACTCTTATTATACTGTGCACTAGGATCATAATGGCTAGCCTACACAAATTTCTTTCTAGGATCTTACATCCATTGGTTAGTCCAAAAATTCTTTCTATGCATAGGTATAACATATCTATCATTATACTTATCAGATCTATTCATATCAAACGTTCTTTCATCGAATAATTCCCTAGTTTTCAATCTAGGAAAAAATATATCAAGCATACCTAAATCCATGCTCTAGAAACAAAAAATTTCACTTATCTTACTTCTACAGGGCACAAAGCTTCCAAATCTAAGAAATTTTGACTATTCTTACCTTTATCATAGCACAGAGCTTATAGATGTTACTTCTTTTCTTCAATATCAACCTCTTTTTTTTGCAAATCTGACTTCTTTCCTTCAGATCTGTCCCTCCTTCTTCAGCATAGAGCTTTTCAAATCAAATAGATCACTACACACTAGGGCATAGATCCACGCACAGAGATTTCACAATTTCAGGACGAATCCTTGCACAAAGCTTCTTTTGCTTAGTTCCCAGCAATCACAGTTCAGGTCCCAACAACGGAACCATTTTTTGGCACAGGGATAGACCCAAGGTTCAATGCTACAACAACACACCAACAAAACCCTAACTACCATCCCTTTTGGCAACACCTGTGAAGCAGATGAAGTCTCACCTGAGGTAGAGGTAGGGGTGGTTGCAAGACTCAAGTGTCTGCAACCTTAGCTGGGACACAGATCTGTGATTATAACACTTAGCAATCACCTAGCATAGATTATTCATCAATATTCAACCCTTATAATACTTTGCAGATAGTACAAAGCATCGCAATATGTACTTAGGTCTAATATAATTCATCATTTAGCCACAACAAGATAGATTAAATTCGGCAGATCAAGCACTAAGCATATTACATACCAGATCTATTATTCATTCATATCTCAGAAGCACAAAGCATACATAGATCTATCTAAACACATCAAAGCACTTAGCAAAGGAAGAGAAAAACACATTAGGTCGAGGCACAGAGCACAACACATATTTACCGTGGTTCACCCCCACCCTGTGGCTACGTCCACAAAGTCTTCTTCTGTATTAGCTTTAGTTAATCAGGTTACAACACAGAGCCATCCAAATCCCTCTTTCCATAGGATAGAAGATCTGCACATCTCGCTAGATCCTTCTTCCTTGCACTACAGCAAAAAACCTTCTACAGTCTCTCGTAGGGACTTGCACTCGACTCTGCAAGTCTTACACAAAATCCACAAAGCCTTGTTCACACAGATTCAACCCTTGGCACTTACCCTACATCACATAGATATATTATCCACTACTTCTCTATATGGCCTAGACATCTATATATACATACAAAATAGGACTAAACATGGGTAAACCCATGGGCCGTCATCCCAATCCCATTACATTATCCCCAAAATCCCAAAAAGGACCAAAAAAGGGGTCTAGCTTCCATGATTTTTTCTTCACGTTGGGCTCCATCTTTGACAAGCTGTCTAAGTCCCAAAAATGGTCAAATACGACCAAGTGTTCCTCAAAACTTGGTCAGGGCCAACAGCGTAAAAATTCACATCATGGGTATATTTCCTAGACCCAGCTTGTTGCAGAGCTCTATGACCTCTTTGACACTGATACCCACTATCTCGATTGTTTGAACAAGTTGAAACAGTGAGGCACAATGGAAGACTTTATAACTTATTTTGAGCATTTAGCTTTTCAAACCAAGGGTATGTTAGATGCTTTCTTTTGTGAATGCTTTATCAATGGCCTAAAGGATGAAATCCTCTCCTAAGTTCTCATGGTTCTCCCTCAGACTTGTTTGGAAGCTACTAAACGTGTTAAAGAGGCCCAAGAAGTTGTTTTTTCCCAAAACAAAAAACCCTCTTTTGTTCCTTGCCCTTGACCCACTAATACTAACCCCTATGTCACTCCCCTCAAGGTCCAAAAATTAACTAGGGCTGAAATGGTTGAACGCCAACTGAAGGGTGTTTGCTATAATTGTGATGAAAAATATTTTTGGGGGCACAAGTGTAAGGAACAAAATAAATTATGGCCATTTCTGAAGATGTTCCTGATGAAGATGTGATAGTCCCACTTGTTGAAGATCCCTCCCTTCTTGATGCTACCCAGGAGCCCATTGACCCACCTGAAGTTGAACCACTCATTTCCTTTCATTCCCTCACTAGATTCTCTGCTCAACAAACCCTCAAGCTCATTGGCTATATCAAGAATAAGAAGGTCATCATCCTTGTTGACAATGGTAGCACCCACAATTTTTTTCATCGTCGCATTGCCTAGGAAACCAATTGCTATATTCATGTTGTCAATAATTTTCAAATCATGATAGCCAATGGTGGGTCCATGAAATGTGGTGGGCATTGTGAAAATGTATGTCTTCAAATTGGACATTACCACCTGAAATATCATATGTTTTCCATTGAAATGGGAGGTTGTGACATTGTTCTAAGTGTTGAATGGTTACGCACTTTGGGTCCCATTCTTATGGATTTTAAGGAATTAACCATGTAATTCCAATAGGAGGGACAAAGGTATCACTTCCAAGGTCTCATAGTTGGTTCTCTCGAGATCATGAGTTCCCATCACATGGAAAATATCTTCAAGAAAGGCCACTCCGGTATTATTGCTCAACTCCATTCTATTCATGTTGTTGAGACACCCTCTGTGCATCCTGACCTCCAAGCTATTCTCTCAAAATACCAAGCTATTTTTTCCACTCCTCAGGGACTTCTCGTGGTGTCCATGATCATTCCATACCCCTTTTTCCTGGTAGTCTTCCTCCAAATTTTCACCTTATTTTCATCCCTTTTCCCAAAAGAATTAAATTGAGAAAATAGTGTAGGAATTTCTACAAGCGACTGTTATCCGCCCTAGTACCATCCCTTATTCTTCTCCTGTGGTCATGGTACTTAAGAAATAAGGTACTTGGCACATGTCTCCTGAATTTTGTGCCCTCAATAAAATCACCATCAAGGAAAAGTTTCCCATTCATGTCATTGATGATCTCTTGGATGAGTTGAGTGGTGCTCAGTATTTCACTAAACGTGATCTGCGCTCTGGCTACCACCAGATACGTATGCAAGATGCTCACATCCCCAATATGGCCTTTCAAACTCATGAGGGTCACTATGAGTTCTTGATCATTCCCTTTGGCCTATGTAATTCCCCCTCCACCTTCCAAAGCCTCATGAATTATGTCTTCCATCCTTTTCTCCATCATTTTTTCTAAGTTTTATTTGATTATATTCTCATATATAGTAAAACTTGGCAATCCCATATTTCCCATGTGGATCAAGTTCTTCATCTACTCTCTCAACATCAAATTTTCCTCAAACACTCTAAATGTTCCTTTGGCACCTTAGAAGTTGAGTACTTGCATCATATTGTTGGCAAGGCTAGTGTCCAGGTGGATCCTAAGAAGATTGTAGTAATGCAGTATTGGCCTCATCCCAAGACTATCAAAATATTTCATGGTTTTCTAGGTTTAACAAGACATTATCACAAGTTTGTTCATAATTATGGAAAGATTGTGACACCTCTCACAACTCTACTTAAAAATAATTCTTTCACTTGGACTCTCGCAACTGATCTGACCTTTCAAGCCTTGAAGACGACTATGTGCACTACTTTGGTCTTGGCCCTTCCTGATTTCACAAAGACCTTTGTCCTGGAATGTGATTTCTCTGGGAGAGGAATTGGAGCAATCCTTATGCAAGAGGGAAAACCTTTAGCCTTTACCAGCAAACAATTGTCATAACGCCATTTGGGAAAATCAATATATGAAAAGGAAATGTTGGCTATTGTTCATGCAGTGGATCTTTGGTGCCCTTATCTCTTAGGGAAATGCTTCCAAATTAAGACAGATCATCAAAGCCTCAAGTATTTTCTGGAGCAATGACCTTCCTCTCCAGAGCAACAAAAATGGGTAACTAAGCTCTTTGGATATGATTATGAGATAATTTACAAGAAAGGTAAAGAAAATGTGGTTTCTAATGCTCTTTCTCGAAAATATGAAGATGAAGGGTCCATGTTCTACCTATCCTTCATTGTACCATATTGGCTCCAAGTTCTTTGCCAAGAATGGATACAAGATCCTAAAATTTCGCATTTAATCCAACAATTCCAAGACAATTCTCCAGTTTCCCCCGGGACTCTTGGAACAATGATGAGCTTCACTACAAAGGCCTTTTGTATTTAAGTAAATAGTCCCAACTTAAATCCACGGTCCTTTCTAAGCTTCATGTTACTCCCACAACTAGGCACTCAGGGTTTACCAAAACCTATGACATGGTCAAACATTCTTTTTTTTGGGATGGTATGAAAAAGGACATTCTCACTTTTGTGTCAGAATGTGATGTTCGTCAACATAACAAGGGATAAATAATCAAATCCCCTGGCACACTCCAACCGCTTCCGATTCCACCCGCTATTTGGATGAACATCTCTATGGATTTCATTGTGGGATTACATAAATCAGGAAATAAGTCAGTCATCATGGTGGTAGTTTATCATCTTTCCAAGTATGCTCATTTATGTGCTCTTCAACATCCATTTACTACCTCCACTGTGGCTCAAATTTTCATGGATCATATCTTCAAACTTCATGGCATGCCTCATTCTATTGTTTCTAATCACAACCCTACTTTCACTAGCAATTTTTGGCAAGAACTATTTTGGCTACAGGGCACCCAATTGCATCTTAGCACCACCTATCATCCCCAGATTGATGGTCAAACTGAAGTTGTCAACAAGTGTTTGGAGACTTATTTGAGGTGTTTTTCCTCGGAAAGGAAAAATCAATGGGCTCAATGGTTACCATTAGTTGAATGGTGGTACAACACTTCTTACCATACCGCTACTGAGTAGACTCCTTTTGAAGCAGTATATGGAAAAAATCCACCTTATGTTCTCTCCTACATGCCAGGTGTCTTGAAGGTTCAGGAAGTTGACCAAACACTTATATTTCAAGAAGATATTCTATGTACCCTCAAAGAGAATTTTGTTGAAATATTGTAACTGAAAAGAGTATTCTACTTATTATTGAGTTATTATTCATTATATCAATCCCCTTTTGTGGATTGATCATGTCAGTCATTGTAATTGACCAAATCTCCTTTTTTGGATTGGTCAAACCTAAATATAATATGCAAATTGAGAAGTCATCCCCCAGGCTAATTAAAGTTGTTTTAATCACTAAGAAGACAATTTGACCCTGCCCAATGAAGAGACACCTTTTCATCACCTGCCAGTTTGTATAAATAAAGGAAGCCAACACCTCATTATATCACTCACTCATTTACTCATCAAGTGTGCAAGCTTGGAGAGCTACAGTTGGGATAAGAAGGAAGAGAGAGGCGCATTACTCAGTGTTGGATATTCTCTAGTGTTTTGGTTTATTGTCTTGGCATTGTATTGGCTATCTATATTAAGGAAGTTTTTGTTGGGTTTTCTCCCCCATGAGGGTTTCCCAGGATAAATGTTGTGTATCTTGTGATTGTGTTTCTCTCAGTGATCCTACATATGTTATTGTTATCTAGTAAATTGAAAAGAAACCTAATAATAGCTCAAAACTTAACATGGTATCAGAGCTAAGTTGAAGAGAGCATCTTTCATTGGATAAAGAAAAATGTCATTGTTGCTGTACAAGAAAATTAGGGATTTTTGTTGAAGAGGAATATCAGCCTAAAAACCATCTAGAAAAATGTGCCCTAGCCTAGGGAACTCTTTGGCACCTTGAGTGCAAATTTTCAGTGGTTAGATACTCTGAAAATTCAAACCCTAGTTTTGACTGGTACCAGAAAACCAGAAGTACAAGAAAAATAAAAAAACCAGAAGTACCAGGAAACCAGGAAATCAAAATCAGTACCCGTCCAGATTTCCGCAGGTCAATTTTCAAGGGGAAAAACTTGAAAATTTTCAAATCTAATAGCTCGAGCAAACTTTCCTCAGCCCAGCGCATCTAGTCCCTGGATCAGAATTTCAAAATTTGAAGTTTGAAAAACTAGGGTTTCCTCATAAAACCCTAAGTTGTAGTTGTAGTTTCAGAATCAGTTGCAGTATCAATTGGAGTTGCAGTTTTAGTTGAAGTATCCGTTGAAACACTAGTTTCAGTCACCCTTAAAGTTTTAAAATGGTTTGCAATTATTATCGCTGCTACCAGATGGTGCCACTACCCACAAATACTATCATAGGTATGTACTCACATATGTTTAAACAGTTAATCTTTAAAAGGGCATTTGCGGGAGAAGGGATCTCTTGCCATAGATCCAGAAGGATCTAAGATCCAACACATTTAGAGGAATAATGCAACCCGAGTTTGATTATTATGATATGCATCCATTTGTTATGACATTATTTTGATTTAGGTTGCATGTTGAAGCTATGACCATCATACTAACCTTTGGTCAAAATTAAAGTCAAGGTATTAGATTGATTAAAGTTGAGATCATATATTTTATTCTCAAACCTAGCTTTCTCTCAAGATAACATATTGTCTTAGCACATAAGACACTTGTCATCTTGAGTGAAGGAGACTTGGAAGAAAAGAAACACACTAATTCAAGACTCCAGGTTCCAGGTTTGATTAATTATGTTGATAAGATTCAAAGTTGCACATGACATGTTGATAACTACCCCATTACAAGTAAACACTATAGTTTAGGTAGCAGTCCTTGAAAAGTATTATACTTGGTAGAATGTGAGTATTATTTGTTGGAGTTACTTCACACACACCTAGGATTTAATTTTCCTAAGGTTTTCCCTATGTTTATTAGTCATTAACCAATCTCCTAAAATTTAGGGATAATATTCTACTAGGAGAATAGTCTCTTCAGTTTTCACTTCAGTTTGATCAGTTGAGTGGAGTCTAGATGCTACATTAGGATTATGACCATGCAGCATTTATATCATCACTAGCTAATGTGCATTGTCCTTGGGATCATCACTAGACTAGCGCATTACTCATGATTCACTAATCTCCTCCTCACTTCACTATGTTTCAGTTAGTTAACTGAAGACTGATAGACTAGTTAACTCAAACTAGGTGGTAGCTCACTCCCATAACTACCTGAGAGACTAGACTAGGTGGAAATTTACTCCTGTAACTGCTGGTGTGTGTCCATATCACTCTAGACCACCACTATGGCACATTAGTTACTCATGTATCCTATATCTGTTGTAAATTATTCACTCTTTGAGTGTGGATTACGGTTAATGAGAATTCTTCCATTAGTTATCTCTTGCTTCTTCTTTCTCAATTTCTCTCTGCAAATGTGTGTGGTATTTTATATATATATCTATTTTGTGTAGGTTCAACACATTTACATGGTATCAGATCTAACGGACTACTAAGCAAAATCTACACCAAATTATTTTTTACAGGTACTGAAGATTGAACAATGCAAAAAAGATGGATTATTCATCGACAATACTTCTCACGCCTCATAACTATTTGGAGTGGAAGCCAAAAACATTTCTTCTACTCAGATGTAGAGGCTTGTACCAAATAACTATGGCAATGGAAGTAGAGCCTGATTTCGCCGATGAGAAAAACAATTTTTTCAATAGACAAGATATGGCCATAGGATTTATCTTCTTGTCTATTTCTCCAGAAATTATCCACCAAGTATATGATGTCTCACAAGACTCAACTCCAAATGAATTATGGACCATATTGGAGGTTCTATTTGGGAATAAATAAGATTGTGAAGATTTCATGCAGGAGGTTGAACAGATAGAGCGATAAGAGAAGCCATCAGAAGATCAGGCCTCTTATTATGAAGAGTCTTCTACAAAAGTATTTGCACAAATTTTTATTCCATTAATTGAAGATGATGTCTACTCAGTTTCATATATATTTTTTCTGAATTTCATGTGGAATATATATGGAATGCATCTTAGGAGTCACATGTAGACAATTTTCCATGTGCAATGCATGCATCTCAGGAGACAAAAAGGGAGCCGCGCACATCAGACTCAATTCTGATATTTTATGAGAAACATTTTCAAAAATAAATTGTATATTTCAATTCCTCTCAGTAAAATATCCAATTTAAAATAAAAAATTGTTCGAAATGGAGTTTGTGAAGTGAATTTATGATCATTTCAAAATCAACAAAATTTCTGCGTTTTTCCATAAATGACCACACGGTTTTCAATTTTTCATCCAAACTTTATTTGGATCTTCTTCATTACAAGAAGAGAAAGTGGATATGTGTGGACATCTCAATAGTGCATATACCTCATCATATTCATGCAAACATCTACATCTTCAACAAAATCTTCAACGAGCACAAACTTGCATAGTTACGAGGTCTTCTTGGAGTGAAGGACATGGTTGCTTAGCAACTACTTTTTTTTCCTTCTCATTTTTTTTTTACGCATTGTAATTTGATGNGGGTGGGTTCCATGAGGTTTTCCCTCTTTCCTTGTTTATTTCAGTGTATCTTTTTTTATTTGGGTACCTAAAATGGCCTCGTTGTCGGGACCCATTCTTTATTTTCACCATAGTGGTGTTCAGGGGGGGTGTTGGAGTTACTTCACACATACCTAGGATTTATTTTTCCTGAGGTTTTCCCTATGTTTATTATTCATTAACCAATCTCCTAAAGTTTAGGGATAATATTCCACTATGAGAATATTCTCTTCAGTTTTCACTTTAGTTTGATCAGTTGAGTGGAGTCTAGATGCTACATTAGGATTATCATCATGCAACATTGATATCATCACCATCTAATGCACATTCTCCTTGGGATCGTCACCAGACTAATGCATTACTCATGATACCCTAATCTCCTCCTCAGTTCACTATATTTTAGTTAGTTAACTGAAGACCGATAGACTAGTTAACTCAGACTAGGTGACAATTTACTCTCGTAATTGCCTGAGAGACTAGACTAGGTGGCAGTTTACTCCCATAACTACCTGAGATACTAGACTAGGTGGCAGTTTACTCCCATAACTGCCTGAGAGACTAGACTAGGTGGCACTTTACTCCCGTAACTGCTTGTGTGTGTCCAGATCACTCTAGACCACCACTATGGCACATTAGTTACTCATGTATCCTATATTTATTCTAAATGATTCACTCTTTGAGTGTGGATTATGGTTAATGAGAATTCTTCCATTCTTTCTCTCTTTCTTCTTCTTTCTCAATTTGTCTCTGCAAATGTGTGTGGTATTTTATAGCTATATCTATTATGTGCAGGTTCAACACATTTACATTATTGAGATGAATGCTTATTGAAATCATTTACCAGATATAACTAACATCTCCTCTAGGAGAAACTTCTTGTGTTGGTTCCAGGTTTCCATGGATGAATGTTTGATCACAACACTAGAAGAGTGTTGATCTCATTTCGTATTGTATTTCTTACTTTTGATCTTTATTTCAGGCAAGTCACAAGTGATAGCTCTAAAGGAGCTATTGTGATGATTATTCATGCTATTATTTTATTACTATTATCAAAAGAGTATTATTCTTTCCTGTTGTTTTGTTAACCTTGGTTCAGGTCACAAGTGATAACCCTGAGGAAGATATAGTGAAGGTTGCAGAAGGAAACAGATTAGATGAGACATGAAGTAGACTACCCAAGTTGTGAACATGACGGTATACATCCATGTACCAAAGAAGATGAATAAGAAGCCATTTTTGAGATCCAGAGTATCTCATACTAAGATTGATTGTAAGGAGTAGAAGGATCCAAAGATGACCAAACATTATAAAAAGAACTCATAGAAGACTTGTTCAGAGGATAATGAAGCCACCTTGAAGGGAAGCAGAACTTGTTTCAAGTATGACTCAACATTTCATACTTAGACTTGGTATTCAACACCAAGTATACCCCATAAGAGATGATGAAGTCCTTGTAGACTCAGAAGAAATCAAGAGTAAGCTTGATCTAAGAAAGGATCAAGATGAAGTGACAACTTCCAATACTGGGAGACGGATGCCATGAGAATACTAGATTGTAGCTTCAGAAACTTCTAGGAGATATGAAATCTCCTAGAAAGATTCCCTTGTTTCAATGACAGAGAAGGAATCCAGTCAGAAATACGAGGATATGGATTTTTCCGTGAGACTAGAAGAGGAGTTAGTATTGACTTCCAAAGATTGATCTAACCAATCAAGCATATTGCAAATGTACAAATCATGATGTGTGTCCAGAGGATTCTCCAAGAAAGAGGGAGAATATTATGATGAGACACTTACTCTAGTAATTGAAGAAATAGTTCCAACATTCATGAAGACAACCATAACAACCATGATTCATATATAGTATGAGATGTAGGCGGAGAAATCCCCATATTTAAAATTGAGTGGTAGTTGGTGTAGTACATTAGTTGGGTCATGGAGACATGACTACAATACAAGATAGAGTTACCTCTATGAAATAAGAAGAGATACCTTAAGTATCAATTATTGAGCCACTCTCAGTTTCAGATGAAGTTGTCTCCATAATGGAGTAGAAGAGTGACTCTCATATTTCAGCAGTCACAGTGGGAATGGAGCAACCATTCTTAGCTTCAGAGTTGTTGCAAGTACAGAGTCCCACTTATAGAGGAACAATTGCACAAAGAGTAGAGGGCATACTCCCAAATATGAAGACAGATAGTGCTTTGTAGAAAGCACATAGAGATAGCACATGATTGTGCAGTTTGAGTTGCAGTTGAGCAAGTGTACCAGGTTGGTACAAAATGATGTGAAATTTTGATTTGAATTTGAATATGGAAGACTCATGTCTGTATGGATTCAAGCAAGCTCCTAGAGCTTGGTATAGAAGAATTGACATTTTCCTGACAAGCTTGGGCTTTATCAAGAGTAAAACGGATTCTAGCCTTTACTTCAAGGTTATGAATGATGATCATGTTATATTGTTGTTGTATGTGGATGACTTATTTCTAACTGGAGAAGAAAATATCATCACCGATTTTAAGAAGAATTTCGCTACAGAATTTGAGAAGAAATACCTTGTCCTAATGCACTATTTCTTAGGTCTTAAAGTCTAGTAGAGTCTAGAGAACATATTACTTAACCAAGGGAAGTATGCAGTTGAAATACTGAAGAAGTTTGATATGTTGGAGTGTAAGTCCATGAATACACGCATGGAAACAGAGTTGAAGTTCATGGTTGATACTTTATTAGAGTTGGTTGATGCTACGTTGTACATAAAAATCATTGGATCGTTGATGTATCAGATGAACACCAGGCTAGATATATGTTTTTTTGTGAACACCTTGAGTCAACTTCTAGTACAACCCAGACGTGTTCACCTTGATGTTGAAAAACATGTGATGAGATACCTTAAGGGTACATTGGATTTTTGTCTCTTCTATACTAGATATCATGACTTCAGATTGTATGGATATACTGATTCCGATTGAGCTGGAAGTGTTTCTGTTAGAAAGAGAACCTCATGAAGTTGTTTCAGTCTGAGGTCGATCATGACTTCATGGCATAGTTGGAAGCAATCCAGTATTTCTCTCCGCACGACAAAAGCGGAATATATTCTAGCATGTTCTGCCAGTTGTGAATCCGTATGGCTTCGAATGTTGTTGACATATCTATTTGATCTGGAGATGGAATCCATTGTGATCCTATATGTGATAACAAAAGTGGTATAAATATGATGTGTTCCATGATGATTTAAAGCACATAGAGATCCATTATCACTTCATGATATGATGTAGAGAGGAGATATAAAACTTCATTATGTTGGCACAAATGAATAGGTTGCAGATGTGTTGACCAAGCCTCCCTCTCGTGTAAAGTTTGAGCACTTTCGAGACAAGCCTCGTATAGTCTGAAAGGATCTCCCTCGAAAGGGAGAGTAGTGTTGATGATACTATGGTATCCTGACCAATAACAGGTAGTTCAGTTAGGATTTTATATCCTAGGGGACTAATCATCCTTGGACATATCCCGAAGGTCTGTAAGGATGGGTTGTCAGAGTACTTGTGCATGTATATGCTAGCTTTGGTCAGTAGTGGTAGCTTCGTTAGGATTTTTATAATCCTAGGGAATCTTATGATTCCTAGGCAGATCCCAAAGGTCCAGTAAGGATGGTCTATCAGAGTACCACATGGTATCTCTGTTAGGATTTTATATCGTAGGGAATCTTTTGATTCTTGGGAAGCTCCTTAGGGACTGTCAGAGTACCACAAAATGTTGTTGCACCTACCTCATTCTGTTTCATATGATGTTGTTGTGATGCCATCCTAGTGCTGAATATTTCCAACCTCATGTTGATGTTGTTGTGATGCTAGCCTAGTGCTGAATATTTCCATCTTCATGTTGATGTTGATTTGATTCTAGCCTCGTGATGAATATTTCCAACTTCATGTTGATGTTGTTGAGATTCCAACCTTGTGCTAAAGATTTCCATCTTCATGTTGATGTTTTATTTATTCCAGCCTCGTGCTAAAGATTTACAACTTTGTGCTGATGTTGTTGAGATGCCAGCTTCATGCTGAAGATTTCCAGCTTAAATGTTGATGTTGTCGATTCTCTAGCCTTCATGTTGTGATGATGTTGTTGTTGATGTTGTATCAGCCTCGCATTGTTATTGATGATGATGATGTATTAGTGTTATAATAATCCATGTTGATGCAGATAATTATGATTCCACTTCAACTTCTTGTTGAAGATGATAATGATAATTCCACTTCATCTTCTTGTTGAAGATGATGATGATGATGCCACTTCATCTTCTCATTGAATATGTTGATGATGATACTCTAGCCTCATACTGATGAGGATGATGATGATACTCCAGATCCATGTTGTGAACAATGATGATGACAAAAACTTCTGATGATTTATACATGTGCCATTCAGTGTTCCAGATGTTGTTGATGTTTCTACCCTCTCTCTCTCCTAATGATGTTGTAGAATACCCTTCTTGTTAAGGGGGAGTGTTGAAATATTGTAACTGCAAAGAGTGTTCTACTTATTATTGATTTATTATTCATTAGATCAATTCCCTTTTGTGGATTGATCATGTCGGTCATTGTAATTGACCAAATCCCCTTTTGTGGATTGGTCAAACCCTAAATATAATATGAAAACTGAGAATTCGACCCCCAAGATAATTAAAGTGGTTTTAATCATTAAGAAGACAAGTTATCCATGTCCAATGAAGAGACACCTTTTCAGCACTTGCGAATTCATATAATTAAAGGAATCCAGCACCTCATTATCTCACTCACGCATTCACTCATCAAGTGCGCAAGTTTGGAGAGCTGCAGTTGGGAGAATAAGGAAGAGAGAGGCACATTACTCAGTGTGGGATATTCTCAATTGTTTTGGTTTATTGTCTTGGCATTGTATTGGCTATCTATATTAAGGAAGTTTTTGCTAGGTTTTCTCCCCCATGAGGGTTTCCCAAGATAAATATTGTGCATCTTGTAATTGTGTTTCTCTTAGTGATCCTACATATGATATTGTTATCTAGTAAATTGAAAAGAAACCTAATAATAGCTCAAAACTTAGCAAATTTGGTCATGGCTCAGAATCGCATGAAGCAAGAAGTCGATCAAGGTCGCTCAAAACGTCAACTTGTTGAAGGAGAGAAAGTATTTCTTCGACTGCAACCTTATAAACAAACTTCACTCAAGGTTGAACATTGTCAGAAATTGGCGCCAAAAATTTATGGTCCTTATACAGCTCTCAAGTACGTGGGACACTTTTCCTATCAGTTAGCTTTGCCTAGTTCTTCTAAGCTCCTTCATTTTTTTCATGTCTCCTGCTTAAAGAAGGTGATTGGCACTAAGTGCCAAAATCAAACCAGCATTCCCAAGTTGGATGAAGAAGGATCCATTTGGTTGCAGCCACAAGGAGTTTTGGACCAGTGTGAGCGTCTTCTTCATCAATGAACAATTAAGGAAGTGTTAGTCCAATGGAAAGATACAACTGTCGCAGATGCCACCTGGGATCCAACTAACATTCTGAATCAATTTCCTCATCTCAAGCCTTGAGGACAAGGTTGATTTTAAAGGGCAGGGCATGTTAGGGACCTAACCTACCTAACCCCTCAAGTGGGTAAAATAATATATTTCCATGTAATAAAGGTCAATATTAATAGTGCCTAGAAATAAGGAGAAATAATTCAATTGTAAGAAGACCTAATAGAAGCTTGTGCTTCTAGAAGGATCTTCATATAGATTGTTCTTTTGGATAGATAGATTTAGTATAAATAAGAGTAGAGGGTATGAGAAGTTTTGTCTTGGAAAATTATTGTAATAGAGCTCTGCTCTACTAGAGGTTTCCCCTCGAAGAGGCAAGTGAACATTGTTTCCTATCAATAAAGGTATAATTCGGGTGTTGTGGTTCCATATAATTTGTTGTTTTGTTGTTATCTCTGCAACATTTTCATATTCTGTTGCTATCTCGGTATTATTCTCTACATTATTTATCTATTCTTCTAATATAATAGATCTGGTACCTTACAACAAAACTTTTCTAGAGTGGTTGTTTGATGATGTGACTCTAATAACAATAGTTTCACAGTATGGATTGATATAGGGTGTTGACTATATTTCTATTAGGAGGGGTGGAGGTATTTCCCACCATGTATCCTCTAAAACCTAGAGTCGTGGGAGGGTTGTGTGAAGTGATGCTCCCCTAGACGTGTGATGACGATTGTTAGTTTCCTGTTGGGGAAGCTTGGTAGATATGTATGACACTTACGCTTATGGTTTCTATCTGGAGTTAGGTCAATATAGTTGACATTCCAGCTTAGTCCAGTAGAGGAAAGGATATGATGGAAGATGGAAGTAGGTTAGGGAGGAAGGATGCTTCAATGTTTGTACATAATATTGATTGGGGATTAGATGTGCTATTAGTATTTACTCACTTGGTTTCTATAATATTTAAAACCCTCTTTTGATTCCCTTTTGATATTTTGAATTTGATAATGAGTTATTGATGAATTATTGTAATTTTATTCGTTAAGATTATTAAATGATGTATTTACTTGATCTGTTGTTCTACATGCCTTGGTGTAATCATACATGAACTAAGCACTAGACGTAATGGTTGTTTATCATTAGTACATGTATAAGATATGTGTCCACTAGCTACACACCCATACCCTACACATGTACACTAGTAGAATTAATGTATTAATTATTAAACTAAATTATTAACTTTTTAATTGAATGGTTTAATGACTATGTAAATTATATTTCATACAAAAATATCTAGTAGCATTAAATATATTCTTTGACTTTGATTAATGGTTGGTTTGATGAATTAAATGAGTATGGTGGGTTGTCATGTACAGATGAGTAAAATTGCTAAGTTTCATTTATAAGCTAGAATGAGAAGAAAGACTTTGCACCTTATTTATTGTTATTTTATATAAGTTATTTATATTTTAGTTTATCTTAACTTTTCCCAAAAAAATATAGATAAGAGAGGTTGATGGATAATAATGAGGGTGGTTGAGGATACTTGGGGAAGTGGGTATGGAAACTTGATAAATAAGAAGAGGAATGGGTGGTGAAAGGGGGTGGAGAAGCTGGATAATTCTCGGAAGATATATTTCTTGTGACAATATTCTTAGAGAATACATGTTTTATTGTTCTTGGAGTCACAGGCACAACTCCAAGTTGGCTGGGAGGATTATGTTGTTTCAATCTAGGCAAGTGGAAAAATAATGCTTGGAAGCATCTTGCTACTATGGGCATGAAAACATGGAAAATGGTCATCTTCAACAGACTAGGGAGGAGGTATTTTACTTGGTATATTTTGTTATGTTTCTATTGAAATATTTTAATCGTAAAGTTAACTTCTTAATTATCTTATTCTCTTTTTAAATTCAGATTTGGAATATTTAGCGTGGGAAAATTTGTAAAAGAGTTATCAATATGTTGTAGGTTATTCCATCTATGAAAGAAGAAAATTTTGTTTACACTTAATGCATATGTTTAAATTATCAAATATTATTCAGTATCATCTCAGTGAGTTGTTACACTTTGTTCATCATCTCTCATTTAACAATATTGAATATTATTTGGCTCATGTGAAGGTGATCCAGGTGGATATCGGTGGCCACCCACCTTTTCCAGCTGGCTCAAAACAACTTTCTAGCAATTTTGATAATTTACTATTTTTAGCAGTTTTTCGGGTCCTGAACTTTCGGAGCCGTTTCGAGGCCCTAAACGATGTTTTTTGGGGTATGTTGCGGTCGAATTTCATCATGAAATTTTGTGCAACTGTTGTATTCCTTGAATAGATCTTTCCAATGGGCTATCATACGCCTAAAATGGAGATCGTATGCAAACGTTACGACCTCGAGAAGTTGATGTACTGACTTACCCAAACAGGGCCCACATGACTTTTGGCGCTTCATCTCCTAGGGTTAGGTTTTTGGATGTTTAGGGTTTTTGAAACTCCTATTTATTGTAAAAAGGCATTGAGATCCTCATTTTAATCATCTTCTTGCGAATGAGTGCAGTCGTCACATCTCTTCTTAGAGATAAGCTGCCACCATTCCAGCAAGCTTGCTTTCCACTGCATTTTACAATTTCAGCTTATTTCCTTATTGAATAGAAAACCAGTTTTATTGTATCTTTGTTTTTCTGTGTTAAGCATATGGTAATAATCTGTAGTCATTTTGTTCTACTCATAAAATCTGGATCAGTGGTATCAGAGCAGCCTACTCCTTTTCGTCTTAATGCATGTCCCCAATGAGGTCAGAGTACAAAGAGTTGGGTCTCGAGCTTGTTTCTCTTGAGGAAAAAAGCTCTCGCACACCCAAGTGACCTCCCATGGAAGGAGAAAAGAAAGATGAATGGATACAAGATCCTTTCAAACTGTTGATTGATAAAGCCCTCACACAATAGAGGAACGAGATGATGGATAATTTCGTGCAAATCCTTCGGTTGCTACCAACAGGCGATGCATCTTCTTCGAGTGCAGGCACCGCCCTTTTCAAGGTACAAATAAACTTCGATATTCCTATGTTTGAAGGTCAAATAGACACAGATGTTGTAGATAAGTGGTTGAATCTAATAGAAGGGTATTTTTCTGTCCATAACTTTTCAAATAGAGAAAAGATTACTTTTGCGCTCCTCAAATCCGTTCCCCATGTCAAAGATTGGTGAGAAACTTTTTCTGAGCAAAAGGAAATAGAGGAACCCTCATTATTTACAGTCACGGCCACCTGGGAATCCTTCAGGGATGCTATTAAGGAAGAATACTACCCTGTCAGAAGTTATGATGACTTGTATACCAAATGGACCACACTGCAGCAAGAAAGAGACCAAGCAGTGCCAGATTTCACAAATATCCTCCATAACTTGTGCACCAAGCTGGGTATCAAATATTCGGAGCGACATCTAGACCGAAATGTAATTTCTGGACATCTCATCCTTGGGCGCGGCCTACCGATATGTCGTCAAAATCGAGCAGAAGATTAAACAAAAGACACGACAATTTGGGCCGGGGAACCCCTCACAAAAAAAGCCAGGAAAGGGCAGCCCCAACCCACAAAACAAAGAACAAAGCAAAGATGGACAGTATCAGGACAACCAGTCCAAGCTGCAAGAAAAGAAGGACACCAAAAAGACAAAGAAAGATACTCGAAAGTGGTGCGACTTCCATAAGATCCCTTAGCATAACACTACTGACTGTCGCTCAAAGTATACGTTGGTGGATGAAGTGAAAGCCTTTGAATCAGATGCGGTTTCTAACTCTGAGTCAGAATCAGAAAGGGGAATACAAATCATTTCCACGGAACCCAGTGCCACCATTGCTACCACCAATCTCCAACATGGTGAACTAGATGAGCCAAAAGAAGGAGAGTGCCTCTTCCACTCACAGATGTGGGTAAAAGGCACCCCACTTCACTTCATCGTTTATAGTGGTATCTAGAAGAACCTCATCTCAGCAGAGGTTGTCAAGTGATTGGCCCTGCCAACAATGCTGCACCCACAACCCTAAACCATTGGATGGCTCCACCAAGGAAGCGATCTCCACGTCAGACAACAGTACTGACTATCGTACAACATCAAGCCCTTCAAAGATGAGGTATTGTGTGATGTTTCTCCTCTCTAATTTTGTGATGTTCTTTTGGGCCAACCTTATTTATGGAAACGTCATGTTATATATGAGTCTAGGCCTCATAGTTTTATTATTACTTTGAACATGAAATTTTACAAGATACCCGAGGTTGTCCCACCTAGTGTTATTTCCTTAATCTCTGCTAAGCAATGCAAGAAGGTAATCTCTCAGACGGGGAAGTTTTTCTTCTTCGTGATTCGCTCTCAGAATGAGAGAAAAATCATAGCCACATCCAGGGTCTCTGTGGCTGACCTCTCCACATAGCAGAAGCAAGTAGATAAGGTCATGCAAGAATACTCAGATATCTTCTCCTCACCTACCGGGGTACCTCTACACTACCAGGTCAAGCACCCCATCGATCTGACCCCTGGCGCACCACTGCCCAATGGGCCAATCTATCGCCACTCTCTATTAAAGAATGAGGAGATTAAGCGACAGATCCAAGAATTTCTCCACAAGGGGCACATCCATCCCAGCTCATCATCTTGCAGGATCCCAATCATGCTGGTACAGAAGAAAGATGGAACCTGGCGACTTTGCATTGATTATCGGGCTCGGAATAAAATCACAGTCAGAAACTGGTACCTGATTCCCCAAATCGACGACCTCCTTGATCAACTCATGGGGGCCAAATACTTTAGTAAGATTGATCTGAATTTTGGCTACCACCAGGTCCTGATAGAATAGATAGATATATGGAAGATTGCCTTCAAGTCAAAGGAAGGCCTTTTTGAATGGTTGGTCATGCCCTTTGGTCTGACAAATGCTCCAGCCACTTTCATGAGGATGATGGATGATATCCTGTGACCATTCACCAATACTTTTGTAGTGGTGTATCTAGATGACATTCTCATTTACAGCAAGACTTGGGTTGAACACTTGCAACTAATTCAGTAGGTTCTGCACACCCGACGGAAGCACAAGCTATACGCCAACTTGTAAAAATGCTCCTTCGGCATGGATAGGGTCCATTAACTAGGCTACATCATTGATCAATATGGCATACATGTGGATCCATCCAAGATCCAAGTCATCCATGACTGGCCAGCCCCAACCACACTCACTGAGCTTCGGAGCTTCTTGGGCCTTGCCAATTTCTACCGTAGGTTTGTGTTGGGATTCTCCCATATTGCATGGGCCCTCATCCAAATAACCAGGGGTGGTGGTAAGGTGAAATTTGCGTGGGGCCGACCCCAACAACAAGCATTCAATGATTTGAAGCAGCGATTGTGCTCAGCCCCAGTACTTTCACTACCAGACCTGCAGCAGCCCTTTGAGATTGAGACTAATGCTTCAGACTATGTTGTGGGTTTCATTCTCATGCAGCATGACCACCCTGTGGCCTATCATAGTGAGACACTATCAGATGTTGTCCATAAGTACCCTACTTACGACAAAGAAATGTACTCCATTGTGAAAGCTTGTCGCCAGTGGAGACATTACATTCTTAGGAGGGAGATAGTCATCCACACTGATCATAATCCACTGCAGTTCATGCAGACACAAGGAAAATTGCAGAATGACTTCCATCAAAAGTGGTCCACATACTTGCAACAATTCCACCTCAACGTCAAGTATAAAATAGGAAGCACCAACCGCGTTGTTGATTTCCTTAGCAGACCACCAGTCGCGGCACTCACCAAAGTGCTAGACTCTTGTGGCCATGAGACCTTTGGATAGCCCCAACTCTATGAGATAGACCTGCACTTCGTCACCACCTACCAAATGTTGGCTGCAAAGGTAGTGGTCGATAATTTCCATATTTAGGATGGGTTGTTGTGTCCTCTAAGCCATATATGTGTTCCATCAAGCGAGCGAGTGAAGTTGATATGGGAAACCCATTATATTCAGGTGGCAGGACACTTCAGTGTCGAAAAGATAGTGGTGATGCTACAAAAACATTTCTACTGGTCGAAACTTCGACAGGAGGTCAACAAGTATATCAGGTCTTGCACTGCCTGTGCTATTTCCAAACCAACCACTAAGAAACAGGGCCTATACACCCCTCTTCTGACTTCTGACAGGCCATGGGAATCCATCTCAATGGACTACATGTTGGGCCTCCCGTCCACCAAGCGGGGAAATGACTGTGTTTTTTGTGGTTGTTGATCGCTTTTCTAAGATGGCGATTCTGGTTGCCTGTAAGAAGAGAATCACAGAAGAAGCCACTGCCAAGCTCTTCTTTGAACAAGTATGGGTGCATTTTGGAATCCCACAAACCATTGTCTTAGATCGGGACAGTCGATTTCTCAGCACATTATGGTCGAGCCTCTGGTCACTACTGGACACCAATCTCACCAAATAGACGGCCTTCCACCCCCAAACAGATGGCCAAACCGAGGTCGTAAATTGAATGATCGTGCATATCCTGTGCATGTATAATTCCAAGGACCCTCACACATGGGATGAGAGTCTTCCCTATGTCTAGCATAGCTAAAATCGAGCCCTGCATAGCTCAACTGGCCACAACCCCTTTCAGGTGGGGTTGGGATTCCAACCATTGGGTCCCATAGATGTTGGACTTCCCCTTGCGGTCACCTCGACCGACTCCTCTCCTACTCCAACTGAGGCTGACAAAGCCACCCAGTTCATTGAGAGGATCCATCACATCCGCCAACAGGTTCAGGATATCCTACAAAAGTCCAATGACAAGTACAAGAAGCGCCATGACCAACATCGGGTTCCACATAAGTTTCAGGTGGGCGACAAAGTTTGGTTGCACTTGTAGCAAGAACGCCTTACAGGACCCCATCAAAAAATTTGCCCACTTCGTTATGGGCCATACACCATCACCAAGGTTGTGGGGGATAATTATTTTGAGCTCAACATTCCTTCTTTCCTTGGCCTGCACACAGTGTTCAATGTGGACCTCCTTCGGCCTTATTTCCCACCATTATTGGACACCTCAGACGTATCAGAACAGCTGACACCAACAGAGCTCAACCCTGACTACATACAATATGCATTCAGTGATCAGATTGTGGACACACATATCAAGGGCACTTGAAAACAAAGGATCCAGCTTTATCGAGTCGTCAAAGCAGGCCAGCTCCTGCACCAAGGCAATTGGCTCACCCGGGGCCAAATTCAACAGAAATTTCCTCATCTGATGGGGGAACTCAACGCAATGGATACCATTGCTTCCTAAGGAGGGAGGATTGATCCATGTGGATATCGGTGGCCACCCGCCTTTTCCAGCTGGCTCAAAATAGCTTTCTAGCAATTTTGATAATTTACTATTTTTAGTAGTTTTTCAGGTCCTAAACTTCCAGAGCCGTTTTGAGGCCCTAAACGATGCTTTTTGGGGTATGTTGTGGTCGCCAAATTTGATCGTGAAATTGTGCAACTGTTGTAGTCCTCGGATAGATCTTTCCAATGGGCTATCATATGCCTAAAACAAAGATCGTATGCAAAAGTTACGACCCCGGGAAGTTGATGTACTGACTTACCAAAATAGGGCCCACGTGACTTTTGGCGCTTCATCTCCTAGGGTTAGGTTTTTGGATGTTTAGGGTTTCTGAAACTCTTGTTTATTGTAAAAATTCCTTGAGAGCCTCATTATAATCATCTTCTTGCGAATGAGCGCAACCTTCACATCTCTTCTCAGAGATAAGTCGCCACCATTCCAGCAAGCTTGTTTTCTGCTGCATTTTACAGTTTCAGCTCATTTCCTTATTGAATAGAAAACTAGTTTTATTGTATCTCTGTTATTCTGTGTTAAGCATCTGGTAATAATATGTAGTCATTTCATTTTGCTCATAAAATCTGGATTAGAAGGTACTATAACTGAAATTGGGTGAATGTTGAAAGGATTTTACAAATAAAGGTGGCCAACTTATAGAATTGATCTTGATGAATCTGAAGACACCCTATGATGTATTATGTTTAACATTCCATGCTAGTCATACCCCTAGAATATAACATGGAAAAGACTATTCATTTGGTTGTTTTTGTGGTTTGTTAATTATGGAATAGAAAAAATTGTTTGATTAAGGAGAACTTGAGGTTAAGAAATAGGCCCATATGCTTAATGGAAAAGGTTGATGGAACTATAGATAAAGATGTCAAGAATATAATTAAAACACAGTTACCATCCTGATGAGAAACCTATAGAGTTATGTCTTTTATAGGTCACATTTAGTGGCTATTTTATCTCCATTTAAAAAATTGGTGCTATTGGTAGCACCGATTTCTTTTCAGAGTTAAATTACAAAAAATTGCAACCATAATTTGTAAAGTTGGAAATAAATACATTAAAATTGACTCTTGAAAACAAAAAGTGGTGCTCCCTGTTGAGATTTGGGTACCTTGGAAAGTGGTCCCCTTGTGTTTGTTAGTCTCTAAACACAAAGAGGGAGACTATTACCCTCATTACTTTACTCTATGTTCTAATTTCACTTTGACTTAGGAGTTTAAGTCAAAAGTGAAATATGTCACTTAATTCATTAAAGTGACATTTAATTCACTTTGTGGGTGAGTTAAAGGACATAAATAAAACTAAGGAAAGTGGGTTTTCTAAGTGATATTTTTGGATTAAATCTCACCCATTGATTATACATGGCTAGATTGGATCTATGCCATTGATCTTTTAGGGTTTGGCCAAAGAGAGGCTAAAGGATGGAATAGGGAAAAGATGAGATTTATTCTTCACTTGAGAGATTTGAGAGGAGAGGAGGAGGAGAATAGCTCTTGGGAACATATCTTGAGGAGGAGAGGGTTCATGAGGTCAAGGCTTGAGGAGGAGCCATAGTTTGTTGGTAGCTTGCATGGAGAGGCTTCCATGGAGGAGTGGGCTACATCTTGAGGAGGGGTGCATTCATCTTGAGTAGGGGCACATTTTCTAGTGAGGAGAGGCACATCTTGAGGAGAGTGCACAGTTATATTATGGGATGTTCCCATCACTTGAGGAGAAAAATCATTCACCATACTTAGGGACACTCTAGAGTGTATAGGGCACAAGGGTGAAGGAGGGTGCACACTTGTGGAGTTTTTCTAGAGGAGGGGCACACTTGAGGATAGTGCACACCATCACTTGGACGAAGGGACTATTGAGAGGAGGGAACTTTAACAAGGGAAAAGAAAATGCAATGCAAGGTTCTAAGGAACAAGAAAATGTTAAAGGAAAAGAAAGAGGCAAGGAAAGACGTCAAGGAACTAACTAAGGAAGAAGGGTGCACCAAGGAAAAGGGCGCCTAGCTTCAAGGGGCTAGTAGGAACATCTTCAAGGGACTCCAAGGCATCCGAGAAGGGTTGTTATTGTACCAGGTTCACTTGTATATGTTTTCTTTGTTGTACATTTTTCTTTGAGGAATTCTATATACATCTACTCCAAACTATTTTTCCCCATGGGGGTTTTTCCAAGGTCATGTTGACCAAAAACTTATGTGTCAATTTCATGCATGCTTAGAATTGTTAGATCAACATTTTAGAGTTGTAAATATTCGAGGAGTGTTATGTGTGTTAATCCCTAAACAATGGCACATTACCCCTTAATTGGGGCATATTACATTAGTAATTTTATTTTATTTATGTCATCTTGGGTCCATTTGTTGTAATTGTACCTCCTAGTCTCCTATATATACCAAAGAGACCTTTTCATTTGGAATCATCTGTTATTTGGAAATTTGTGTGGTGTATAAGGAGGCTTCCCCCTCAAAGAGGCTTATTATCTTAAATTCTCTCTTTTCAAGGCATTGAATACTTATTCTGAGGTTTTTCTATGCTATCTTGATATTTGGTTCTTAACATTTGGTATCAGAGCTCAAGGTCTTGTGGTTTCACTACTACATCTGAGTCACTTTGGAATTTTCACTATAACATTTTTTCTACGATGTTTCAGAAGGAACCCCTTGGATGATATTTAGTATATGAAGCAAGGTACATTTAGTTAAAATTTCAGCTCCTGAGGCCTTATACTTTCGGAGATATAGTATGTTTAAGATATGGTTATGGAATCATCCTGAATTTAGTCATCACGGAATTTTCACTATGAAATTATTTTTGTAACATTTCAGACCCTGAAATCTAGAGGATATTCATAGAAATTATCAAGGTAACTGTGATAAAAATTCCAGCTTCTGGGTCATCCTAATTTTGTAGATACACCCTATGCAAGATAGGGTATCTAACTAGTCATATTAACTAGTCTCAAATAGGTCTTCGAGGTAAAACAATGATGTATTCTTCAGTCAGTATCCAAATTAAGTGAGACCAATTGCATTAGACATTGGAAATTATTTAGTATTTTTGGTACAAATTTCAGAATCAAATATCAGATATTGTGATCTTGGCACGCTTTACAAGTACGCTCTTCTGGAAGGGAAACAAAACAGCAAGCTGTGGGGAAGTTACCATAAATTCCACTTGGCACATCCAATTTTGATGAGACCTATGGCATTGCAGAGAAGAAATATCAGAGAAGTACAAAAAATAAATCTCCATACCTAGAAGGGATGAAATTTTGTAGATGCAGTAGAAGAAAAATCGTCTAGCAGAACCACCTAGAAATCAAGGTTTAAAAGTGATACTTGGCCAACATGCCACCCAAAAAGGGAACTTCTACACCAAATAAGCCTCCAAAAAATCCTACTTGGACTCTTGATGAAGGTGAATAAATGTGTATGGACATAAATGATTTACAAAATAAGACAGTAACAAAAGATGAACTACAAGGGATGATGGATGATTTAAAAAGGGAGATCATGGAAGGATTGAAAATTTTCCTAATAGAGAGGACACCTAAAAGTGAAAATGTATCCAAGAAATTCATGATGAAGACACAAAGAAAATGAATCAAGAATGTAGAAACTCCAACTTTGGGTTGAATACCAACCACTTTCCTAAGATCGATATGAGGAAGTTTGATGGCAAGGACCCAATCACATGGATACTTCAGATGGAGCAATTCTTTGATCTATATGATGTGCCACATACACAAAAGGTATGAATTGCTTCTTTATATTTAGAACCCAATCAATTTGTGTGGTATCGATGGCTTTGTTCTTTCAAATCACACTCATCACTTGGAAAATTTTCATGGAAGAAATGATAGCACGCCATGAGGATACAAGGAGCAATACCTTCTTTAGCCAATTGATAAATCTCAAGCAAACGGGTTCAGTTGCAGAGCACATTGATACTTCCAAAGATTGATTATAAAGGTAACAGATATTCCAGATGAGCACTTGATTGATGTATTCATATGAACTTTAAAGGATAACATTCAACATGAAGTTCACCTTTGGGAACCCAAATAATTGGAGAATGCATTCAGGGTGGCAAGAAATGTTGAAAGTAAAAATATGGCTATGGCTACTAGAAGGACCACTCCTAACATCTATCGAGAGAATATTGTTCCTTCTTCTAAAATACCTCAACCTACAAGGTTGACACCTCAACAATTGGAGGAAATAAAAGCAAAAGGTTTATGATTTAATTGTGACAACAAGTACAGTAAGAGACATAAGTGTGGTAAGAAGAAAATATTCTACATAGATTGTGAAGAGGAAGAAGAACAAGAACCATCTCAAGATGAAAACATAGAAGCGATTTCTTCTTAAGAGTTGACTCCCATGATATCATTTAATGCATTGGATAGAATTAACACTCCTCAAACCCTCAAGAGCAAAGGATATATCAAAAAGAAAAAGGTAATGTCCTAACTGATTCTGGTATTACTCATAATTTCATTCACTGTAAATTAGCCAAATATATTAATTGCTTTCTATATCCAGCGCTAGAGTTTCAAGTAATGATTGCAGATGGAGGAACTATCACTTGCTTAGGAAAATGGAATAAGATCAATCTTACTATGGGGGAATATGTAATGACTAGTCCAATGATTCCTATACCCATGGGTGGTGTTGATGTTGTACTAGGAATCCAATAGTTACAATCATTAGGAACAATGGATTTTAATTTTCAAGAAACTTTCATGAAATTTTCATTGGAAGGAAAAAAAATTGAGTTAAGGGGTGTCATAGGGAAACCCAGTAAGGTTATAAGCTATAATGGCGTGACAAAATTATTGAAAAAGGGGCATCGGGGAGTAATTGCACAACTATGCTCAATAGATGTTCAAACATCTAAGCCATATATTCCCCTAGATCTCTATGGGATCATTGATAAGGATTCCAAAGTATTTGAATATATTCCCAAAGGTATTCCACCCACTCGAAATCATGATCATTCTATTCACCTAATTCCTGGGAGTGTTCCTCCTAACATCAGGCCTTACAGATACCCTTATGCCCAGAAGAGTGAAATTGAGCGTGTGGTTGAAGAAATGTTAGAGGATGGCATTATTATACCTAGCCAATGTTCTTACTCTGCACCAGTGGTAATGGTACTAAAGAAAGATGGCATATGGCATATGTGTCCATATTATAGAGAGATCAACAAGATCACTATTAAAGATAAGTTTCCCATTCCCATCATTGATTAATTATTAGATGAACTGCATGGATCAATCTATTTCACAAAGTTGAATCCTCGTTCAGGGTATCATCATATTAGAATGAAGGAAGCATATATCCCAAAAATAACATTTCGAACTCATGAAGGCCATTATGAATTTTTGGTCATGCCTTTTGGCCTTACAAATGCACCTTCCACATTCCAAGGGTTGATGAATTCCATTTTCAATCCCTTCCTTCACAATTTGTGTTAGTGATCTAAAAATAGTGGGTTGACTTGTTATGCTATGCAAGCACCCTCTACTTCATTAAAATAAACTTTTACAGGACCTTGCTCAATGTGTTAAAATATGCAAGATAAATTATGTGTCAAGTTTATGCATCTTTTTTTAAATGTTCATGTGTGAGGAAATTTTCCTTTAAATGGTTAAATATGTGTTTTAAATAAGTACACAACAACCATTACTTGCAGCAAATAAACCATCAACTCACAAAAATAACAATATGATAAAGGAGTTCACCCCTCTCTGGGCTACATCTCCTTGAGCCTCCATCAATGGACTTGGCTCTCTAGGATTAGTTTTCAAAGATTCTTTTACAAGCTGCTGCTCAATTCCAATGGAAATAATGATTGTACCATTGGGTTCAGAATACATAAAAACCCCAAAAATGACTAATAGAACTCTGAAAACGGATCATGGCTCATACGGGCATGACCTCTTCTACATGTGGCCTTGAGCTTCCCTGAGATTCCTTGTGGAAAAAACAATTGTAAAAGTCCTCAAAAGCCTCTGAAACCTATCCCAATGTGTTCAAAGCATAACAATTAGCCAAAAATGTCTATTCAGTCACAAAAAAAAAACTTGGGCTCATCTGAGCATGACCTCAATCAATGAGGGCTCCAAGCTCCCTAGAGCTCTCTGAAACTTCAATGGTGAAAAACCTGCAAAAGAAGTCTTCAAATCTCTTTGAAAATAGTGCCAATGGATTTAGAATGTCCAAAAACCCCTAGCTGGGCTTTTTCGGCACCTCATTTGGCCAAAAAACGAAGAAGATAGGCCTCCTGCCATTTTCTTCCTTCAAACTTGTTGTCTCTTGTTCGCCAAAACGCACCTCTGTGTGCCCAACCTAGCACACATGCTCAAAATCATGCTAAAACCTAGCACCAGGTACAACCGTATGATGGTGCAAACTGTAGGACGGTTATGGGCACGCCTAGCCCCTAATCGCCAAGGCCGTGGTCATAAGGGTCACCATGTGACCACGCGCTCATATAAAAATGGTTAAAATTAAAACCAAATGGTTATGCGCCAAGTGTCGGTGCATTTAAAACTCCTGTGCACAAATGAGGCAAGGTCATATGGGTTGACCATACAACTGCGGGCTAACCGTTTAAAAATACCAAATCTCGCGCGCACAAATCACTTTGGCATATGGTATGGTTTATGCGACTGGGGGCTAACTCTGTTTGAAATATGTGCGCGCGAGTGTATAACCACTGGTCACATATATGAACATCGAAACCATGGGCTGGGGCTTACGAATGTATAACCACTGGTCACATATATGAACATCGAAACCATGGGCTGGGGCCGACCCCCGCGTCGAAATAAACACAATGCAAATTTAAATATAAATGAAATCGTATAGTGTTAAGAAACACTATGGTGGCGCATTGGCAGGGAAGACTTTGCAAAGGTTTTTCACGGTGGAGGAGGTTCGGGGTTCGATCCCCACAGACTCCATAATATTTTAAATAACCAAACCAATAACAGGGTGCCATGTGGCAGCCCACGACTAGGCCACATGGCACCAAACCACTTGACAAAAAAGATGCCACGTGTCACAAATTGATTCATCCACATCTGCCAATAAATGAATGCCATGTCACCATCTTCCACCTCAGTGTATGGACGTGCCATGTCATTGTACAGCCTCTTCCATGTCAACATCTGTACGGACTGTACAGTCAGCACATTTTTTTTTGCCTGTTTGACGATTCGAACAGAACGCGATATCTCTCTCATCTGACAATCTTTTGAACCCAAATAAGTTGTGTTGGGTTCATGACAACTAGGGCTATGCACCCGTTCATTTTGAGGCAATTCCGAGAACTTTGATTTTTGAGCAAAATTTTGACCCCTGGTCCAGATTTTGATCACACCTTCCCACTAAAAGGATTTTGGACCCACAAAAGCTTATGATTATCTGTTTGAGATTCAATACTCTTTTGCTTCCAAGTTCTATCAACTGATTCTACTTGAAAAGTCTTTTTGACAATCACCTGGATACCTTGACATACCTTGCACTGCAACTGGCTATGTCCCTCAACCACTGTCTTCTGGCTATTGCTGACCCACTGTTCTCTTTGTTCTTGGAAGACTGCCAACCTTCCCACTAAGAATCAAGTCCCTCTTGTGAACTCTTTGGTGTCAACAGAATCCGCTCTCCAATGGATGCAAAAACTTTCCTGCGACATCTTGTCACAAACCAAGAAAACCATCAATCTTGAAAACAAATTTTATACAAGACTGAAAATGATGCCAACAAAGTCTTTTTTCTCTTCAAGCAAACGGTCGCATCTTGTACTTCATCAAAGTACATGGTTTTTTCCTGCATCTTGGTGTACTCAAAATCGACTTACAAGCCAACAAACACCATCGACTAAACATAAGTCGAAAAACATGATCGACACAACATAGTCGTCAAGACAACATCGACACAAGTTGAGACTCATTTGAAACATATCGACCTTCCTAAAATGACAAGTCGACATTCATGATACACAATCATGTTACAATCATGAGTCATTCATGATGAACTATCACCAGATTCACTGCTTACACATACACAAAAACACATGCATGTGCATGACTCTTCAACTCTCCTACAGGTACAAACATAAGTACATGAACCCGAAACATGTGGGTACATAAGAGCTGAATATGAAAAATATATATGGTTGTAATAAGTGAGCATCATACCCATCTTTTACATCCTCCTGGTGAAGTTGTGCAATAAGCAAGAATGCCTTCAAACGAATTGCATTCACATGCAATTTGCATCATACAAGTTGTGATAAGCTGTTGTAACTTGTCACACTCTCAACATAAATGCATACATAAGGCTGAAATGTGCATCTACAACAGAGAATGCAAGCCTTACTTGCTCAAGAAATCTAACCATTTCTTACCAAGCCAACTCAATGGTGAATTTTTCTGCTGAAAATCGTATTCTTGTGAATTGTCTTGACTCACATCGATGATGGAATCCCCTCTTCCATTCTTGCCAATCTCTTTATCCATCTGCTTCTTGTGTTGTGGATGAGTGGTTGGATGCAATGTCCAACATTGGTCAATGAGATGACCCCTCTTCTGGCAATGAGTGCAAATCTTTTGCATCCTCTTTTCAAGTTGTCTTTGCTTGTAAAGTTTCCTAAAAGCGGTCAATCTTTTCCAACATTTTGAAACATGATGGTTATATAAACCACAATATGAACATGGACTTTTTCTTCCATTTTTACATGAAAATTTATCATGCTTAACATAATCAAAAGAAACTGAATGATAGGCAGAATTATACCTTGAACATTCACCTTTATCGCCTCTTTGAGGAGGTGAATTTGAAGAGTTACAAGCTCTCCTTTGAAGACCAACAAAAATGTTCTTGTCCTCATCGCTGTCACAACTCTTTCATTTCACACATTTGCATTCATCTTGAACACATACTTTGCATGCTGGAGGGATTGAACTCGCAACAAAAGTTCTTGAACTTTCACCTTTATAGCCTTCTTGAGGAGGTGAACTTGAAAAAAAAATTGTTCTTGGAACTTTTTCCCTTGTCTCCTCAACTTTGGAATTTGCTCCATCTCTTTGTTCATATCCAAGACCACAATACTTGGGTCTCTCCTCAACAACAATAAGCTCAACAATGCCTTATGCATTCTTGCCTAACCCTTTACCTTCATAGCCCATCTTTAACAATAACTTGGACCCTATTCCTCTTGTGTGATTTTCAAAAACACCAAAGCATTCATCTTGAGAGGAATTTGAAGATAAACT
>ML781341.1:319145-338702 GCA_009831015.1 Picea engelmannii
GGAATTTGAAGATAAACTAACATTACATACCTCATGTTCATGCATGTACTTGGTAAGGGTTTCCTTTGCCTCATGGATTTGAGTCTCCATCTCATGCAACTTTTCAAGAAGCTGGTCTTTCTCCTCCTTCATGGCCATCAACTGCTCTTCAAGAGCAATCCTCTCTTCTCTATCTTCCCACAACTCTTGTACCATATCTCTCATGGTTGCAAACTCCTTCAACATCTCTTTGTCAAAGAACTTGGATAATGAAGATGTATGCGAACTACCAATGTTTGAAGCTTCCTCCATCCTTGCAAGATATCAAACTTCAACACAAAACTTGCACAATAATACTAACAGCTAAATCTCTAGCTATCAATGGCAATCACATGAGAAAAAAAAACTATTCTCTAATACCACCTGATCTAAAAATAGTGGGTTGACTTGTTATGCTATGCAAGCACCCTCTACTTCATTAAAATAAACTTTTACAGGACCTTGCTCAATGTGTTAAAATATGCAAGATAAATTATGTGCCAAGTTTATGCATCTTTTTTTAAATGTTCATGTGTGAGGAAATTTTCCTTTAAATGGTTAAATATGTGTTTTAAATAAGTACACAGCAACCATAACTTGCAGCAAATAAACCATCAACTCACAACAATAACAAGATGATAAAGGAGTTCACCCCTCTTTGGGCTACATCTCCTTGAGCCTCCATCAATGGACTTGGCTCTCTGGGATTAGTTTGTCAAAGATTCTTTTACAAGCTACTGCTAAACTCCAATGGAAATACTGATTGTACCATTGGGTTTAGAATACATAAAAACCCCAAAAATGACTAATAGAACTCTGAAAACGGATCATGGCTCATATGGGCATGACCTCTTCTACATGTTGCCTTGAGCTTCCATGAGCTTCCTTGTGGAAAAAACACCTGTAAAAGTCCTCAAAAGCCTCTGAAACCTATCCCAATGTGTTCAGAGCATAACAATTAGCCAAAAATGACTATTCAGTCACATAAAACAAACTTGGGCTCATCTGAGCATGACCTCAATCAATGAGGGCTTCAAGCTCCTTGGAGCTCTCTAAAACTTCAATGGTGAAAAACCTACAAAAGAAGTCTTCAAATGGCTTTGAAAATAGTGCCAATGGATTCAGAACATCCAAAAACCCCTATCTGGGCTTTTTCGGCACCTCATTTGGCCAAAAAACGAAGAAGATAGGCCTCCTACCATTTTCTTCCTTCAAACTTGTTGTCTCTGGTTCGCCAAAACGCACCTCTGTGTGCCCAACCTAGCACACACGCTCAAAATCGTGCTAAAACCTAGCATCAGGTGCAATCGCATAACAATGCAAACTGTGGGATGGTTATGGGCGCGCCTAGCCCCTAACCGTCAAGGCCGTGGTCATAAGGGTCACCATGTGACCACGCACTCATATAAAAACGGTTAAAATTCAAACCAAATGGTTATGTGCCAAGTGTCGGTATGTTTAAAACTACCGCGCACAAATGAGGCAAGGTCATATGGGTTGACCATACAACCGCGGGCTAACCATTTAAAAATACCAAATCCCGCGCGCGCAAATCGCTTTGGCATATGGTATGGTTTATGCGACCAGGGGCTAACTCCATTTGAAATATGTGTGTGCAAATGTATAACCACTAGTCACATATATGAACACCGAAACCATGGGCTGGGGCTAAGCCCCAGCCCGACCCCCGCGTCGAAATAAACACAATGCAAATTTAAATATAAATGAAATCATATAGTGTTAAGAAACACTATGGTGGCGCGTTGGCAAGGCAGACTTTGCAAAGGCTTTGCACGGTGGAGGAGGTTCGGAGTTCAATCCCCACGGACTCCATAATATTTTAAACAACCAAACCAATAATAGGGTGCCACATGGCAGCCCACGACTGGGCCACGTGGCACCAAACCACTTGATCAAAAAGATGCCACGTGTCACAAATTGATTCATCCACATCTACCAATAAATGAATGCCACATCACCATATTCCACCTCAGTGTATGGACATGCCATGTCATTGTACGGCCTCTGCCACGTCAGCATCCGTACAGACTGTACAGTCAGCACATTTTTTTTTGCTTGTTTGACGATTTGAATAGAACGCGATATCTCTCTCATCTAACGTCTATTTGAACCCAAACAAGTTTCGTTGGGTTCGTGACAACTAGGGCTACACACCCGTTTGTTTTGAGGCAATTCTGAGAACTTTGATTTTTGAGCAAAATTTTGACCCCTAGTCCAGATTTTGATCAGTTAGTATTTTTTGATGATATACTAATCTATAGCAAGTCTTGGGAGGATCATGTGTGACATGTTGACAAGGTGCTACAACTACTAAAGGAGAAACAACTATATGCCAAACCATCCAAATGTTTCTTTGGGGTAAAGAAGGTAGAGTATTTGGGTCATATTGTATCTCATGAAGGTGTCAAGGTAGACCCTAACAAGATTAATTCCATGATGGACTAGCCAATTCCCAAAACATTGAAGAATCTTAGAGGATTTTTGGGTTTGACAGGTTACTAACGCAAGTTTTTTCGGAACTATGGAAGAATAGCCACACCTTTAATGACATTAACTAAGAAGGATGTATTTTCATGGACTCCAGAGGAAACTCAAGATTTTGAGCAACTTAAAGAGGCGATGTGAAAAGATCTTGTCTTGACCACACCAGACTCCACAATTTTTTTTATTGTGGAATGTGATGCCTCGAGAAATGGAATATGTGTTGTTCTAATGCAAGAAGGAAGGCCCGTTGCTTTTGAAATTTGGCCACTCAAGGGAAAAAACATACAAAAACCCATTTATGAGAAGGAAATGATGGAAATACTACGTGCATTGAAGAAATGGCACCCTTACCTAATAGGTAGGCACTTCAAGGTCAAAACAAATCATGATAGTCTTAAATACTTATTGGAACAAAGAATATCTTCAGAAGAACAACAAAAATGGGTGAACAAGATATTGGTTTATGATTTTAAAATCATCTATAAAAAAGGGAAGAAAAATATTGTGGCAGATGCACTCTCAAGAAAGGATTAATATTTTCATGCTTTTCTCTATGCTATCTCGATCATCCAACCTGATTGGATAACAGAAGCGAGGGATGAATGGAAGAATGACGAAAACGTGTGGACTCTCATTCAAAGGTTGCAACAAGATTCCAGTGCATCAGATAAATTTACATAGAAAAATGATTCACTATGGTACAAAGATTGTTTATATTTATGTAAGAACTCCCAACTCAAACAAAAGGTACTATTGGAATTACACACCTCTCTGGTAGGAGGGCACTTGGTATTTTTGAAAACCTACCATAGGGTCAAGAAGGATTTTTTTTGGGATGGCCTTAAAACTGATGTTCAAAGGTTTGTGGTAGAATGTTTGGTTTGCCAACAAAATAAGGTGGAAACAATTAAGACCTCGGGTCTTTTACAACCATTATCCATCCCAAGTCAGCGTTGGGAGGAGGTTTCCATGGATTTCATCACAGGTTACTGAAGTCTGAAGAAAAGAGTGTCATCTTGGTGATTGTTGATAGACTAACCAAGTATGCACACTTTTTTGCACTCTCTCATCCCTTCAAAGCCAGTAAAGTTGCCACTGCATTCATGGAGATAGTTCAAAAGATACATGGAAGCCCAAATATTATTATAAGTGATAGAGATCCCATCTTCACTGGACATTTTTGGACAGAATTATTTTCTTGTTCGGGTACTCAATTGGCTCATAGCTCATCCTATCATCCTCAATCTAACGGATAAACCGAGATAGTGAACAAATGTCTATAAGGATACCTTTGTTGCTTTGTCTCTGATAAACAAACACAATGGTTCAAATGGTTACCCTTAGCAGAATGGTGGTATAATACTTCCTTCCTACTGCAACAAAAATGACACCATGTATGTCACTCTATGGATACCACCCTCCTTCCATCACTTCTTCTCTAAAAGAAAAATCCAAGATTCAAGAAGTGGAATATCACATCGAGCATCAACAACAAGTTCTCCAAATCTTAAAGGACAACCTAACCATGGCACAGAATCACATGAAACAACAAGCAGGTCAACATTGTAGTGAAAGAAGTTTTGAAGTATGGGATTGGGTGTTTTTAAGACTACAACCATACAAACAGATTTCCCTCAAGCAAGCCAAGAAGGATAATAAATTATCACCAAAGTACTATGGCCCTTATAAGGTGTTGCAAAAGATTGGTACTATGGCATACAAATTGGAGTTTCTTGCATCTTCGCGCATACACCTAGTTTTCCATGTTTCATGCTTAAATAAGGTTATAGGTGACAAGATCCCAGTTCAAACTATATTTCCAGAACTTAATGAGGAAGGAAAAATCATATTGGAGCTTGAAGCTATCACTGACACAAGAATTTGCTAGCTGAGGAATAGATCCATTTCAGAGTATCTCATTAAGTGGAGGAAACTACCTACTGAAGATTTCACTTGGGAAGATGAGTATTTTATACAAAAGCATCCAGAATTATTCAAGCATTGCGGAAAACACTTTTCTGAAGGGGGAGGGCATGTTAAGCCCTAAATAGTGGCACATTACCCCTTAATTGGGGCACATTACATTAGTAATGTTATTTTATTTATGTCAGCGTGGGTCAATTAGTTGTAATTGTACCTCCTATTCTCCTATATATACCAAGAAGACATTTTCATTTGGAATCATATGGTATTTGGAAATTTATGTGGTGCATAAGGAGGTTTCCCCCTCGAAGAGGATTATTATTTGAAATTCTCTCTTTTTCAAGGTGTTGAGTACTTATTCTGAGGTTTTTCTATGCTATCTTGATATTTTTTTCTTAACAATGTGTTTTATTTTTATTGCATGTGCTAACATTGGAATGTAAAAACACTTGCAAGGGCACCTCAAATAGCACCTAACGAATGAAAATTATCAACAAAAAGTTACCTAATTTTTTGTTTTCCTAAAAGGAAGCAAAGGACAGTTTTGGAAGATTAAACTTAGAGCTAAATTATGGTCAAAGATAGATCAAATTTAGTAGCCTGATAGTACCTCAGTTCTCTTCATGGTATTAGAGCCCTTGGTGGCAAAGACTTGTTGATTTCTAGTGCATTTGGTGGATAGTTTTGTGACCACTTATGGAAAAATTTTGGACAATGTGTTGACAGAGTTTGTGTACATCTTGTGGGAAGAGTTGTTGGACACTTGCAGGACTGATTTTTGACACTTTTGGACAACCTCTTATCACACTTGTGTGGAAAGGAGTGAGGCTATTTTAGAAAAACTCTAATCACACTTGTTTTGTCAAGAGTGAGGTTGTAGTTCTACTACCTCTTTTCACACCTGTGTTGATAGGAGTGAGGTAGTTCTCTTGTGCAGCTTTAGCATTAGTGTGAGATTTAGTGGACAACCTTGTCAGTGTCCCAGATGCGGGCATAGGATAGGATAGATGGAGATAGCAATTAGTCCTCTTGGAAGACCAAGATCAATTTCACCTTGGAGGATCTTGAACTATGGGATATAGTTCAGGCTCCCATTTTTGTTCATCCTGTCACTGCTCCCGTGTTGGTGGCATAGTTCAGGAAGAGAAAAAACAAGGCGGAAATGAATATTTGTGATGGGGTGAGAGACCACATCATTCCACATTTTATTTTTAAAGACTATGCATTTGAGATGTGGGATTCTTTATGCAAGATTTACCAGAGTCCAAATCAGAACCAGAAGATGGTTCTGCAGGACAAGATCAGGAGCATTCATATGCTCGATTTTGATTTGGTTACATCATTCCTTGGCAGATTCACTCACATCAGAGATGAGCTTGCATCCATCAGAGAGATATTGGACCCAGGATTTATGGTGGGGACAACTTTAAACAACTTTACCAAACCATGGGGTTCATTTGTTCAAGGAATAGTTGCCCGAGGGGTTATGCCTACTTGGGAGATACTTTGGGATGACTTCATACAGGAGGAGACGAGATGCATCTCGGAGTCTTCAGGACAAAAATGTAATACTCAAGGTGATGAGGACCTTACTCTATGGACCAAGGGAAAGAAGAAGATTGACAGAGGTGATAGACAGGGTCCCAAGGGAGGGGCCAAACCACAACAGAGTGGCATTGGGAAAGAGAGAGACATGAGCACACTGAGATTCTTTGCTTGCAGAGATATGGTTCACTATGCAGGTCAGTGTCCCAAGAAGAAGAGGAAGAAGAAGCAGGATGATACTGAAGTGACAATAGAGGAGGTTGAGTTTGTTTCTTAGTATGCGAGGGAGTGTGCCTTCGTCAATTGTTACACCATCCAATGTTAGGTGGGGAGACATATTTTAGGAGGACCAATTGACTCAGATTAGTGATTCAGAGGCAGCTCAGACTCAGTTTTCATGGACACCAGCTTAAGGGGTGACTCGTCCACAAGGGATAGCTTCAGTTTTAGAGTTTCCAAGACAGAGGGTTGGTGTAGGGGCTTCAGAGCATCAAAGATTGATGAGGAGGAGAAGCATGGAACCACAGAGGCTTGAGCCTCACTTGGCTACAGATATGGGAAGATCAATGTTGGCACAAGGGCAGACCTAGGGTTCAATGCTTAACAACGCACCAACAAAAACCCGACTACCAGTCCTTTCAGCAACACTTGTGAAGCATGCAAAGTCTCACCCGAGGTAGAAGTAGGGGGGGTTACAGGACACAGGTGTATGTAACCAAGCCAGGACATAGATCTGTGATAAGAGCACTTCACAGAATATGTTGTTAATGCTTAGGAAGTGAACATGCATTATTTTATTAATCTCATTAAAATCGCAGAGCATAATCAAAGACAGATAAGCACAGTAAAAACATGTGATTATGCACCTTAAACACCTAACACTTAGCAGTAGAATTGTGAGTTAAAAATAGCATTCATTTACCCTTAAACAACAAAATATACAGTCATTACACATCATAATAAAAACACTAAGAAAATGCATAACAAAAATGACATAGCACAAAGAAAACCATGAGACACCAAATATACGTGGTTCACCCCAGGGTGGGGCTATGTCCACAAACCGCTTCCCCTCTTTATTATTCGCCAAAATATTACATCCAGTCACTCATGTGCACTAAGCCACAGAGTCAGACTTCGCACAAGACAGGAGATCTATGCACTAAGCATTAGATCCTCCTTATTTACCTTCCAAAAACTAGTTCAAATGCATAGAGCCACAATCTCTTATCACAACACTTAGCACCTTCTACAAAATTACAGTCGAGCATAAAGCCTTGACCACATACATTCCTTCGCACATAGATATTGTTTCACACAGAACTACTTGAACTCCCTTTTTCTACAATACATTCCCCTTTATTTATACTTTAAAATAAGGCCTAAACATGGGGAAAACCCATGGGCCGACATCCCATAAACTCATTACAAAACTCTAGAGGGCCCCTTCTTGGATCCACATAACCCTTAAAATTGGGCCAAAACCTCCAAAACTGACCAAAGTTTCCCCAAAACTTGGTTGAGGGCCAACATTCCCCCAACACTCACCTATGACTCATCCCGAGTCACTCAAGTCCGAACAATGTTGCTTCAAAAGCCTCAAGCTTAACTCGAGTTGCCTTGCCTGAACCTCCTGCTCAGGGAGCTTTTGGAATGTATTCTCTATAACAGGCCCTTCCAGGCATTGTTCTACTGTTGCAACTACTTGATCTAACGATGAACCTTGGCTGTCGATCTCCTCGAACACCTTGCAAGCTTTGTCCTACATAAGTTGTAACTTTTGTGTTACTTCCATCACCTTAACCTAGAGGGCAGTGATCTGTTGTTGTACTGTGCGCTGCTCCTGGGATCTCTTCATCCTTTCCACTGCTGTGAGCAACTTCATCTGTGCCTGCAATGAAAATGCTTGTTGTTGCACCTCCTATACCTGAGCCTCTAGTTTCTTTAACTTTGGATCCTCTGCGAGGCGTTCATACATCTCGACGCTTCTGTCACTCAATTGTTTACATTCCAACGCAAGGGATTTTATACTTGCCATTATTCTCTTGGAAAACTCCTCCCTTTGGTCACACACCTCTTGTGGGGTGCTCGACACCATTCGAGCCTCCAGTTCAGCTATCCTAGCCTGAAACTGATGGAGGGTATTTGCGAGCTTCGCTACTTCAGCTTCGACAGGCTCTTGCTCCTCTTATGCCAAGCCTGGCACAAAGCGACATGCTTTCTTACTTCTTCTTTGACCATGGCCTGCTCTTTTTCCTTATGCAACTGGGCTTCGCCAGCTCTCTTTTCCTCTTGAATCTTTTCCTAAAACTCTTCTTTCTCGCTTTCATAGACAACTACATTTTCCTACTCTTCTCGTAACTGTATTAGTACTTCATCTTTCTCCTTTTCTTATTGATATCTCTAGAACCGGGCTTATGTTGCATTACCAAGCCTTCTTAGCTAGGCTAGTTCATCCCCTAAGTCTGCGGTCTGTGATGAGGAAGGCGCAGATGGCGCAGTAGGAACTGCGCAGACCAAGCGAACAACCTGATCCACTTCCTTCAACTCCCTATCAATCCTTCCATATAACTCCACCTGTTTCTCTTCATATTTCTGCAACATGTCTTCAGAGGCGTCCTCCATATCTCCGTGGACTAGACTAATGTCGTCGTTAGTGAGAGTAGCTTCCAACTATGGCAGATTGGAGCACGTTTTCTTCCTTGCTGAAGGTTTCTTCGGAGTAACTTTTCTCTTCTGTGGGGTTACTGTCCCAATAGGGGGATATTTGGGTGGTGTAGCTTCACCTCCTCCTTTCTCTTCTTCTCCTTCATCTCCTCCTCCCTATCCTTCTGCTTCGTCTTCTCCTCCTCTTGGCGAGCCAGACTCGTTATCTCCAGAAGTTTTCTCTTCATCCTCTTTGTCACTCTCTATGTCCTAGACTTCAACCTGCTTTTTCTTCTTCTTCATCCCACTGGATTGTCCGACATTTTCATCTCGTGTAACTATCGGGCTTCCTATAGTGTCAGTTTCATATAACTCTGCATCGTCGACAGGTACAAGAAATTATTTTGGCCATTCCTTTGTAATAGGTTCCATATCTTCATCTATGAGCTTATAGTATGACTGCAAGATTTCCTGGTTCTCATCTCTTCGCATGGTGATGTAAATGAAGTGGGGATCAGCGTGGAACTTTGCTATGGGCTAGTATTGATATAGGGTAGTCAGTGTCATATGCGAGAATGATTCAATGGATAATTTCAACTACTGATAATATTTGTGAAACACGACATTAGAATGCCACTGCATTTTCATGTCATTGGTATACCATAGGGTGGAAAACCGAGAGGCTAGGGGCTCCCTAGGTTCAATCTCTAGGAAAGTATCTCCTTCAGGCATCTGCCAAGCCACAAATGCAATCAAGATGATCAACCAACTATAGTGAAACTCATATCCTAGGTCTTGGGCTTTGCAACAATCTTTCTCTAACTCGTTGATGAGGTAGTTCACCCAGTTCATCTACATGCCCTCCACACACTTTCTTGTGAGGTCCACCACAAACCTAGTGACCTATGTGGGGTGGTTCTTCCTCACTATCTTGCTAGCTAAGAGTTGACAAGCAAGGCGCACTGCACCATCCTGTATGGAGGCTACCTTGTAACCTCACTTCCCTTTTTCTACCTCTCCATAGGCTTCTTTGATGCGCTCACTAAAGAACGATCTGAGGTCTTCCCTGGATAGAACTGTTGTGGGTCAGGACCCTTTCAAACTTAAACCTGTGATCTAGTGGATTAGCACCAGATCCACAGTAATTCTTCTATCAATCCATAGATATCTGCCATGATATCACGATAGAAGGAGTTTAACACAAGCGTTAACCTCCTGGTGGTGGAAAAAATGTGGGATCTTCATTACATTTAATATGGTTGACTGTGCCAACCCCTTGATCCATGGTTTTGAGATGAGGCGAGGTTTCTTTCCAGTTTTCTTCGTTAAGTAACAGTGAGGAGCTAGTGTGGCGTAGTTATTTCGATCTCCTAAGTTGAAGTCATTGTGCTTCAACAACGGGATCTGCCCTAACTAGCTTCCTACTATGCGAATTCCTTTCGGAATGTACGCAGTGAACACAGAGTACTCAAAATCACAGGGGATATTTTCGTAGTTAACATCTCTAGCCAGCGGCGGAATATACTCAGGCATGATCGACAAGATCTCCTTCACGTTAGTCAAGTCACTACGGTGCTTGCTTCTTTGTTCTGTTATGGGGTTGACATGGGTGGAACGACGTCTGGTCAAAGGGGAAGCCTATAGTCCCCTAGTCGACTACGCTTGAATACCTTAAGATACAACTCTGTTGGCCATGAGTTTCCTAGGAACTTCCTCGACAAACTTCTCCAAGTCGATGGGTTCGCCCGACATTCTAGATTTTAACAGACAGGTGGGGTCTACTTTCAGATAATGACAATCATCTCAGTTAGACACTTGGACAATTATTGACTTAGCTCAGTCAGTCACGGGTATCAAAAAGTAGTCCCAGCACCACCATCGATGATTTAAATAAGCGGGGCGGTCGTGACGGATCTTCCAACGGATAGAAACTAGAGTTAAATGCTTCCATTAATGTAAATCTAGTTGTTATGGAGCGGTCTCAACGTCCAAAAGAATTCCATAAACCCATAAATGTGTTTTTAATGATTATGGAGCGTCCTTCTAATGGTTGAGGCACCTCCAACTGTCATATAACTTCTCCAGGGCGAAGTCCAAATCTACACGGACTTGTTGTTCCGGCAAGGTTCAAACCCTGTGAACCCGCCTCCTGCAAGGTTCTGGTCTGTGAAGTCTTCCATTTGGTTTCCTTAACTTCTTGTAGATTTTCCAACTTAGCCTTCTTTTTATTGAGCTTCCTTACCTTATTTCCTATTATCTGAGTCTTTTTAACTGTTTCTGGAATCCTCTTTCCATTTTTATTCTTATCTTCCCCTAGTGTAGTGGCTTCGCACTGTTGAGGTACCCTCAAAGGTTCTGAAGTAAACATCCATTTTCTTAACACTTCTTGAGTGGGCACATTTCTCTCTTGAATAGATAGGTCCTTCAATCCTTCTTGCATTCTTTCAACCTTGATAGATAATTTTTTTTCTTTATGTCCCTCCTGCGCTGCCACTTTTCTCTGTTGCTTTGACTTATCCTCTTGTTCTTCTCTTAGTTGGTCTATTTTCCTAGCAATGAAATCCCTTAATTCTTGCTTTTTCTTTTATGTATCTTCTTCCTCTACTTTCCTTCTAATCTAATCCTTCTCAATCCAAGTCTTACCTAACAAAAGTGAGAAAGGGGCGTTGTCCTCAACAAACCTAATGACTTCAAATTCTTCTTCAATCAATGTTCCATGAACAATAATAGGTACAATAGTTACTCTTCCACATAAAGTTATCATATTGACCTTAAATAATCCCATCCTTCCTAAAGAAGGTACCACAATAGGATTTCCCAAAACTTCCCAAGTTTCCTCTGTCATAATATTCACTTTTGTTTCTTCATCCAAGACTATACAATCTATGTTGAAGTCTTCTATTCTTGCACTTATACGTTGTTTTGATTTCGGGTTGTTTGGTAAAATGACATCTTTATGAACATCCATCATTTCTTCTAACTGAAATAACATAGTATGAACTTCCTCTGACCTTTTCTCTTTATGAATTTCTAACATACCCTTAGTCTCTTGACTCTTTTCATAATTTTATTGTCTTATGTCCCTCCCTTCAACTTTAGCAATAATCCTTGGACAATCCTCAACCTCATGACCAATAACCTTACAACAAAGACAAATATTGTCTATGACTCTCCCTTCAACTTTAGCAATAATCCTTGGACAATCCTCAACCTTATGACCAACAACCTTACAACAAAGAAAAATAGGGCCTACCCCAGGGCATTCCTTAGCAAGATGTCCCGAACTTATGCAATTATAACACAAATCCAATCCTCTTTTTCTCTTAAATGTTCCCAATATTTTTTGTACTGGACACTTCCCCTAGGATCATAGTGTTGGACCTGTAATCTACAAAAATTCTTTCTAGGTTCTTGCATCCACTTATCAGTCCAAACACTCTTTCTATGCATAGGAATAACATATATTTATTCATTTCCATTAAATTTACTCAAATCAACTCTTTCTTTCAACTGCACCCTAGCTTTTAGACTAGGACATAATCTATTAAACATAGTTAAATTCATGCTTTCAAAAAAAAAAAGATCCACTTACCTTTCACTTACCAAAGCACAAATATTACCTCTTTTATTCAGAATAACTTACTTTCTTGGCACAAAACCTTGCAAGTCAAGTAGAGTATTGTGCACTTCAACAACAGACCTACGCATAGAGATTTTCATTTTCTTTACTTCATTTCCCAGCAATCACAGTTTCAGGTCCCAACAACGGAACCATTTGTTGGCACAGGGGCAGCCCCAAGGTTCAATGCTTAACAGCGCACCAACAAAACCCTGACTACCGGCCCTTTCGGAAACATCTGCGAAGCAAGTGAATTCTCACCCAAGGTAGAAGTAGGGGGGGTTACAGGACGCAGGTGTCTGTAACCATGATGGGACACAGATCTTTGATAAGAGCACTTCGCAGAATATTTTGTTAATGGTTAGGAAGTGAAAATGCATTAGTTTATTAATCTCATTAACATCGCAGAGCATAATCAAATACAGATAAGCACAGTAACAACAAGTGATTATGCACCTTAAACACCTAACACTTAGCACTTAACATAGTGAGTTAAATCTAGCATTCATTTACCCTTAAGCAAGAAAATATACATTCATTACACATCATAATAAAAGCACTAAGAAAATGCATAACAGAAATGACATAGCACAAAGAAAACCATGAGACACCATGTATACGTGGTTCACCCCAGGGTGGAGCTACGTCCACAAACTGCTTTGCTTCTTTATTATTCGCCAAAATCTTACATCTAGTCACTCTTGTGCACTAAGCCACAGAGTCAGACTTCACACAAGACAGGATATATGCACACTAAGCACTAGATCCTCCTTCTTTACCTTCCAAAAACTAGGTCAAATGCATAGGGCCGCAATCTCTTATCACAACACTTAGCACCTTCTACAAAATTACATTCGAGCACAAATCCTCGACCACATACATTCCTTCGCACATAGCTATTGTTTCACAAATAACTACTTGAACTCCCTTTTTCTACAATACATTTCCCTTTATTTATACTTTACAATAAGGCCTAAACATGGGGAAAATCCATGGGTCGACATCCCATAAACCCGTTACAAAACTCTAGAGGGCCCCTTACTGGGTCCACATAACCCTCAAAATAGGTGAAATCTGCAATCTCAGCTCCGTCGGGGCACTCCTACTTCAACCAGCATGTCGAAGTACAAAAGTGGGCCAAAACCTCCAAAACTGACCAAAGTTTCCCCAAAACTTGATCGAGGGCCAACAATCAACTTCAGGATCCACTTCAGGTGGAAGTCACTTGGTGAGAGGCCAAGTTGAGGATCTTAGTGAGATTTTGAGATCCAGATACTCTTGGTGAGATACCAAGAGGGGGAGACTCTTGGTGAGATTCTAAGAGAGTGATTCTTGGTGAGATGCTAAGAGAGTGATTCTTGGTCAGATGCCAAGAGTAGTGACCATTGGCAAGATGCCAAGAGGTAGAAATCCTTGGTGGGAGACAAAGGTTTAGATATTTGGTATGAAACCAAGATCTAGGTGATCTAGGATAGGTGGATATGCACTTCCATCTATAGATCACGTAGATTGAGAAGATCTGTGTCAGAGACTACTTTTGATGATCAGGGTACAACCATACTCACTGAGTATTTTCCAGTAGGAAACCATGTCCACTGCAAGGATGAGATTGGGGGTGAAGGGAACTTTCCTTGGTAAGAGGGAGTGTTGAGATTTGGGTACCTTGGAAAGTGGTCCCCTTGTGTTTGTGAGTCTCTAAACACAAAGAGGGATACTATTACCCTCATTACTTTACTTTATGTTCTAATTTCACTTTGGCTTAAGAGTTTAAGTCAAAAGTGAAATATGTCACTTCAGTCATTAAAGTGACATTTAATTCACTTTGTGGGTGAGTTAAAGGACATAAATAAACTAAGGAAAATGGGTTTCCTAAGTGCGATTTTTGGATTAAATCTCACCCATTGATTAGACATGGCCATATTGGATCTAGGCCATTGATTTTTTAGGGTTTTTCCAAAGAGAGGCTAAAGGAGGGAATAGGGAAAAGATGAGATTCATTCTTCACTTGAGATATTTGAGAGAAGAGGAGGAGGAGAAGAGCTCTTGGGCACATATCTTGTGAAGGAGAGGGTGCATGAGGTCAAGGCTTGATGAGGAGCCTGTAACATCCTACTCTTGCACGCACCTGATTTAACTTATTCTTTGAGGACACTTGTCTGTAAGTGATCCGGTTCATTATATGATTGTCTACTTTGCTTATGGATTTTGATGATGAGATTGTCGATTATGATGTTATGTTATTTATTTATTTATAGATAGGTACTATTGAATGGTTTCTCCTAAGTGTGTAGAACTCTTGATAGATTGAGGATGTCGATGGCATTAGTGGACCTCCTTGGACTCCAGATCGAGTCAGGGAGAGGATTGTATATGGTTTGGGTATTTTTGTTTATGCATATGTGATCTATGATCAGGTATATTATAATGTTGTTTATGGATCGTTGACATGTTTCATTGATGGATGCAGGATGACGATTGCTTGCTAATCAGAATCACATTAGGAGTAAAGGGGTCATGCACGAAAACTAGATATATTGAGGGAGAGGTGTGGTAGCAGCCCTTCCACAGCCTACTAGCACTCTTGTTGTGGCTCGAACTGTAGATTAACGATTACCTAGTTCGATAGATGCATGATATCGCGAGGGAAAACTGAGACAATCGCTCACAAAGATTATAAGGGGTGCACAATAAGGCATGGTCCTTATTCCTTAGAGGCTCTTAGTCTCCCATAAGGTCACGTCATGGAGTATTGACTCCAAGGGTTGGACGTCTACCAAAATCAGTCAAAGGCGAGTGGCACCCTTGGAGCACGTACTGCATCTTGAAGGACACATCACGTAAATGAAACACAAATAAAGGCAAGTGGCACCCTTGGAGAACGTCGTGTGTCTTGAAGGGCACATCACAATTTTTAACACTGGTGAGTCAATGAACCTAGGTTCCTAGAAAAAAATATTTTATTTTGACGTGGTCAGCCTTAAAATAAAAATGTTTTATGAGTAAAATTTATTAATCATAAAATTCCCTTAAAAAAAATTGCTAAGCCTAGGTATAAATAGGTTATGAGGACTAAGAAATTAATTAATCAATTAATAAAAGGGGGATGAAGAAAAATCAAATTAAGAATTTAAAGGAGAAATAATTTATCTAAGAATTAATTAATGTTTATTTGCAAGGACATGCTAATTTGGAACTTAGACAAAAAGGGGAAATTAAATGGAAAAAGGAATGTGGAACATAGAAAGGAATCTAGTCAAGAGAACTTTCCTAAATAAAACTCAACTAAGCTTTAAAAAAGTCGCCAGTCATTAAAGGAAATTGAGGGAATAAAGAGACAGCAAGGAGCATTTTTTAGAACGCTTTTAGGATGGGTGAGGGAAATTGTCAATTAATCTAATTAATTAAAGGAATTTCTGGTGCAACTAAGGGATCGGGTGACAAGTGTACGAGGGAGAATATTTCCTAATAAAAATTTAATAAAAAGAATTTAACGTGCATTTGGCAAGTGGTCACTAAAATAACTCTATAAAAGTAATGGTAGAGAAGAGGAAAGGATCACGACTAGTATGCGTAAGATTATGCTATCATATTTTTCTTGTGGGAGTTGGAATACCCAGCTCGATTAGAGAGTGGTAGCTCGACCTTGTGAGGCGAGATGGGAGCTAGATTTTCTATGGTTTGTGTTTGTGGCTCCTTTGCGGCTCGGGGGGCTCAGGGGGAAGAAGAGTACCCCTAGCATTGGTTGGGAGGTATCGGTGTGGTATCAGTGATTAGCAAGCAGGAGCGAGGAGGATTTTCAGCAGTCGAGGAACATCAACAAGCCATCAGTCGGTTACGGTACAATTTTTTTTGTTAAAGTTGCAATTGTAAATTAGTTAGAAATTGTACATAGATTCATGTGTTGATGAAATTGTAATGGATGTCTCTTATTATTGGGAAAGTTTTCTTGAGGTTGTTAGCGAGGAATAAAATTTGATGGTTTGGTTCTCTGACTAGTGTATTTTCCAATTCTTTTTGTTGATGAAAGGGGCGTGGCTCTACGCCCTCTTGCTTTCTCAGCTTGTATACCTCAATTTCTATCTCTGCGCCTTGTTTTTTCTTATCTCTGCTCTTGGGTGTTTTTCTCTCTGTGCATTGCTCCTTTCACAATGAAATTCCTTGGGCATAAACTCTCTGCGTTGAATTTATCCACGGAAGTTTGGGACATAGTCTCTCTATGTGTTTCTCAATGTACAATGAATACCCTTAATTCTTGCACCTTCAACCTTGCCCATCCGCCTTACACCTCTCCACTCTACATGTGTGTGCGATCTCTTATAATGTGTGTGGAGAAAACCACACGGAACCCTCCCCAGCAAATTCATGGGTACACCCAACGACCCTAGGGTGTCTCGTACCAACTACCCAACCATTTGTTTTCACAACAAGCGTTCCCTTCATCTCTAAAATTTTACTGCAACGATTGGGGTTTAAAATGATTTATCTGTGCAAAGTTTAAAACAATTTCTCCGTGCAAAGTTTAAATCGATTTTTCTCTGAGAAAGGTGTAAAAATGATTTGGGGTTGAAACATTTTCTCTGTGCAAAATTTAAAACGATTTTTCTCCTAGCAAGGTGTAAAAATGATTTGGGGTTAAAACGGTTTCTCTGTGCAAATTTTAAAACGATTTTTCTCTGATCAAGGTGTAAAAACGATTGGGGTTTAAAACGTTTTCTCTGTGCAAAGTTTAAAACGATTTTTCTCTGAGCAAAGTGTAAAAACGATTGGGGTTTAAAATGTTTTCTCTCTGTAAAGTTTAAAACGATTTTTCTTTGAGCAAAGTGTAAAAACGATTTGGGGTTTAAAATGTTTTCTCTGTGCAAAGTTTAAAATGATTTTTCTCTGAGAAAAGTGTAAAAACGATTGGGTTTTAAAACATTTTCTCAGTGTAAAGTTTAAAACCATTTTTCTTTGAGAAAAGTGTAAAAACAATTTGGGGTTTAAAACCTTTTCTCTGTGCAAAGTTTAAAACGATGTTTTTCTCTGAGAAAAGTTGTCTAAGAGAATGCTTCGGAGAGAATTTATCTTCCACACATGCAATTCGCCACCCAAGGGCTCAACGAATTACTCCTTCACGCATCGATTCTCCCTGCAATGCTCTGTATTTTTCCCAGAGCCTTTAATGGTTAGTGATTTTTCTAGGAGATTTGATTACTTGGATTCATGGTAAATTTTTAGGTCGACAGAGTTGTCTCTGCGTTTTTCCACCCACATGTATTGGATCTAGCTATTAATTCCTTTTTAAATTAATATCTAAATTCGAGTGGAGAGATCCTACCGTTGTTGGTTTTAATTAAGAGTTTACATATAATTTTAAGTTCATAGCCTTGTAGATTTTCTTTATAGTTGATGGTTTCTTTTTTTTCTATGGTTGTTGCTATATAGCTTTTCATATTGAGTGTTGTCTTATAGCTTTATAGCCTTATATCCTATTAGCTTTTCTTTATAGCTAATTGTTAAATGTTTATAGCCTAAGCTAACTGTTAAATGTTTATAGCCTCCTTATTGTTGTTGTTTTATTAATTTTGATATAGTTACTTATTAAAGATCAGGTTATGCCCGAGTCATAATTGCATGTGATCAGATGTGATGTTACATAGCTGAATTTTTAAATGCACTAGATTTCTAAATTAACAATGGTATTCTTAATATAATTACCTTTTAGGAACTATAGAATTGAAATCCAACTCATAAAGTGCATTCTTTCTTAAATCACTTGTACCATGTGATGATGGTCATGCATCCTTCAACCTTTGGTAGTTGTAGTCACCCTTAATTAAAATTAAATGCTTGTGGTTGGGGAAAACCACATTTATCACCTCTTTAGTTGGTCTTTTACTTTATAAAAAGAAACGCATAACACTATGTTGTTGATAATTTGTTTTCATGTACAATAATGTTTAGCATAATAATTAAAGTTGTTGCGCCACGAATAATGGTTAGTTTCTCTTGCGCTTGAATTTGTAGTATCGATGAGTGATGTAGTTATTATATTGAATGCGTGCACTGAGTTAATGTATGATATTATTGTGCCTATGCTTAATATGATGCATGTTGAATTTATGGTCTAAAATTCCTTGCGCAATACATATTGCTGATGAGATTAATTAGAAATTGGGTTACTAATGCATCTTTAATATTATTAAGTTTGATTGATTATCAATGGTATTCTCTTGTGTCTTGAATTATTGATGTGTAAATGATGGATTATTTGAATAGAATGCTCGCACGCAGTTCAATGGTATGATGTATGGCTAGTCGAGGATTTAGACTCCACAAGCACACTGAATTATAATGTATTGTATGGTTTTGTATAATAGTCCTTTAGCACGAGATGAAAATTTTATTATACGAATGATGGCATGTGTGTTGGGGTTTGTGCCTCGAAATTAACTGATAATGATTTTGTGCCTTGGATTTAATATGGTCTTGATGTGTTGTGTGATTTTTTACTCACGCACAGTTCAATGGTATGATGCATGGCTAGTCAAGGATTTAGACTCCATGAGCACACTGAATTATAATGCATTGTATGGTTTTAGATAATAGTCCTTTTGCGCGAGATGAAAATTTTATTATACAAATGATGGCATGTGTGTTGGGGTTTGTGCCTCAAAATTAACTGATAATGATTGTGTGCCTTGGATTTAATATGGTCTTGATGTTTTGTGTGATTGTTTACTCGCGCGCCATGTTTAATTGCGGTTCAGGATTGATGGATTTGATTATCATTGTTGTTGTTGATTTAGCTAGTTTCTTGGATTGATTGTGTTAGTGGGATGTACCTCCTTGTTCCTCATAACAATTACCAGCCCTAAGACCTTAAATGGTTAAAATCAATTGGAACCTAGGCTTGAGCATTGCTTATGTGTCCTGGAGTTCCTAACCTTGCAGGGTAGGTTGGGCGGGTAGCATATTATGTGTTTCTTGTGATTATATTTATGATTCTTATGATTCGTTATGTTATCTTATGTTTTCTTGGTGTTCTATGATGATTGTCCTTACGAGATGCATTGAAAGTTTAATATTTGTACTGTTATGCATCGTTATTAATTGTAGAATGCAATGATGTTGGGCTGCTGACAATTAATGGGTTAATACATTGATATGTGTGTCGTGGTTCCTGATGAGGATGTGTCGACATTGTGTTGTAATTGATGGTTAATGCATTAATATTGTTTCATTAATATATGTGAATAATGTGTCAATGATGTTGTTATTTATTGTGATGTTTTAAATTTCCTAACGCAACATTAAAAGGA
>ML781341.1:338827-351409 GCA_009831015.1 Picea engelmannii
GTTGTATGTCTCTTTTGTTGTCGTAATGGCGAGGTCGTTACAGAGCCATAACTTGTTGGTAGCTTGCATGGAGAGGCTTCCATGAAGGAGTGGGCTACATCTTGAGGAGGGGCACATTCATCTTGAGTAGGGGCCCATTTTCTAGTGAGGAGGTGCATCTTGAGGAGAGGGCACATATAGCTTATGGGAGGTTCCCATCACTTGAGGAGAAAACGCATTCACCATACTTAGGTGCACTCTAGATTATAGAGGGCGCAAGGGTGAAGGAGGGTGCACAATTGTAGAGTTTTTATAGAGGAGGGGCGCACTTGAGGATAGTGTGCACCATCACTTGGAGGGAGGCACTCTTGAGAGGAGAGTTCTTTAACAAGGGAAAAGCAAAGACAAGGCAAGGTTATAAGGAATAATCAAAGGTTAAAGGAAAATCAAGAGGCAAGGAAAGAGGTCAAGGCACTAGCTAAGGAAGAGGGGTGCACCAAGGCAAAGGGCGCCTAGCTTCAAGGGGCTAGTAGGAACATCTTCAAGGGACTCCAAGGCATTCAAGAAGGGTTTCTATTGTACTAGGTTCACTTGTATATGTTTTTCTTGTTGTACATTTTTCTTTGAGGCCTTCTATATACATCTACTCAAAACTGGTTTTCCCCATGGAGGTTTTTCCAGGGTCATGTTGACCAAAAACTTATGTGTCAATTTCATGCATGCTTAGAATTGTTAGATCAACATTTTAGAGTTGTAAATATCTGAGGAGTATTATGTGTTTGAGTTTTATTGCATGTGCTTACATTGGAATGTAAAAACACTTGCAAGGGAACGTCAAATAACACCTAACCAATGAAAATTATCAACATAAAGTTACCTAATTGTTTGTTGTCCTAAAATGCAGCGAAGGACATTTTTGGAAGATTATACTTAGAGCTAAATTCTGGTCAAAGACAGATCAGCTTTAGAAGCGTGATAGTACCTCAATTCTCTTCACTACCACCATCACCCCATTTTTTTAGGGGTTAAAATTACAACTTGGTTGAAATTGTGGCCTTAATAATTGATACCATTCCAAGCAAAAACCTTAAAATCGACCCCTGAAAAATGGTGTTAGCGGTAGAACCTTGTTTTTTGGAAGGTTAACATTAAAACTTGTTTGAAACAATGCTCTTGACAACTAGTATCGTTGTAAACTGAAACCATGAAATCAACCTCTGAATCGAAATGTGATGTTATAAGTATCATCATTTGTTTTTTGTTTTGGACTTAAAGCTGCAACGTTCTTTTTTTTACCGTGGCCTAAAATAGTGACATTGTTGTAAACAAAATCATAAAAAAGTAAATAATAATAATAATAAAAGAAAACACACACACACACACACACACACACATATATATGAAAAAACATAATAATTAATTTGTTCATGCTTACACAGTGGTAAATGGTGTTATGTTTTTTGGAAAACTGCGATTCGGTTTTGTGAAACTTCTCGATGTTTTGATCCCACAACTGGGATCGAAATGTCGATAATTTTCACAAAACCTAACGCAGGTTTCCAAAAAACATAGCACCAAACATAATAATGACAAAATAAATTTTCTTTTGATACATTTGTTTGTACACTTGTACTATATACTAATGACAAGATAAACTATTTGGAAGATTTGAAAGAATGTTTTTAATTTTTGTTAAAAGATTTTTCCCTCTTCAACAACTTAATTTTTGTTTTCCGAAGAAAACTTCACGGAAAACCCACTAAATACTTCCCCATGATCCATGGATGATAAGTAGGGTAAATTGTAGCCCCAAGGAGCATGAGAGTTGAACCTGTAACCTCCCCAACATCAGGGGAGAGTACACACATCTAGCCTCCAGACCAATTGAGTTAACCCTTGGAGCTTTCAACAGTTTAATTTATTTTCATGTAGTTTTGGATTATCCAATCAATAGTCGATACCTAGTCACATGAGCTAATGACATGAATAATTTATAATTAATTTGAATAGGTTTTAAAAGTCATAAATTATTGAAAATAAACGTTGAAAGAGAGAAAGTGATGCTAATTGAAATCATACTCAATTACTCATTATAATGATAATAAATCTAGTTTACAAGGCAAATTATTTTCTCTTAATGCAATTCATGAACCTTGCTACACAAACACTTATCTAATACCATTTCTTAGTAAAACTATTTATTAATAAAAATATAGAAAACAACCATATTTGTTTACAATTCAAATATAAATCTATCCAATATAATGATGGAGAATGAAAATGAAAACTTATTTCATAACATTAACAAACACTTATCTAATACCATTTCTTAGTAAAACTATTTATTAATAAAAATATAGAAAACAACCATATTTGTTTACAATTCAAATATAAAGCTACCCAATATAATGATGGAGAATGAAAATGAAAACTTATTTCATAACATTAACATTGTCTTGATGATAAACTCCTACTTTAAACATCGCTCCACAATCCTTATACCTCTGACATCTAACCCCCAAAAATTCCTTCCTAACTCATCCCACATGTTCATTCCAAGCATTTCAACATTCTCATTTCTCCACTTTAGAAGTATATTAAGAACTTACTCTAATCTCAAAACTCTCAAGTGGATAAAAAGTCAAATTTATAACTTATGAATTATAACTCTCATATATTAAATTGGTTAAAGTCAAATTTATAACTTCTCAATTATTAATATTAAAAAATTATAATTTTTTTCATTTCAATCAGTCATCGTGACCCATTTAAATAGATGGAATTATTCAAATGGTCCATTTCATCATGAAGTACTTTGTGTTCTTTAAAGTACTTCATGTACGTGGCCATATTTATATATATTTTAATATAAAATAACATCGTTTATTCTATATCAATTTTTTCATAAAAATGGATTTTTAACCTCGTCTCTAGGTTTTTGAATATGATGTTGTGAAAAATGAAAGTAAAAATTAATAAAAATATTAATCATTCCATCGAAAGTAGAAAAGTAGTTAAGTGTATTTATAATTTAATATAAATAAATAAAAAATAATTCATAATAATAACAATACATATAATAATTATAATAAATTTGAAAAGATGGGGAACTTTGGGCCACATGAAGGCCACAGGATCGAGGGTCGCGGGCTAGAGGCCCCACCTTTTATAGGATCTGCAGTGATTTTCCGTCTTGGTTTTACGACGTTCTCCCTTTTCAGTTAGTTTCTAGGCAAGGAACATTGAAAAGTCCCCCGCTAGTGACATTTTGGAGAAGTCCCAAGGCCAAGCATTCAAGGATCATTCCAATTTTTACTATGGGGATTTTCAATATTGGTCTCAAGGTTTGCCAACGAATTCATAGAAGGATAGGAGTAATGAAACCAAGGAGCGTGACTTTGTCGAGGCATCAGATCTCGTTCTAGATGTTAATGTAGAGGCTCTATCAAAAGATGGTTTTAATGAGGTTAATTTTCAATCCTTTCATCCTCCATTGAACTTTGAAACTCCTTTTTTGATATCCTTAGAAGCAAGTAGCAAGGGGGGGTTCACTGCTAGTGCAAAGTCTAGCGCAGACACAAGGGTTTGTAAACCCTGAAAAAAGTGTGTTAGGGATCATTCTGAGTCAATGCAAATGGTGGTCAGAAGGGATGTTGTGGTGGAGGATGTGTGCAAGTACTATGGCATGACTCTGGTTGGAAAGTTGAGTGGGAAATCATCGAAGGAGGGTCTATTATCCAATTGGATAGACCTTCACTGGAGACTAGAACTAGATTATATGCTTTTGTTTCATGTTCTAATCAGAGGATAGATGGTATTTATTTTTCGATCAAAAGCAAATTATGTCAAAATTCTAAGTAAAAATTGGACTTGAGGGCCCTCAGGGTTGATACTACAGAATTGGGATGCAAACTTCGACCTAGCTAGAGAGCCAAGAGCGGTTTTGAAAGTATGGGATATTCTTCCAGGGCTTCCTCTAGTATTTTGGTCTCCAAAGGCACGATAAGCCATAGCTAACAAGTTGAGGGTTTTCTTAGGCTTGGAACCTAATTGGGAGCGGAAGGTGGACATGAGATGGGCATGGATTCAAGTCGAGGTTGACCCAAGGGAGGGTTTAGTAAGAAATGTGGATTTGGTGTATGAAAAGAAAATTTGACACCAGAAGGTTGATTACTCGTGCTTTCCCTTTAGATGATTCTCATGCCATGAGGTGGGCCATATGAAATCTCATTGCAAAAGGGTGTCTCCTATAATGAGGATGTCGACAAAAAAATGGGTCAATAAATCCAAGTTGGCCCAAGTTGATGGTAGTCAACCTCCCTCATCAAATCTTGATGAAGTAAAGGAATCTTTGGATCCTAAGGAAGGATGCTTGGCTCGAACGTTGGAAGCTCAGGCTCAACCTAATAGTTCACCTAGTAAGCATTTTGTAATCACTCCACTTTTAATTTCTCTTGTGGATGTGACTCTCCCCACATCCTTCTCTCCTATGTGTGCTCCTTTGAGTCCTCTTGTGTCAATTCTCATTTTCAAGTGTCCTGAGGTTTCTCCCCCTCTTCCCCTTCCAATCGCAAGTCCAGTAGGGGCCTTACCGGTCCCGGGGAGGGTTCCACCTCATAGGCACTTTCCTCCACTTCATCTGTCATGGATGGTGCAGTCCTCCCTCCCAAAAAAGAATATGTTTTTTGACCTAGATCTAGGAAGAAAGACGACCCCTGCTCTTGTGGGGGTTTATCCCTCGACCTATTCCAACTCAATCTAGTTGGGTAGAAGTATAACCTCCTAAAACCTCAACAACATGTAGTTTTGGATATCCGTAAAGGCAAACAAGCCACCATTTATAGGTCCCTTGGAGCAAGTAAATCCCTAAATAAATCATTGTCGTGATTATTCTCTCCTTCGACACGAGAGGGGTAGGGGGTGCCCACAAAAAGCTATCCCTCAAGTGTCTCATTTTGATCCTCAATCCTAATGTTTTATTAGTCTAGGAAACCATGTGTGATGATTCTAAAGCCACAGTGGCCCTAGAGCCCTAGCTTAAAGGGTGGTCCTTTTGTGCAGTCGACACTTCGAGGTGGTCTGGAGGCCTAATTATCGGATGGAGTTCATCCTGTAAATCCCTTTCATCTGTCTGCCCATTCCACCATAGCATTCAAATTGGAGGTCAAGGATCTAGGTGTCAGCCTCAATGTGGTTAATGCATACAATCCTTATTCTAATAGAATTCCCTTTTGGGAAAATTTGGTAGATTCTAGTGTATTGAATGATCCGAACATGGTGGTCAGTGGTGACCTGAACCTCAAACTTTATTTAATGGAAGTGTGCGTCTCCAATCCTCGTCAAGACCAATAAAGTGGTTATTTTGTGTATTTTTTCGAAAAAAACCATCTTGTTGATATTGAACCTGTCAAATTGGTCCCCACCTGGAGGATTTTTTGTACTAATGAAGAAGCATTGGCTTAAAGAACCAATATATTTATGGTCTTTGGGGGGTTGTTAAGTGGCCCATTTTTATGAAAGTCAAGTGTTTCAGAAGGAGGACTGCTAGACCACCGACATATTATTCTAAATATGTCCTCGAGCGGGGGGGGAGGGGAGGAGATGCCTCCGGCTCCGCTAAAATTCAACCTATCATGGTTAACGTAGGAGGATTGTTGAACTCTTGTCATTGAAACCTGGGTCCACCTATCCTCATTGGGCATATCCTCCTATATGAGTCAATTTGTGGATAATTTATCGAAAATCAAATTGGAAACCAATCAATGGCCCAAATCCTACGTAGAAAGTTCATTGTGGAAGTTAAGAGAGGATGAGGAAAATATTTCTTGGATACGTGCTGAAATGGATGGGGGCTCACTCATTGCCTCTCAAATTCAATAACGCAGGGATTATAAAGCAACTCAACATGATTTTTTAGCCAAGGAAAAACAAACATGGATACAAAAGAGTAGGGATTTGTGGTTAAAAGAAGGGGATAACAACTCAAAATTATTTCACCACTATGCCATTTTTTGGAAAAATGTCAACACAATTTGGGAAATCCAAGTAGATGATGGTTCGTTGGTTAGCTCATTTAAGGAGAAGGTGGAGGAGGGTGATCATTATTTCCACTCCTTGTTTCAGGATCCCAAGGATTGTCCCATGAAGGAAATACTCCATGTCATCTCCAAATTCCCCTCTGTATTTACATAAGAGATGAATATGTCCCTAGGTGAGGAAGTCTTAGAGTCGAAAGTTCTGGTGACCCTTTCCTCCACACAAAAAGGGAATATTCTGGGACAGGGCGAGATTACGATAGAAATTTTCGCGGTATTTTATGATTTGTTAAAAGACGATCTATTGAAGGTGGTAAGGGAGTCACAATCATCTAGAAAACTCCTGAGATCTTTCAACTCCACATCCATCACTCTGATTCTCAAAAAGTAAGATCATGGAATAACATTCAAATATTGTTAGCCTATCTCTTATTGTAATGCAATATACAAGATCATGGTGAAAGTTATTGCTAGGGGGATAAAGCCTATCCTCAATGATATCATTTATGAAGATAAGTTTGGGTTTCTAAAGCATCACTAAATCCACAGTGCAATATCTATGGGTATGAGAGGCCCTGCACTCAGTAAAGAAATGGAACCAACAAGCAACCATTCTCAAGTTGGACTTGTCCAAGGCATACGGTTGTGTAAGTTGGACCTTCCTCCATCTTGACCTCCTTCAGATGGGGATGGCTCTCCTGGTGGTCAATTGGATCATGGGGTGCATATAGTATGTATCCTTTTCTATCCTTGTCAATGGAGCCCCTTCTAGGTTCTTCAGAGTGTCTTGGGGGATGAGGAAAGGATGTTTGTTATCTTCCTTTATGTTTGTTATATCCCTCAGTAAGATTATGATGGAGGCTCAGAGGGAGAGGGTGATCAAAGGCTTAAAAGTTTCACATCAAGAATCCATCTCACACCTCTTATTTTTGGACGATGTCCTCTATTTCACCTAGGGCACTGAAAGGGATATATCACCTCTAAAAGGAGTCCTCGATATCTATTACAAAGAAACCATAATGGTAGTGAATCTAGAAAAATCTTGTCTGTATCATTTTTCTATTATGGATCTCGTTTTCCAGGTAATCAAGAACTCCCTTCCTTTTCAGGTCAAGGATACAGATAATGGATTTAAATACAAGTTCTCTTACTAGTTGTAGATTGTTAAAAAGGTGGAGGCACATATAACAGTGTGGGTTAACCACTTTTTGTCTAGAGGAAAAAGGATGGTTTTATTAAAATCATTCATTGGAAGTATACCAGTGTACACATCAATTTCCGCAGTTCCAAAAGGTATTCTAAAAAAAACAAAAAGTAAGTTTCCATTTTCTTTGGTTAGGATCTCATCAAGCAACAAGTATATAGTTGTTTAAATGGAATAAGGTGGCTTCCCCTAGAGAGATCAAGGGCTAGGGACTTAAGAATATTTACAACTTCGCGCAAGTAATTGCAGCTAGAAGCATCTGGAAGCTCTCTAACTGCAATTCTTTATCGAGTAGAGTCCTTGAATCAAAGTATCTAGGAGGACTTTTAGTAGATGAATAGTTTAGATAGCCTTCAAAGTTCAATAGTTTCGAACGATTTGGTATTATCCTTTCCATTGGTGGGTCAATGGATAGTGTGGAAAATTGGTGATGGAAGGTCAGTTCGGATTGGTGAGGACCCATGGATGGGGGATGGAAATGATTTCCAGTTACCAACTCCTCTTCTACATGCACTCCATCTTGAAAACATATTCTCTTTAGCATATGCTCAAGCAAAGATTCCCCAGGCCAGGGGTAGGTCGAGCTGGAGATTGTCCCTCTCTCTTGGTGTGGCCGGTGCGAAGGTGAAATTGTGGGACCATTTTGTAAGTATTCTAGTCTCAAATTACATCATTCTCCAGGATGGTGAACTAGACAGGTTATGTTGGTTGAAGAATTGAAAATCTAGTGATTTCACGACAAAGTTGGGTTATAAAGCCAGTATAGACTTACAATTTACAAGTGAAAAGAAGTGGTGTTAGGGACCACTATGGAAACTAAATTCTTCGCGAAAGAACAAGATCTCTATATGGTTGGAAATAAGAAAGAAACTATTTACCTGGGATGTTGGTCTTAAGCAGGGATAGGTGGGCCCATGAAAATGTGTTTTATGCAAGGACCATGAGGAGACCATGACTCACATTTTTATTGATTATTTGTATCCAACCCAAGTTATAGGGATCGTCCAGAAGGAGATGAAGATAGTGCCATTAAGGAACAAATCTAATATTGAAAGTTGTTTGAAGGATTGGTTGGCTGATAAAGTAGTTAAACAATACAAAGGAATGCCCAACTTTCTCGTTTCCACCATTTGGTATTGCTAAGATCATCCACCAATATGCGAGGTCAGGGTTGTTCTTTATCTCAAGAAAAACCATTTTCTCCAAGTTCATTATGCTCTTGGGCGAGGCACTAACATCAAATCATAATTCATTTCTTTGCATACATTATTGAAGGCATCTTCAAAGAAAGTGGTAAAAAAGTTACAGATTCTGGGGAGCTCCAAGTTGGTTATTGTCTAGGCCATGCAAAAGATCTCATTCTGTAACGTAAGTCTTGAACCACTTCTTCGTGATATCAAGAGTTCCCTTCAATCCTTTGAATGGCTCTCGTTTTTCCATATTTATAGATAACTCAATGTCAAAGTTGATGCTCTATCCAAGGAGGCCTTGTATCTTCTCGTGGGAGCTCTGGGTTTTTATGAGTTCATAGACAATGAGGAGACCAAATCCATGGAATTCTAATTTTAATTCATGGGTATGTTGTATCGATGAAGTGTCGGAAAGCTATCCTGATAGGACATTAACAAGGATGTATTCATTTCAAGGTGAAAGACTGAAATGTTATAGTTATAACCTGTAAGAAAGTATGTTATTTGATAGACGTCAAAATTCTGAAAAGCTATAAAAGGTGAAGCAGTGTTCTTATAAGCACAAGAGGTCTCAAATTTTTTTAGACTAATAACATGTATATTCCTATGGAATATACAATTTTTCTTCAATAGAAAAAAATAATTATAATAAATAAAAAATATGTAAAATAATTATAATAAATTATAAATATGTAAAATAATTATAAATAAGATAAATTTATTTTCATCTTAAATTTATGTTTTGGATGTTTCCTCTGGACTAAACTCACAAAGGGTATTGAACTCGGGTTTCTTAGCAAATAAAACTTACACCTTAACCGATTGAGCTAGCAAGAATTGACCATCTTAAATATTTTAAATACAAAGAATTAAATAAAATAATAATTTCTCCATATTTGTTTTAAATATTAAATATCAAATAAAGTAATAATTTCTCCACATTTATTTTATTTTATTAGTATTTATTTTTAACATCTTCATTATTTTATTTCATTAGTATTTATTTTTAACATCTTTATTATCTAGATAGAAAAATATATATAGTCCAACCTAGATTGTTAGGTGATTTATTTATCCATAAATCTTTTTATGGAGTTTTTTTATTAATAAATATGCTAATGGATATAGTCCAACTTGGATTGATAGGTGATTTATTTATCCATAAATATTTTTTATGGAGTTTTTTTATTAATAAATATGCTAATGGATATAGTCCAACCTGTATTGATAGGTGATTTATTTATCCATAAATATTTTTTATGGATTTTGTTATTGATAATATGCTAATGGAGTTTTATGTTTCTTCGAGGCATAGTTTATCAAATTTAAGGTTATGGAAGGAATAATTTTGCATAAATATGAAAATTGCAATGGAGACTCTTCTTTGGTTATAAATGGGATGAATGATGAATTCATTTTCATCATCAAATGGTTATCAAGTGGTTCTATGGAAGGATTTGGCAATGTGAATGTTTGAGCTTTTCACTTTTACTCATGTTTTTCATGACCACAACATGCTTGCATATGTACAGTCAAAGGAAACTCAATAGGTAGAAGTTAGAATAATTTTGATGGAAGGATCAAACAATAGTCTCCTAACACAAGATTTTCTATTTTTTATTTTATTTCTTAATTTTCTATAACTAGAACAATATTATATTTTGAAGTTTTGATAATATTTTATTTTGAAGTTTTGATATTCATAATATGTAAAAAAAAATTGGCTTATCATATGTCTTTTCTTTTATAAAAAATAATATTTGAAAGTATAAGTTTTGACCTATAAAAAATAATATTTGAAAGTATAAGTTTTGATACCTATAAAATCAAAATACATCTATCTTTTAGCCATGATTTTTATGTTATCAATAATAATAAAACAAGAAACTTTGTTTTTCATTTATTTATTTATTTATGTACTTATACCAATACATAAAACATAAATAATGTGATTACATAAATAATGTGATTTGTATTTTTTTTTTACAATCTATATATTACTTTTCATGGAACAAAATTACAATTTCATCTAGGATAATAGAGAATTGATTGTGTTGAATTGTTTCGAAGGGAAACCAATTTAGCCAGTCTCTTGTCTTTGTAGGTAACTGACGATTATACAACATATTCAGAATCACCCTGTAGGGAAACCGATTCGACCAGACCATTCATATAAACTATAAGACCAAAAACACAATCTCCTGACAGAATAAAAAATAAAAAATAAAAAAATATGACTATGCTAAACTCTAATGGCCTAAGAGGAATTCTCCAAAAAACATTAACAATTGACAAAGTAAAACATGCATGGTAACACTTATGTGTCTGCCACCTCTCATGGTGTTTGATGTTCTCGCTTGTCCACGTCACCCTCAGAAACCATTTGGATAGTTGGCACAAGAATCACCTCTGAAGTAGTTGGGGCACTGGTTGCCAGTTCTGAAGCGTGCATGGAGCGGAGCAGGGTCGCAAGTAGAGATTCAACTTACTCCATGCTTTGGTCCAAGTGTTCCAGCCAAAAGCAGAGTTCATCCACATCCTTTCTAACCACAAAGACCAGATCTTGTAGTATCGACACCGAGTCCCAAAATTTCGCACAAGAATCACAATCCATGAAAAGATGGGTTTGTCTCGAAGGCTCTTCCAATTGAGCAGGGAACTCCTCCAGAGAAGGAAAAGGGGCAAAGGATGTCAATGGGACAAAGGGTGGTAGGGAGGGGATAGAGGTTGGTGGCGAGGGGGTGGAGGGTGGTGGACTCGCTGGGCAGACCGAGGGTGGTTGTGAAGACGAGGCCATATCCTGGATTGGGCCAGGAGTAAAGCCGAGATAGATGTCGTGGAGGTCAAACCACTCCACACGACAAACCCATGACAAAGACAAAGGCGAAAGACCACTCTGACTTGGGGAGGACTGGGCGGAGGAAGGGGGTGAGGAGATAGGAGACAAAGCAGGGAGAAGCAGGTGTTGGTTGTCCATAGCTACTTTGTTTTGGTACGAGAGATGACCTCACTTAGGCTTCCCACGGAGCCGAGGCATAGCCAACGATGAGTGAGAGTAAGGGGGAGTCAAGAGTAAATGGACGAAGGTGAAAACCAGAGCGATCGACAAAGTGCATGGGTTGCTAACAAGAATGAAGGGTGAGTGAAAGGGATGTCGAGGATCATTGCCATAAAAAGGAAATTGGAGAAGAATCTCACACGTGTGCAGAGGTGATGACCAACTTCCTTCCTCCATCGCCAAGACGAGAAACCAAAGAAGGGAGGAGAAACTAAAGAAGGGAACACTGGAGAAATTAGCTAGGATCTCGCAGCAGTGAAGGCATTCAATGCTCATCAATGGGTAATAAAGGAAGGGGGGGAGGTTGTATGTGCCGCTCACATGGTCTATGGAGAGAAAGTAGGCGTTGTCTTCTCCCATGGATGCGTGGACCCTGCTAACACTCCATCAAGGAAATGTGATTTACATTTTTTCTTTTAAATAAAATTTATAACTTTTTATGAAAAAAATTAAAAATACATAATAACATAATGATATGTTATTATGAGAACATAATGATGTCTTAACACTATTCTATTAATAATATCGATTTCTTCATCTAATTATATGTTCATTAATATTTATGAGAAAAATACTTTAATTGCATTTGAACTCCAAACTAGAGATGTTAATGATGTTGCAAGAAGCAAAGTTTATGTTTAATTATTGTTGTTATTCAAAACCATTTCCTTTTGCTACACTAAAAGTAGGTTTAAAAATGTGGACAACCCTTTCCTTTTGCTACACTAAAAGTAGGTTTAAAAATGTGGACACTTTTAATCTCGATACTTTTAAAGTTAAATTTAGTCATTAATTTAGTTATTTGATTCTTGAGTAATGTATTGGAATCTTCTTCCTCTCATACGGTGTTTACTTTTTCCTTAGAAATTTTTCTTCTTGATATCCATCATCATTTACTTTCCATTAGTTATACGAATATTTAGGCTTTATCCCGTTAGTGAATATATGTGTTTTGAGTATAAATGTTTTATAATAAAAAGTAAAATAGAAGAATTTTATATTATAAAAACAATTATAAATCATATAAAAAAAAGAATGCATCCACCTTTTAAATAAATGTATAAAAATATATAAATTATTTATAATTAAAAAATAATTATATATATATATATATAT
>ML781341.1:374432-397216 GCA_009831015.1 Picea engelmannii
ACATACCATTGGGTCAATTATGCTTATGGGGAAATATTGAATCCTAAGACACATAAGAATATTAGAGTATTAAAAGATATGAAAATAGATCACTCAAAGGCTTTGGATTACTTTGATGGAGAAATTCAATGCTCATTATGTATATGGGGTGTTGGAGGTATTATAGATATGTCAGAAAATCATTATATTTCATTTAAATTATCATGTGGATTTGGTACAAATAATAGAGAAGAGTTGTGCATTGTATGACCATTACTCAAACTTGCATCACACAAACGTATAAACAATTTATAAGTTTTGGAGATTCCAAACTCATAATTAATTGGTTGAATGGTAAGAACATCCTGGAAAATCTAATACATTTTTTTTTATTATGGAAACGATTTCTGATGTTAGAATTGTTTTTTTCTATGGTTTCTTTTCAATATGTGTTCAGAGAGTTGAATGAGAAAGTAGATAAGATTTCTTAAAATAACTTCCTCTTCAAGAAGGTCTATTGATTGTAGCAAAGATAGTAGAAGGAAGAAATTCTCTAAAAAAAATTATTCATCTTTATTGAAGACTTGTAGAGAAGGGTGTAATTTATGTCATTGATTAGAAAAGATAGATTTTATTATATCTTTGTTATAAGGATATGTCCCTATAGTGTTTTTTTTTTTAATATATATATTATTATGGCACTTTGTTTCTATGTTTCTATTGGAATATTGTGTAAGCAAACTAGCATTAGAATTTTCTAGATTTTATCTTTGTTATTGAAGAAAGAAGAGACCTAATTATCTGAAGTGTTAAGAAGGAACCTGACTACATGTCTCTTCAAATCTATCTAAATAATAGAGTAGTAAGATAAGAGGTACTTGATGGAGTTAGATTGTGGGGAACATAAGGAATTCTTTCAATACTGAGTGTTTTCATAATGAATCTATAATCTCTAAATACGAGGATCTCTAAATGGGAAATAATGTAATATCTACCGTAAATATCATTATACATTAAAGAATAGAAAACAAAGTTTTATTTTGCCTAAGTTCCCTATTGCATAGTTACATATACACTAGTCACAAGGTAGATGATGATAAGTCTCTATTATTATCTAACAAGAACAACCTATAAGATAATGTGGACTGAAGATAGAATCACTCAAAATTTGGAAATAATTAAAATAATAGTGATGATGTTTAGGAGTGAGAAAATATCATAAGAGAAATCCAAGTAACTATTACATATTATTTACAAACCTTTTCCCTAATTTTTATATCGATATATTTTTAGATACCCTAAAATTAAGGATACATAGATTGGATAGTGGAATGTTTTTCAATATTGAATCCAATTAAGTGCAGAAGAGTTGTAAACTTTGCACATCAAATGTGTGTAATCATTCTTGGCCATATACATAAACAACTAAAGTGCAAGAAAATTCTATCTCTATTTATCAAGGCTATAATTGACAAGGGAATAAAGTCAATGTAAAAAGGTGATAATGTCTAACAATATCTACATAAATCTTAAAATCTAATATATATATATATATTATTAAGATCTTAGTTATAGCATACTGAATATGGAGGTTGATCTTCTATCCAAGCAAACACTTCTGGAGTCGATAGGAAGAATATCCTATTATAATTGGGATGGAGGGACAGTAGGCCCTATTTATCACATTAATTTGTTCTAGTTCCATCTTAGTTTTTGTGGGTTTTTTTTATCTAAGTTTATGACTAGTTTTTTCTTACTATGTTACTTGGATTTTTTGGAATGTTGGACCTCATTATCTTATGTTTTTTATCTTTGTTGTTGATAGTTGATCCTTTTTTAATGGATCCCTTTGTAATGGACTTGTAATTAAATCAGTTTTGGTATCTTATGGATTGACTGGTATTGGAGTGTGATCAAGAATTATATATATATATATATATATATATATATATATATATATATATATATATATATATATATATATATATATATATATATATATATATATAATTTTAAGCGAATTTTCTATTGAAAAAAAAAAACTTAGTTATAATAAGTATACTAAACACTAAGATAAAATAAAAACTCTCAATATAATATCATTTTATTTATCAAAATATAACACATCATATATTACATCCATATAATAAAATCAAATCACTAATACAACTTTGTGCCAAAAATACAATATTTTTATATCAAACTTTTTAAATGAAAACACCATTAAGCTATGAAAAAAAAAGAAAATAATATATCTTCATCAATATAGATTTGAAAGATGTAAGTCATACCCAACATATAAATTCAATGAACATATAAGTCATACCCAAATAATTCATACATCTTCATTGATTTTGATATAGATTCACTGAACATATTAAACTAATTACAAAATGTGATAATATCCATTGCCTCTCCTATGCTCTATTTTAAAAACATTAAAAATCATAAAATTAATCCATTGTGGTCAACTTCCTATCTATGGGAATCATAGAAATGGGACCTTCCTATTATGAAAATTAACGATGATATGATGATGATGTGATCCAATGATTTAAGATCATTAACATCAAAAAAACAAATGGGGACCTTACACCAAAACAAAAGTGTTTGAAAACTTTCATTATTTACAAAGGACAACTTCCATTTTTTTTCAAAATTCAATGTATAAGTATGGTACATCATATCATGTATGTTCTAATTATTGAAGGAGAGTGTCACATCAATATCAACAAAAATAAAGTGATCTCACAAGAAATTAGGCGTGGACTAACCAATTATTGTTATGACTTTTGATACCAAATTATGATTAAGGTACACAAGTAAGAGGATATTTTATGATTTATATCATTGAAAGGTGGAAAGTCACATCTCGAAGTCATTGAAGAGATTACAGTAGTATAGTTAGTTTTTCTATTTGGTGTAGCCTTTAGAGAGTATAAAGAGTAATGTGCTTTAGATTCCTTTTCAATTGAATGTGTGTTATAATATTTTATCTTTAAATGTTATGAATTGATATTTTTAATTTGTTTAAATGTTATGAATTGATTTTTTTTAATTTTTTATTTTTTAAGTTTTGTTTTATTGGAATTCTAATTTTAATTGTGTTGTTGAAATGGTGAAATTGAAGTTGTGAGATTATATATTTTATATGTTTTAGGATTTTTATATTCTATTTATGATATTAATAATATTCATTTTGATTGATTTTTGGATGTTTTGAATTGGATTTGACGGATTAAATCATTTTGATTATGTTTAAGAAAATGTGTAAATATTTGTTTAGTTATCTAAATTTATTGGATATTATTGATTTGGATTTTATGAGCAGAACGAAATGACTACAGATTATTAACAGGTGTTTAATACAAAATAACAGAGATACAGTAAAACTGGTTTTCTATCCAATAAGGAAATCAATTGAAACTGTAAAATGCAGCGGAAACAAGCTTGTTGGAATGGTGGCGGCTTATCTATGAGAAGAGATGTGACGACTGTGCTCATTCGCAAGAAGATGACTACCATGAGGCTTTGAAGGGATTTTTACAATAAATAGGAATGCCAAAAACCCTAGACATCCAAAAACCTAACCCTAGGAGATGAAGTGCCAAAAGTCATGTGGGCCCCGTTTGGGTAAGTTAGTACATCAACTTCCCAGGGTCGTAACTTTTGCATACAATCTCCATTTTAGGTGTATGATAGCCCGTTGGAAAGGTATCTTCGAGGAGATTCATTTTGGGGGCTCAATCATGCCTTTGGCTATGATTGAGAAGCTTGATCCCTAAAAACCTTCATTTAAACCCTCAAAATGGCCCCTGAAGTTAAAACTACTAAAAATAATAAATTGTCAAAATTATCAAAAAAACTGTTTTAAGCTAATTGACAAAAGTAGATGACCACCAATATCCACCTAGATCAAATTTATTTTATTTTAAGTTTGATATATAATATTTTAATCATTATTGAGTTCAAAATAAAATTTAAATATTTATTTTTTATTTTTTATTTTTAATTTAAATGTATAATTATAAATTTGAATCAAAAAATACCACACACTAATTTTCTTGCTTTAAAACATATGTAAAAAGGTATATTTCTATGAATCTCTAGGTTAAAGATCTTACAAACTAATAAGTTATTATGTTCTCTATTTTTTTTCTTCTTTGTTTCTATTTATTTAGTTAATTAATTGATCCAAGTGTAAAAGTTGGCAATGGTATACAACCATCTCAACACCATAATGACACATGTCAATTATAGTGCCCCAAATCTTGGTCACCCAACACATGAGGTTACAAGGCAATTCCCTTGCAAGGTTTAAAGGGCATCAAGTTTCAATTATGCAATGCACACACTTCAACATTTCATATGTGAGTTAACATCTAGGAATGCCATTAGTTGCCTAAAACCATTATGGAAGACCAACCATCTTTGTAGTAAGTCTTGACACATTTGTATCAATATTTATATTATACATTTTATTAAATCGCTTAGATATTTTCTTTCAATATTTACTTATAAGTAAGCAATTCTTTCTTATAATTCTTCTCAAAACTTTAACATACTATATATATATATTTATTTATTACATAGTAGAAAAAATATTTCTGACATTTGTTCTCAAAACTTTGACATACAGTCTCTGAGGTGTAGGATAGTCGGTGATGGAGTGTGTTGTTAAGGCACTTCGTGATGTTAAAGTCACCAGTTCGAAACTTGCGAGGACAAAAAATCTAGCCATGTTAAGGGTTGGTGTGGCTCAAGCCGAGTGCGATCCCTGCATGATTTTGATGGTTTAGATGCCCCTAAATCGTGGATTCTTAACCACATGCTAGTCCCGCAGGTCACAGACAAGCTAACAAACAAAAAAAATATTGACATACAAAATATCTAAATCTCTTAAATATCGATGATTGCATTATTGCATACTTTCCCTATTTTAATAATAATAAAAAAAAAAAAAAAAACTTTAACAGTGATATATTTCAATCTCAATTATAACCAAATAATATAACCAAGTTTCTACATAATCATAATTATTTTTAAATTTTGGATTTTCTTAAATATTAAACTATCTTCTATCTTAATATATTCTTAATATATTGTAAATTCTTAATATATATTACTAATAAAATATAAATATAATTAATTACATCTTCTCCTATAAATTAATTATAATTAAAATCTTTCCATAACACCCACGTTTCATCAAAAAAAAATACATATAATCGATATGATAAAAATACTTTAAATTTCAGCTAATCCATTAACCAATATTAAATGTTCTTAAATATTAAGAATAATTGAGATAATCCATTAACCAATATTAAATGTTCTTAAATATTAAGAATAATTGGGGAGATTTATATATAGAGATAGAGTTTTGATGTGGCGAGGCTAACAACGATTATATAGATTTTGTTGATGAATTTCCACAAAATAGAGCGTAGTTTTAGATAGATAATTAAATCCAAAAAATGAGTATTTAAACAAGAATGTTGCATCTCTAAACCCAAAACATAAACATAAGTTTGGTGAAAAGCCCCAAATTTTCCTGGCTCGAAAGGCTCTATGCAAGGACAAATCCATAGATAACGAATTTTGGGATAGAGAATTTCATCCACAACCAAAGCAACTTAAGGTTGAAATTTGTAACTCTTTAAAATTGCTATCGAAAAATATAGACTCGCCTCGACTATTAATCCATGACTTTTTTTCTATCGAATCATCAGAAACTTTCCCTTCATGAAGCAATTATGGGATAACTCCACCTATTGTCGGACCACAATTCCACTAATAAGGGGTGGTTCCCGTCCCCGAGGTGTAGGACAGTCGGTGACGGAGTGTGTTGTTAAGCCACTCTGTGATGTTAAAGTCACCGGTTCGAAACGTGCAGGGACAAAAATCCAACCATGTTAAGGGTTGGTGTGGCTCAGGCCGGGTGCGATCCCCAGGTGATTTTGACGGCTTAGATGCCCCTGAGTCGCGGTTTCTCAAGCCACAGGTTAATCGCGTAGCCAACAGGTCCCGCACAAATTAACAAACAAAAAAAATAAGGGGTGGTTCCCTCCCAAAAATAATCACATATCCATTGGGTCTCCCCATACCATTGCATTGATCTCCCTTACATGAGATTGGCCTTAAAAAACAGATGCAGACTCGCTCGCTCCTACTATCTCTCTACCACCTACTCTCCTTACATGACCTTGGGTGAAGCCATGTGGTTTGTACCTCATATATGTTTCACTTGGCCATTCTATCAATAATTAACCTACCACTAAATAAATAATTAGGGGATTGTGGCATAGTTAAAAACCCCATTTTGCATAATACTCCTTGGACTCAATGTTGTCACAAGTTTGGCCCAAGCATCCACCTCTTCATTTAAGGCCCTCTTGATGTGGAAAAGAGAGACCTTTTTAAACTGAGAGATAATCTTCTTGATTTGAGATACAAGATCTTGAAGTTGATGCTCTCCAGGGATTGACTGGGTGATTATTTCCTAGATGATTAACATTGAATCTTCAAAGATCACTAGAAACCTAATTCCATGATTTCTAGTGATGTTGAGTCCACACCATAGTGAATACGCTTTGGCAAGTTATTTGCCACATTCCCTAAACCCCAAGGATAATGCACAATATTATTCCCCTAAGATCATAAAGACACCCACCCTCACCTTCCACCCATAGATTAAATTATTTCATAATTACTAATAATCTATAATATTAATATAATTATATAAATTAATATAGACATATATATATATATATATATATATATATAATTATTTTTTAATTATAAATAATTTATATATTTTTATATATTTATTTAAAAGGTGGATGCATTCTTTTTTTATTATATAATTTATAATTGTTTTTATGATATAAAATTCTTCTATTTTACTTTTTATTATAAAAAATTTATACTCAAAACACATATATTCACTAACCGGATAAAGCCTAAATATTCGTATAACTAATGGAAAGTAAATGATGATGGATATCAAGAAGAAAAATTTCTAAGGAAAAAGTAAACACCGTATGAGAGGAAGAAGATTCCAATACATTACTCAAGAATCAAGTAACTAAATTGATGACTAAATTTAACTTAAAAAGTATCGAGATTAAAAGTGTCCACATTTTTAAACCTACTTTTAGTTTAAACCTACTTTTAGTGTAGCAATTTTTAAACCTACTTTTAGTGTAGCAAAAGGAAAGGGTTTTGAATAACAACAATAATTAAACACAAACTTTGCTTCTTGCAACATCATTAACATCTCTAGTTTGGAGTTCAAATGCAATTAAAGTATTTTTCTCATAAATATTAATGACCATATAACTAGATGAAGAAATCGATATTATTAATAGAATAGTGTTAAGACATCATTATGTTCTCACAATAACATATCATTATGTTATTATGTATTTTTATTTTTTTTCATAAAAAGTTATAAATTTTATTAAAAAAAAAAAATGTAAATCACATTTCTTTGATGGAGTGTCAATAGGGTCCATGCATCCATGGGAGAAGACAACGCTTACCTTCTCTCCATAGACCATGTGAGCGGCACATACAACCTCCCCCCCTTCCTTTATTACCCACCGATGAGCATTGAATGTCTTCACTGCTGCGAGATCCTAGCTAATTTCGCCAGCGTTCCCTTCTTTGGTTTCTTGTCTTGGCGATGGAGGAAGGAAGTTGGTCATCACCTCTGCACATGTGTGAGCTTCTTCTCCAAATTCCTTTTTATGGCAATGATCCTCGACATCCCTTTCACTCACCCTTCATTCTTGTTAGCAGCCCATGCACTCTACCGGTCGCTCTAGTTTTCACCTCCGTCCATTTACTCCTGACTCCCCCTTACTCTCTTTCACCGTTGGCTATGCCTCAGCTCCGAGGGAAGCCTAAGCGAGGTCATCTCTCATACCAAAACAAAGTGGCCATGGCCAGCCAACACCCGCTTCTCCCTGCTCTGTCTCCCAGCTCCTCACCCCCTTCCTCTGCCCAGCCCTCCCCAAGTCAGAGTGGTCTTCCGCCTTTGTCTTTGTCGTGGGTTTGTCATGTGGAGTGGTTTGACCTCCACAACATCTATCTCGACTTTACTCCTAGCCCAATCCAGGATATGGCCTCGTCTTCACAACCACCCTCGGTCTTCCCAGCGAGTCCACCACCCTCTGCCCCCTCACCACCAACCTCTATCCCCTCCCCACCACCCTTTGTCCCATTGACATCCTTTGCCCCTTTTCCTTCTCTGGAGGACTTCCCTGCTCAATTGGAAGAGCCTTAGAGACAAACCCATCTTTGCTTCTTGTGCGAGATTTTGGGACTCGATGTTGATACTACAAGATCTAGTCTTTGTGGTCAGAAAGGATGTGGATGATCTCTGCTTTCGGTTGGAACACTTGGACCAACACACAGAGTAAGTTGAATCTCTACTTGTGACCCTACTCCACTCCATGCACGCTCCAGAACTAGCAACCAATGCCCCAACTACTTCAGAGGTGATTCTTGTGCCAACTATTCAAATGGTTTCTGAGGGTGACGTGGACAAGCAAGAACATCAAACACCATGAGAGTTGGCAGACACATAAGTGTTACCATGCATGTTTTACTCTGTCAATTGTTAATGTTTTTTGGAGAATTCCTCTTAGGCCATTAGAGTTTAGCATAGTCATATTTTTTTTTTTTTCTGTTAGGAGATTGTCTTTTTGGTCTTATAGTTTATATGAATGGTCTGGTCGAATCGGTTTCCCTACGAAGTGATTCTGAATATGTTGTATAATCGTCAGTTACCTACAAAGACAAGAGACTGGCTAAATTGGTTTCCCTTTGAGACAATTCAACACAATCAATTCTTTGTTATCCTAGATGATACTGTAATTTTGTTCCATGAAAAGTAATATATAAATGAAAAGTAATATATAGATTGTAAAAAAAAACTACAAATCACATTATTTATGTATTGATATAAGTACATAAATAAATAAATAAAAGAAAAACAAAGTTTCTTGTTTTATTATTATTGATAACATAAAAATCATGGCTAAAAGATAGATGTATTCTGATTTTATAGGTATCAAAACTTATACTTTCAAATATTATTTTTTATAGGTCAAAACTTATACTTTCAAATATTATTTTTTATAAAAGAAAAGACATATGATAAGCCAATTTTTTTTTACATATTATGAATATCAAAACTTCAAAATAAAATATTATAAAACTCTGATTTTATAGGTATCAAAACTTGTACTTTCAAATATTATTTTTATAGGTCAAAACTTATACTTTCAAATATTATTTTTTATAAAAGAAAAGACATATGATAAGCCAATTTTTTTTTACATATTATGAATATCAAAACTTCAAAATAAAATATTATCAAAACTCTGATTTTATAGGTATCAAAACTTATACTTTCAAATATTATTTTTTATAGGTCAAAACTTATACTTTCAAATATTATTTTTTATATTCAAAATAAAATATTATCAAAACTCTGATTTTATAGGTATCAAAACTTATTTTTTATAGGTCAAAACTTATACTTTCAAATATTATTTTTTATATTCAAAATAAAATATTATCAAAACTCTGATTTTATAGGTATCAAAACTTATACTTTCAAATATTATTTTTTATAGGTATCAAAACTTATACTTTCAAATATTATTTTTTATAGGTCAAAACTTATACTTTCAAATATTATTTTTTATAAAAGAAAATACATATGATAAGCCAATTTTTTTTTACATATTATGAATATCAAAACTTCAAAATAAAATATTATCAAAACTTCAAAATATAATATTGTTCTAGTTATAGAAAATTAAGAAATAAAATAAAAATAGAAAATCTTGTGTTAGGAGACTATGGTTTGATCCTTCCATCAAAATTATTCTAACTTCTACCTATTGAGTTTCCTTTGACTGTACATATGCAAGCATGTTGTGGTCATGAAAAACATGAGTAAAAGTGAAAAGCTCAAACATTCACACTGCCAAATCCTTCCATAGAACCACTTGATAATGAAAATGAATTCATCATTCATCCCATTTATAACCAAAGAAGAGTCTCCATTGCAATTTTCATATTTATGCAAAATTATTCCTTCCATAACCTAAAATTTGATAAACTACGCCTCGAAGATACATAAAACTCCATTAGCATATTTATCAATAACAAAATCCATAAAAAATATTTATGGATAAATAAATCACCTATCAATACAGGTTGGACTATATCCATTAGCATATTTATTAATAAAAAAACTCCATAAAAAATATTTATGGATAAATAAATCACCTATCAATCCAAGTTGGACTATATCCATTAGCATATTTATTAATAAAAAAACTCCATAAAAAGATTTATGGATAAATAAATCACCTAACAATCTAGGTTGGACTATATATATTTTTCTATCTAGATAATAAAGATGTTAAAAATAAATACTAATGAAATAAAATAATGAAGATGTTAAAAATAAATACTAATAAAATAAAATAAATGTGGAGAAATTATTACTTTATTTGATATTTAATATTTAAAACAAATATGGAGAAATTATTATTTTATTTAATTCTTTGTATTTAAAATATTTAAGATGGTCAATTCTTGCTAGCTCAATCGGTTAAGGTGTAAGTTTTATTTGCTAAGAAACCCGAGTTCAATACCCTTTGTGAGTTTAGTCCAGAGGAAACATCCAAAACATAAATTTAAGATGAAAATAAATTTATCTTATTTATAATTATTTTACATATTTATAATTTATTATAATTATTTTACATATTTTTTATTTATTATAATTATTTTTTTCTATTGAAGAAAAATTGTATATTCCATAGGAATATACATGTTATTAGTCTAAAAAAATTTGAGACCTCTTGTGCTTATAAGAACACTGCTTCACCTTTTATAGCTTTTCAGAATTTTGACGTCTATCAAATAACATACTTTCTTACAGGTTATAACTATAACATTTCAGTCTTTCACCTTGAAATGAATACATCCTTGTTAATGTCCTATCAGGATAGCTTTCCGACACTTCATCGATACAACATACCCATGAATTAAAATTAGAATTCCATGGATTTGGTCTCCTCATTGTCTATGAACTCATAAAAACCCAGAGCTCCCACGAGAAGATACAAGGCCTCCTTGGATAGAGCATCAACTTTGACATTGAGTTATCTATAAATATGGAAAAACGAGAGCCATTCAAAGGATTGAAGGGAACTCTTGATATCACGAAGAAGTGGTTCAAGACTTACGTTACAGAATGAGATCTTTTGCATGGCCTAGACAATAACCAACTTGGAGCTCCCCAGAATCTGTAACTTTTTTACCACTTTCTTTGAAGATGCCTTCAATAATGTATGCAAAGAAATGAATTATGATTTGATGTTAGTGCCTCGCCCAAGAGCATAATGAACTTGGAGAAAATGGTTTTTCTTGAGATAAAGAACAACCCTGACCTCGCATATTGGTGGATGATCTTAGCAATACCAAATGGTGGAAACGAGAAAGTTGGGCATTCCTTTGTATTGTTTAACTACTTTATCAGCCAACCAATCCTTCAAACAACTTTCAATATTAGATTTGTTCCTTAATGGCACTATCTTCATCTCCTTCTGGACGATCCCTATAACTTGGGTTGGATACAAATAATCAATAAAAATGTGAGTCATGGTCTCCTCATGGTCCTTGCATAAAACACATTTTCATGGGCCCACCTATCCCTGCTTAAGACCAACATCCCAGGTAAATAGTTTCTTTCTTATTTCCAACCATATAGAGATCTTGTTCTTTCGCGAAGAATTTAGTTTCCATAGTGGTCCCTAACACCACTTCTTTTCACTTGTAAATTGTAAGTCTATACTGGCTTTATAACCCAACTTTGTCGTGAAATCACTAGATTTTCAATTCTTCAACCAACATAACCTGTCTAGTTCACCATCCTGGAGAATGATGTAATTTGAGACTAGAATACTTACAAAATGGTCCCACAATTTCACCTTCGCACCGGCCACACCAAGAGAGAGGGACAATCTCCAGCTCGACCTACCCCTGGCCTGGGGAATCTTTGCTTGAGCATATGCTAAAGAGAATATGTTTTCAAGATGGAGTGCATGTAGAAGAGGAGTTGGTAACTGGAAATCATTTCCATCCCCCATCCATGGGTCCTCACCAATCCGAACTGACCTTCCATCACCAATTTTCCACACTATCCATTGACCCACCAATGGAAAGGATAATACCAAATCGTTCGAAACTATTGAACTTTGAAGGCTATCTAAACTATTCATCTACTAAAAGTCCTCCTAGATACTTTGATTCAAGGACTCTACTCGATAAAGAATTGCAGTTAGAGAGCTTCCAGATGCTTCTAGCTGCAATTACTTGCGCGAAGTTGTAAATATTCTTAAGTCCCTAGCCCTTGATCTCTCTAGGGGAAGCCACCTTATTCCATTTAAACAACTATATACTTGTTGCTTGATGAGATCCTAACCAAAGAAAATGGAAACTTACTTTTTGTTTTTTTTAGAATACCTTTTGGAACTGCGGAAATTGATGTGTACACTGGTATACTTCCAATGAATGATTTTAATAAAACCATCCTTTTTCCTCTAGACAAAAAGTGGTTAACCCACACTGTTATATGTGCCTCCACCTTTTTAACAATCTACAACTAGTAAGAGAACTTGTATTTAAATCCATTATCTGTATCCTTGACCTGAAAAGGAAGGGAGTTCTTGATTACCTGGAAAACGAGATCCATAATAGAAAAATGATACAGACAAGATTTTTCTAGATTCACTACCATTATGGTTTCTTTGTAATAGATATCGAGGACTCCTTTTAGAGGTGATATATCCCTTTCAGTGCCCTAGGTGAAATAGAGGACATCGTCCAAAAATAAGAGGTGTGAGATGGATTCTTGATGTGAAACTTTTAAGCCTTTGATCACCCTCTCCCTCTGAGCCTCCATCATAATCTTACTGAGGGATATAACAAACATAAAGGAAGATAACAAACATCCTTTCCTCATCCCCCAAGACACTCTGAAGAACCTAGAAGGGGCTCCATTGACAAGGATAGAAAAGGATACATACTATATGCACCCCATGATCCAATTGACCACCAGGAGAGCCATCCCCATCTGAAGGAGGTCAAGATGGAGGAAGGTCCAACTTACACAACCGTATGCCTTGGACAAGTCCAACTTGAGAATGGTTGCTTGTTGGTTCCATTTCTTTACTGAGTGCAGGGCCTCTCATACCCATAGATATTGCACTGTGGATTTAGTGATGCTTTAGAAACCCAAACTTATCTTCATAAATGATATCATTGAGGATAGGCTTTATCCCCCTAGCAATAACTTTCACCATGATCTTGTATATTGCATTACAATAAGAGATAGGCTAACAATATTTGAATGTTATTCCATGATCTTACTTTTTGAGAATCAGAGTGATGGATGTGGAGTTGAAAGATCTCAGGAGTTTTCTAGATGATTGTGACTCCCTTACCACCTTCAATAGATCGTCTTTTAACAAATCATAAAATACCGCGAAAATTTCTATCGTAATCTCGCCCTGTCCCAGAATATTCCCTTTTTGTGTGGAGGAAAGGGTCACCAGAACTTTCGACTCTAAGACTTCCTCACCTAGGGACATATTCATCTCTTATGTAAATACAGAGGGGAATTTGGAGATGACATGGAGTATTTCCTTCATGGGACAATCCTTGGGATCCTGAAACAAGGAGTGGAAATAATGATCACCCTCCTCCACCTTCTCCTTAAATGAGCTAACCAACGAACCATCATCTACTTGGATTTCCCAAATTGTGTTGACATTTTTCCAAAAAATGGCATAGTGGTGAAATAATTTTGAGTTGTTATCCCCTTCTTTTAACCACAAATCCCTACTCTTTTGTATCCATGTTTGTTTTTCCTTGGCTAAAAAATCATGTTGAGTTGCTTTATAATCCCTGCGTTATTGAATTTGAGAGGCAATGAGTGAGCCCCCATCCATTTCAGCACGTATCCAAGAAATATTTTCCTCATCCTCTCTTAACTTCCACAATGAACTTTCTACGTAGGATTTGGGCCATTGATTGGTTTCCAATTTGATTTTCGATAAATTATCCACAAATTGACTCATATAGGAGGATATGCCCAATGAGGATAGGTGGACCCAGGTTTCAATGACAAGAGTTCAACAATCCTCCTACGTTAACCATGATAGGTTGAATTTTAGCGGAGCCGGAGGCATCTCCTCCCCTCCCCCCCCGCTCGAGGACATATTTAGAATAATATGTCGGTGGTCTAGCAGTCCTCCTTCTGAAACACTTGACTTTCATAAAAATGGGCCACTTAACAACCCCCCAAAGACCATAAATATATTGGTTCTTTAAGCCAATGCTTCTTCATTAGTACAAAAAATCCTCCAGGTGGGGACCAATTTGACAGGTTCAATATCAACAAGATGGTTTTTTTCGAAAAAATACACAAAATAACCACTTTATTGGTCTTGACGAGGATTGGAGACGCACACTTCCATTAAATAAAGTTTGAGGTTCAGGTCACCACTGACCACCATGTTCGGATCATTCAATACACTAGAATCTACCAAATTTTCCCAAAAGGGAATTCTATTAGAATAAGGATTGTATGCATTAACCACATTGAGGCTGACACCTAGATCCTTGACCTCCAATTTGAATGCTATGGTGGAATGGGCAGACAGATGAAAGGGATTTACAGGATGAACTCCATCCGATAATTAGGCCTCCAGACCACCTCGAAGTGTCGACTGCACAAAAGGACCACCCTTTAAGCTAGGGCTCTAGGGCCACTGTGGCTTTAGAATCATCACACATGGTTTCCTAGACTAATAAAACATTAGGATTGAGGATCAAAATGAGACACTTGAGGGATAGCTTTTTGTGGGCACCCCCTACCCCTCTCGTGTCGAAGGAGAGAATAATCACGACAATGATTTATTTAGGGATTTACTTGCTCCAAGGGACCTATAAATGGTGGCTTGTTTGCCTTTACGGATATCCAAAACTACATGTTGTTGAGGTTTTAGGAGGTTATACTTCTACCCAACTAGATTGAGTTGGAATAGGTCGAGGGATAAACCCCCACAAGAGCAGGGGTCGTCTTTCTTCCTAGATCTAGGTCAAAAAACATATTCTTTTTTGGGAGGGAGGACTGCACCATCCATGACAGATGAAGTGGAGGAAAGTGCCTATGAGGTGGAACCCTCCCCGGGACCGGTAAGGCCCCTACTGGACTTGCGATTGGAAGGGGAAGAGGGGGAGAAACCTCAGGACACTTGAAAATGAGAATTGACACAAGAGGACTCAAAGGAGCACACATAGGAGAGAAGGATGTGGGGAGAGTCACATCCACAAGAGAAATTAAAAGTGGAGTGATTACAAAATGCTTACTAGGTGAACTATTAGGTTGAGCCTGAGCTTCCAACGTTCGAGCCAAGCATCCTTCCTTAGGATCCAAAGATTCCTTTACTTCATCAAGATTTGATGAGGGAGGTTGACTACCATCAACTTGGGCCAACTTGGATTTATTGACCCATTTTTTTGTCGACATCCTCATTATAGGAGACACCCTTTTGCAATGAGATTTCATATGGCCCACCTCATGGCATGAGAATCATCTAAAGGGAAAGCACGAGTAATCAACCTTCTGGTGTCAAATTTTCTTTTCATACACCAAATCCACATTTCTTACTAAACCCTCCCTTGGGTCAACCTCGACTTGAATCCATGCCCATCTCATGTCCACCTTCCGCTCCCAATTAGGTTCCAAGCCTAAGAAAACCCTCAACTTGTTAGCTATGGCTTATCGTGCCTTTGGAGACCAAAATACTAGAGGAAGCCCTGGAAGAATATCCCATACTTTCAAAACCGCTCTTGGCTCTCTAGCTAGGTCGAATTTTGCATCCCAATTCTGTAGTATCAACCCTGAGGGCCCTCAAGTCCAATTTTTACTTAGAATTTTGACATAATTTGCTTTTGATCGAAAAATAAATACCATCTATCCTCTGATTAGAACATGAAACAAAATCATATAATCTAGTTCCAGTCTCCAGTGAAGGTCTATCCAATTGGATAATAGACCCTCTTTCGATGATTTCCCACTCAACTTTCCAACTAGAGTCATGCCATAGTACTTGCACACATCCTCCACCACAACATCCCTTCTGACCACCATTTCCATCGACTGAGAACGATCCCTAACACACTTTTTTCAGGGTTTACAAACCCTTGTGTCTGCGCTAGACTTTGCACTAGCAGTGAACCCCCCCTTGCTACTTGCTTCTCAGGATATCAAAAAAGGAGTTTCAAAGTTCAATGGAGGATGAAAGGATTGAAAATTAACCTCATTAAAACCATCTTTTGATAGAGCCTCTACATTAACATCTAGAATGAGATCTGATGCCTCGACAAAGTCACGCTCCTTGGTTTCATTACTCCTATCCTTCTGTGAATTCGTTGGCGAACCTTGAGACCAATATTGAAAATCCCCATAGTAAAAATTGGAATGATCCTTGAATGCTTGGCCTTTATGCGAGCTAGGACCATAGTTGACCAACTCATCATCTGACCTACCCATATTCACATGAAGCCTTCACCTCCCCGGGACTTGGCCAAAATGTCACTAGTGGGGGACTTTTCGATGCTCCTTACCTAGAAACTAATTGGAAAGGGAGAACGTCGTAAAACCGAGACAAAAAATCACTGCAAATCCAATAGAAGGTGGGGCCTCTAGCCCACGACCCTCAATCCTGTGGCCTTCATGTGGCCCAAAGTTGCCCATCTTTTCAAATTTATTATAATTATTATATATATTATTAAATTATTATTGTTATTATTATGAATTAATTTTTATTTATTTATATTAAATTATAAATACACTTAACTACTTTCCTACTTTCGATCGAATGATTAATATTTTTATTAATTTTTACTTTCATTTTTCACAAACATCATATTCAAAAACCTAGAGACGAGGTTAAAATTCCATTTTTATGAAAAAATTGATATAGAATAAACGATGTTATTTTATATTAATATATATATAAATATGGCCACGTACATGAAGTACTTTAAAGAACACAAAGTACTTCACTAACCAAACATCTATTTAAATGGGTCATGATGAAATGGACCATTTGAATAATTCCATCTATTTAAATGGGTCACGATGACTGATTGAAATGAAAAAAATTATAATTTTTTAATATTAATAATTGAGAAGTTATAAATTTGACTTTAACCAATTTAATATATGAGAGTTATAATTCATAAGTTATAAATTTGACTTTTTATCCACTTGAGAGTTTTGAAATTTAAGCTTTCATAACGAGACGATTTTCAAAAGGTTTTGTGATCTAAATTTCAAAGCTTTAAGGATTGAGATTAGAGTAAGTTCTTAATATACTTCTAAAGTGGAGAAATGAGAATGTTGAAATGCTTGGAATGAACATGTGGGATGAGTTAGGAAGGAATTTTTTGGGGCTAGATGTCATAGGTATAAGGATTGTGGAGCGATGTTTAAAGTAGGAGTTTATCATCAAGACAATGTTAATGTTATGAAATGAGTTTTCATTTTCATTCTCCATCCTTATATTGGGTAGCTTTATATTTGAATTGTAAACAAATATGGTTGTTTTCTATATTTTTATTAATAAATAGTTTTACTAAGAAATGGTATTAGATAAGTGTTTGTGTAGCCAGGTTCATGACGTGTATTAAGAGAAAATAATTTGCTCTGTAAACTACATTTATTACCATTATAATGAGTAATTGAGTATGATTTCAATTAGCATCACTTTCTCTCTTTCAATGTTTATTTTCAATAATTTATGATTTTTAAAACCTATCAAATTAATTATAAATTCTCTATGTCATTAGCTCATGTGACTAGGTGTCAACTATTGATTGGAAAATCCAGAGTTATATGAAAATAAATTAAATTGTTGAAAGCTCCAAGGGTTAACTCAATTGGTCTTGAGGCCAGATGTGTGCACTCTCCCCTGAAGTTGGGGAGGTTACAGGTTCAACTCTCATGCTCCTTGGGGCTACAATTTACCTTGCTTATCATCCATGGATCATGGGGATGTATTTAGTGGGTTTTCCATGAAGTTTTCTTCGAAAAACAAAAATTAAGTTGTTGAAGAGGGAAAAATCTTTTAACAAAAATTAAAAACATTCTTTCAAATCTTCCAAATAGTTTATCTTGTCATTAGTATATAGTACAAGTGTACAAACAAATGTATCAAAAGAAAATTTATTTTGTCATTATTATGTTTGGTGCTATGTTTTTTGGAAACCTGCGTTAGGTTTTGTGAAAATTATCGACATTTCGATCCCAGCTGTGGGATCGAAACGTCGAGAAGTTTCACAAAACCGAATCGCAATTTTCCAAAAAACATAGCACCATTTACCACTGTGTAAGCATGACCAAATTAATTATTATGTTTTTTCATATATGTGTGTGTGTGTGTGTGTGTTTTCTTTTATTATTATTATTATTTACTTTTTTATGATTTTGTTTACAACAATGTCACTATTTTAGGCCACGGTAAAAAGAAGAACGTTGCAACTTTAAGTCCAAAACAAAAAACAAATGATGATACTTATAACATCACATTTCGATTCAGAGGTTGATTTTATGGTTTCAGTTTACAATGATACCAGTTGTCAATGTTGGCATGTTTTACAGGCAGCGTATTCTTGTCATTGATGGCAAGTACAACAACGACGATGGCTTAAGTACAGGAAGAATGTGCTAGGCGGGCACCATAAGTATTTTGGGAAGACGTAGCAGAGCAAGCTCGATAAGATCAGAAGAGATAGTGGAGAGTATGTGTGTTTGTCATTGATGGCAAAGATCACGATCAACAACACAACGATAATAACATGGCAATGGCAAGTTCAACAGTGAAGAGCAACAATGATCGTTGGATCCCATTTAGATTTCTCAATGACCGTCAGATCTAAATTCAGATAGGAGGAGCACGCAGTAGAAGAGAACATATCTCATGAGTTAGATCTGAGCCCGAGGTCCGACTAACATTGGATCCAGGAGAACCTGCATGTTCTTTAAAGTGCAAGGTGAAGCGGGCTTACAAAATCCCGAAAGTAGGAGGACCGTCCATCTTCGGGAAGGACACGTGGTTACAAATCAACATTTCACTGATTGAGAGGTCAAAGGAAGGAGTGTTATAACCTGTCTAACTTGCGATATGTGAAATTGCGAAATAATCCTAGCCTTCGGATCGAGGATTGATCTGGATCGTTGATCAGACATGATGAAGGCCCGTGAAGTTTCGAAATCACGATAAAATCTGGACCGTTGGGTCCATAGGACACATGGCGAAAGATCGTCATTTTGCTGACTGGAAAGTCAAAGGAACGAGGTTCGCTAACCTCTCGAACTCGCGATATGCGAAATCGCAAAATGCCGAAATGCAAAATTGCGACATGGAGTTTCAGGGATCCCGACATGGAGCGTCAAGATATCTTCATCACAGAAATGCCGAAATGTCGAAATGCGAAACGCCCAAATACCGGACCATTGATATGACTCCATTTCGGAGTTTCGGATACCGAGATTTGGAAGTGTAGAAACACTTCATCACAGAAATACTGAAACGCTGAAATGTGAAACGCTGAAATACCGGACTGTTGATCTGACTCCATTTCGGAGTTTTGGATACCAGGAGTTGGAGTGTCGAAACACTTCACCATAGGAATGTCGAAATGTCGAAATCTTGAAATGCGAAAAACACCTTTTGATGTAGGTTTCGGATACCAGGAGTTGGAGTGTCGAAACACTTCACCACAGGAATGCCGAAATGTTGAAACGCCGAAATGAGTTTTCGAATAAGGTTGTGGTCACAACGAGTGGTCACATCTGCGGAAGATGGAGGAAGGAGCTAGTGCAACCAAGCTCCATTTCGGTGATGGCGACTTGGAGTGTTAAGACCCTTCATCATAGGAATGTCGAAATGCGAAATTGCGAAAGCGCTTTATGGATAAGCGCTTGGTCACCACCGGTGGTCACATAGTCGAAGCGCTGTAGAGAAGACCTCGAAGACACAAGCTCCATTTCAGAGTTTGGGACATGGAGAGTCAAGACGACTCTTCACAAAATCCCCGAAACGCGAAATGTGAAATGCTTGTTTAGAATTGACCCCTGGTCATAACCTATGGTCACATCGATGAAGGCTCAAGGGAGGAGCTAGCACGAAGCTAATCTCCATTTCGAAGATTGCGACTTGGAGAGTTGAGATGCCTCACAATAGGAATTGTCGAAATGTGAATCGTGAAAGCACCTTCTGAATAGGCGTGTGGTCACTGCCTGAGGCCACATGTGAAAGGAAAGGTGAAAGGTGCCAAAGGCATAAGTCTCAAGAGGTTCACAGTGTAACTACCAGAAACCACTGATTGTTTCTGCACAGAAAAATCAAAGAGGCCTCAGTGTGATTGCCAGAGGAGTTGAAGAGTCTCAAGGCATATGCCGGTGGAATGAAGACTATTCATAGAGGCGATTGACAGATGGAAAAGCGTTGAATCCTGTAACTGCAACAGAGGGGATGAGCTCGACTATGATAAAGAAGACGAAGAGTCTCGACTGCTAGACAGGCTAAGGAATCTCAACATAACACCCAATGATGATGAATGCATGGGTATAACCACTAGAAAATATGAGGAATTGCCATGATTATCAGGAAGAGGACTCGACATGAGGAGAACATGAAGAATAGAGAGAGTGTGTTGATGCTCGAGGGAGTGAAGCGGTGGCAAGGTGGAGTGGCAGTGAATATCTCGATGTGGAGAACAATGGCGGGGTGTAGAGCATGCATAAGCATTGCACATATAGCATGCACAAGGTGCACAGAGACTATAAGAATGTAGAACAAAGAAGAGATGAGCGCAACTGTTGAGAGTGATTCAGGTGTGTAGAAGGAGGTAGAGTGCAGCAGCTGAAATGCACAGAAGAGGAATGGTGCATAGAAGGGACATGACGCATAGAGAATAAAAGGCAGAAGAACATAAAGTGTACGACAGGTGTGCAGGAAGACACTGATGTAGGTAGAGAAGAGTAGTGTAGCATAATAGTGATGAGACTGGTAAGCCATTGATAAACGTTATATCACTATAATAAGTTTCAGTAGAAAAAAATCATATTTCAGGGAGGTAGGCTGGTGCTAGGGAGGTCTGTTGTCCTCAGAGGTTCAAGTGGGTGCTTGGACACAGGGAGTTGTAGCTTCCATCTGGTTGCAGCCAGAGAAACCAGGGTGGCAGGGTGGTGCAAGGGAGAACTATTGTTCTCTGTTTTACAGGTTGGTGCATGTGTGACTGGAAGTTTGTGCTTCCATCCAGTTGGTGCTGGAACACTTAGGGAGTTGTTGCTTCCTTCTAGTGGGTGCTAGAGAAACCAGGAAGTTGGTTCTTCCTTCTAGTGGGTGCTAGAGAAACTAGGGAGTTGGTGCTTCCTTCTAGTGGGTGCTAGAGAAGCCAGGGAGTTGGTGCTTCCTTCTAGTGGGTGCTAGAGAAACCAGGGAGTTGGTGTTTCCTTCTAGTGGGTGCTAGAGAAACCAGGGAGTTGGTGCTTCCTTCTAGTAGGTGCTAGAGAAAACAGAGAGTTGGTGCTCTCAGCAAGTTGCATCTTCCAAAACAGAGGTTGTAGCCTCACAATGAGTTGGAGCTCATATGTATGATAATGTACAGAATGTAAAGATTACTTATCATACCAAGAAGAAGAGGTTTTTACCTTTTATGGGTTTCCTCAGGAAATATCTGTCTTTGTATATTTCATATGTGTGACTGGTGTTGAATGTTCTATTTCTTACCTCCCTGCATTATTGTGATTGTTATTAAGTGCTCTGCCAAGAGTTTAAAATAAGCATAATTGTTTAAGCACGATAACAACTGATTCAACCCCCCCCTCTCAATTGTCCAACAATTAGTATCAGAGAAGGTTCCTTTTATCTAAAGGTAGATCTGTAAGCTTAAACATGACAAGTCATGAAGGGACTTCAACCACTAAGCCTTCTCTGTTTGATGGAATAAATTTTGCCTTCTGGAAGGTTAGAATGAGAACATACCTAATGGCCTTAGGTGCTGATGTTTGGGATGTAGTAGAGTCTGGATACATAAAGCCTATTGTGCTAGCTTCCAAGGATGATAAGTTAGAATTTAGCTTTAATGCTAAGGGAATGAATGTTATCTTGAATGGACTTGCAGAAGCCGAGTTTGTAAAGGTGATGCATCTTCAAACTGCCAAAGAAATGTGGGATAAACTTATTAGCAACTATGAAGGAAATGAGAAAGTAAAAGATGCCAAACTTCAAACATTTAGATTGAAGTTTGAACAACTAAAGATGAATGAAGATGAAACAATTAGCAAGTATTTTTTAAGAGTTGAAGAACTTGTGAATGCCCTGAAGGGTCTTGGTGAGAAGATTGAATAATCAATTTTAGTTCAGAATATTTTAAGATCTTTGCTTGATAAATTTAATCCAAAAGTCTCTGCAATAGAAGAACTAAATGATCTTAAAACTCTGTCCATTGATCAAATCCTAGGAACTTTAACTGCATATGAAATGAGAATCGACAAAGATAAATCCATTACTAGAGAAGCATCTTTTAAAGCAGACAAGGATACTGATTCAGATTTAGATGATATTGAGGCAAAATTTGTGAGAAGGTTAAAGAAAGGATCAGGAAAATATCAAGGCAAGCTTCCCCTCAAATGT
>ML781341.1:430477-460266 GCA_009831015.1 Picea engelmannii
TATTGAGGGTTTCAGCCTTCTATTGGAGCGTGGCATTCTTCAGCTGGAGAGTTTGGCATTCAGATCTGCTGGTATTGATATTCATTTCTTATTCAGCCTTTGGAGGCATCTTTGGTATTAGTGGGAGCATTTTGTATCAGCTCTTATCTATTATCTATCTTCTTGGCCATCTGTTGAGCATTCCATATCGACATCTCCATTGTAGCAGGTTTCTCTATTTTATGAATAAAGAAGAATTGAGATGTTTTGGCTTGTCTATCTTATTGCATATGGTTGAGGTATGTTCCATGGTTATCTCTTTCTGTTATTTTTTGCATACACACATATAAACACATCTAAAGGGTAGATCAGCAAAGTGTTTGACGAAATACCTCACTCAGAAAAAGTTTTAAAAAGACACCAAAACAATGATGATCCTTGCATAATGGCTTGGGATCATTACACCCTCGCCCCTTATTTATACTAAATATGTCTATTAAGAGAAGCATATAGAGGAAGATCCTTCTAGAAGAGGAAGCTTCTATTAGGTCTTCTTACATCTGCCTTATTCTATTTTATTGAAAGGCCTTATTAATATTGACCTTTATTACATCCGAATACATTGATCTACCTATGTGCGGGTTAGGACCTTAACACTTAGCATCTCACCAAGAGTCTCCCCCTCTTGGTATCTCACCAAGAGTATTTGGATCTCAAAATATCACTAAGATCCTCAACTTGGCCTCTCACCAAGTGACTTCCACCTGAAGTGGATCCTGAGGTTGATTGTTGGCCCTCGATCAAGTTTTGGGGAAACATTGGTTAGTTTTGGAGGTTTTGGCCTACATTTGTACTTTGACATGTTGGTTGAAGTAGGAGTGCCCCGATGGAGCTGAGATCACATATTTCACCTAATTTGAGGGTTATGTGGACCCAGTAAGGGGCCCTCTAGAGTTTTGTAATGGGTTTATGGGATGTCAGCCCATGGATTTTCCCCTTATTTAGGCCTTATTTTAAAGTATAAATAAAGGGAAATGTATTGTAGAAAAAGGTAGTTCAAGTAGTTCTTTGTGAAACAATAGCTATGTGTGAAGGAATGTATGTGGTCGAGGCTTTGTGCTCGAATGTAATTTTGTAGAAAATTCTAAGTGCTATGATAAGAGATTGCGACTCTATGCATTTGACCTAGTTTTTGGAAGGTAAAGAAAGAGGATCTAGTGCTTAGTGTGCAGATCTCATGTCTTGTGAGAAGTCTAACTACGTGGCTTAGTGCACAAGAGTGACTAGATGTAAGATTTTGGCAAATAATAAAGAGGCGAAGTGGTTTGTGGACGTAGCCCCACCCTGGGGTGAATCACGTATATATGGTGTCTCATGGTTTGATTTGTGCTATGACATTTCTGTTATGCATTTTCTTAATGCTTTGATTATGATGTGTAATGAATGTATATTTTCTTTCTTAAGGGTAAATGAATGCTAGATTTAACTCACCGTGTTAAGTGTTATGTGTTTAAGGTGCATAATAACTTGTTGTTACTGCGCTTATCTGTATTTGATTATGCTATGTGATGTTAATGAGGTTAATAAACTAATGCAAGTTCACTTCCTAAGCGTTAACAAAATATTCTGGGAAGTGCTCTTATGACAGATCTGTGTCCCAGCCTGGTTACAGACACCTGCATCCTATAACCCCCCCTACTTCTACCTCGGGTGAGAATTCACCTGCTTCGCAGGTGTTTCCAAAAGGGCCAGTAGTCGAGGTTTTGTTGGTGCATTGTTAAGCATTTAACCCTGGGTCTACCCCTATGCCAACAAATGGTTCCATTGTCGGGACTTGAAACTGTGATTGCTGGGAAATGAAGTAAAGAAAATGAAAATCTCTGTGCATAGGTCTGTTGTTGAAGTGTGAAATACTCTACTTGACTTGCAAAGTTTTGTGCCAAGAAAGTAAGTTGTTCTGAATAAAAGAGGTAATCTTTGTGCTTTGGTAAGTGAAAGATAAGTGGATTTTTTTGTTTTTGTTTGAAAGCATGAATTTAAGTATGTTTAATAGATTATGTCCTAGTCTGAAGGCTAGGGTGCAGTTGAAATAAAGAGTCGATTTGAGTAAGTTTAATGGAAATGAATAAATATATGTTATTCCTATGCATAGAAAGAGTTTTTGGACTGATAAGTGGATGCAGGAACCTAGAAAGAATTTTTGCAGATTACAGGTCCAACACTATGATCCTAGGGGAAGTGTGCACTAAAAAAAAGATTGGGAACATTTAAGAGAAAAAGAGGATTGGATTTGTGTTATAATTGCATAATTTCAGGACATCTTGCTAAGGAATTCCTTGGGGTAGGCCCTATTTGTCTTTGTTGTAAGGTTGTTGGTCATAAGGTTGAGGATTGTCCAAGGATTATTGCTAAAGTTGAAGGGAGAGAGACATAAACAATATTTGTCTTTGTTGTAAGGTTGTTGGTCATGAGGTTGAGGATTGTCCAAGGATTATTGCTAAATATGAAGGGAGGGACATAAGACAATAAAATTATGAAAAGAGTCAAGAGACTAAGGGTATGCTAGAAATTTATAAAGAGAAAAGGTCAGAGAAAGTTCATACTATGTTATTTCAGTTAGAAGAAATGATGGATGTTCATAAAGATGTCATTTTACCAAACAACCCGAAATCAAAACAATGCATAAGTGAAAGAATAGAAGACTTCAACATAGATTGTATAGTCTTGGATGAAGAAACAAAAGTGAATATTATGACAGAAGAAACTTGGGAAGTTTTGGGAAATCCTACTGTGGTACCTTCTTTAGGAAGGATAGGATTATTTAAGTTCAATATGATAACTTTATGTGGAAGAGTAACTATTGTACCTATTATTGTTCATGGAACATCAATTGAATAAGAATTTGAAGTCATTAGGTTTGTTGAGGACAATGGTCCTTTCCCACTTTTGTTAGATAAGACTTGGATTGAGAAGGATCAGATCAAAAGGAAAGAATAGGAAGAAGATACAAAAAATAAAAAGAAAGAATTAATGGATTTCATTGCTAGGAAAATAGACCAACTAAGAGAAGAACAAGAGGATAAGTCAAAGCAACAGAGCAAAGTGACAGCGTAGGAGGGACATAAAGAAAAAAAATTATCTTTCAAGGTTGAAAGAATGCAAAAAGGCTTGAAGGACCTATCTATTCAAGAGAGAATTGTGCCCACTCAAGAAGTGTTAAGAAAATGGATGTTTACTTTAGAACCTTTGAGGGTACCTCAACAATGCGAAGCCACTACAATAGGGGAAGATAAGAATAAAAATGGAAAGAGGATTCCAGAAACAGTTAAAGAGACTCAGATAACAGGAAATAAGGTAAGGAAGCTCAATAAAAATAAGGCTAAGTTGGAAAAGATACAAGAAGTTAAGGAAACCAAATGGAAGACTTCACAGACTAGAACCTCACAGGAGGCGGGTTCACAGGGTTTGAACCTTGCTGGAACAACAAGTCCACGCAGATTTGGACTTTGCCCTGGAGAAGTTATATGACAGTTGGAGGTGCCTCGACCATTAGAAGGACGCTCCAGAATGGTTAGGAAACACATTTTATGGGTTTATGGAATTCTTTTGGACATTGAGACCGTGCCATAACAACTAGATTTACATTAATGGAAGCATTTAACTCTAGTTTCTGTCCGTTGGAAGATCCATCACGACCACCCCGCTTATTTAAATCGTCGATAGTGGCGGTGGGACCACTTTTTAATACCCGTGACTGACTGAGCTAAGTCAATAATTGTACAAGTGTCTAACTGAGATGCCTGTCATTATCTGAAAGTAGACCTCGCCTGTCTGTTTGTCTACCCTGCATGTCTGTTAAAAGATAGAATTTTGGGCAAACCCATCGACTTGGAGAAGTTTGTCGAGGAAGTTATTAGGAAACTCATGGTTGAAAAAGCTGTATCTTAAGGTATTCAAGCGTCATCGACTAGGGGACTGTAGGCTTCCCCTTCGACCGGACGTCGTTCCACCCATGTCAACCCCGTAACAGAACAAAGAAGCAAGCACCGTAGTGACCTGGCTAACATGAAGGAGATCTCGTCGATCATGCCTGAGTATATTCCACCGCTGGCTGGTGATGTTAACTATGACAATATCCCCTGTGATTTCGAGTACTCTGTTTTCACTATGCACATTCCGAAAGGAATTTGCATAGTAGGAATCTAGTTAGAGAAAATCCCGCTGTTGAAGCACAATGACTTCAACTTAGGAGACCAGAAGAACTATGCCACGCTAGCTCCTCACTGTTACTTAATGAAGACAACTAGAAAGAAACCTTGCCTCATCTTGTAACCATGGATCAAGGTGTTGGCACAGTCAACCATATTAAATGTAATGAAGATCCCACATTTTGGCCACCACCAGGAGGTTAAAGCTTGTGTTAAACTCCTTCTATCGTGATATCATGGTGGATATCTATGGATTGACATAAGAATTACTGTGGATCCGATGCTTATCCACAAGATCACAGGTTTAAGTTTGAAAGGGTCCTAACCCACAACAGTTCTATCCAGGGAAGACCTCAGACCGTTCTTTAGTGAGCGCATCAAAGAAGCCTATGGAGAGGTAGAAAAAGGGAAGCGAGGTTACAAGGTAGCCTCCATATAGGATGGCACCATGCACCTTGCTTTTCAACTCTTAGCTAGAAATCTAGTGAGGAAGAACCACCCCACATAGGTCACCGGGTTTGTGGTGGACCTCACAAGAAAGTGTGTGGAAGGCATGTAGATGAACTGGGCGAACTACCTCATCAAGGAGTTAGAGAAAGATTGTCGCAAAGCCCAGGACCTAGGATATGAGTTTCACTACAGTTGGTTGATCATCTTGATTGCATTTGTGGCTTGGAAAATGCCTGAAGGAGCTACTTTCCCAGAGATTGAACCTACGAAGCCCCTAGCCTCTTTGTTTTCCACCCTATGGTATACCAATGACATGAAAAAGCAGTGGCAGTCTAATGTTGTGTTTCACAGATATTATCAGTAGTTGAAATTATCCATTGAATCATTCTCGCATATGACACTGGCTACCCTACATCAATACCATACCATATAGAAGTTCCACGCTAATCCCCACTTCATTTACATCACCGCGTGAAGAGATGAGAACTAGGAAATTTTGCAGTCATAGTATAAGCTCACAGATGAAGATATGGAACATATTAGAAAGGAATGGCCAAAATAATTTATTGTACCTATCGATGATGCAAAGTTATCTGACATTGACACTATAGGAAGCCTGATAGTTACACAAGTTGAAAATGTCGGATAGTCTAGTGGGACGACGAAGAAGAAAAAGCAAGTTGAAGTCTAGGACATAGAGAGTGACAAAGAGGATGAAGAGAAAACTTCTGGAGATAATTGGTTTGGCTCGCCAGGAGGAGGAGAAAATGAAGCAGAAGGACAGGGAGAAGGAGATGAAGGAGAAGAAGAGAAAGGAGGAGGTGAAGCTACACCACCCGAAGACCCCCCTATTGGGACAGTAACCCCACATAAGAGGAAAGTTACTCCGAAGAAACCTTCAGCAAGGAAGAAAACGTTGTCCAGTCAGCCACAGTTGGAAGCCAGTCTCACTGACGACGTCATTAGTCTGGTCCGCAGAGCTATGGAGGATGCCTCTGAAGACATGTTGCAGAAATACAAAGAGAAATAGGTGGATTTATATGGAAGAATTGATAAGGAGTTGAAGGAAGTGCATCAGGTTGTTAGCTTGGTCCACGCAGTTCCTACTGTGTTGTCTGCACCTTCCTCATCACAGACTATAGACTTAGGGGATGAACGAGCCCAACTAAGAAGGCTTGCTGATGCAACATAAGCCCGGTTCTAGAGATATCAAGAAGAAAAGGAGAATTCTAGAAAAGCCTTGCAAAAGGAGAAAGACGAAGTCCTAATACAGTTACGAGAAGCGTGGGAAAATGCAGCTGTCTATGAAAGCGAGAAAGCAGAGTTTCAAGAAAAGATTCAGGAGGAAAAGAGAGTTGGCGAAGCCCAATTGCATAAGGAAAAAGTGAATCTTCTCATAGAGTAGGCCATGGTCAAAGAAGCAGTAATAAAATCATGTCGCTCTGTGCCAAGCTTGTCACAAGAGGAGTAAGAGCCTATCGAAGTTGAAGTAGTGAAGCTTGAAAATAACCTCCATCAGTTTCAGTCTAGGATAGTTGAAATAGAGGCCCAAATGGTGTCAAGCACCCCACAAGAGGTTCATGACCAGAGGGAGGAGTCCACCAAGAGAACAATGGAAAGTATAAAATCCCTTGCGTCGGCATGTAAACAATTGAGTGAAAGAAGCGCCCAGATGTATGAATGCCTCGCAGAGCATCCAAAGTTAAAGAAACTAGAGGCTCAATTATAGGAGGCACAACAACAAGAATTTTCATTGCAGGCGCAGATGAAGATTCTCACAATAGTGGAAAGGATGAAGAGATCCCAGGAGCAACGCATAATACAACAACAAATCACTACCCTCTAGGTTAAGGTGATGGAAGTAACACAAAAGTTACAACTTGTGCAGGACAAAGCTTGCAAGGTGTTCAAGGAGATCGATAGCCAAGGTTCACCATTAGATCAAGTAGTTGAAACAGTAGAACAATGCCTAGAAGGGCCTGTTACAGAGAAGGCAGTCCAGAAGCTCCCTGAGTAGGAGGCTCAAGCGAGGCAACTCGAGTTAAGCTTGAGGCTTTTGAAGCAACATTGTCCGGACTTGAGTGACTCGGGATGAGTCACAGGTGAGTGTTAGGGGCATGTTGGCCCTCGACCAAGTTTTGGGGAAACTTTGGTCAGTTTTGGAGGTTTTGGCCCACTTTTGAGGGTTATGTGGATCCAAGAAGGGGCCCTCTAGAGTTTTGTAATGATTTTATGGGATGTCGACCCATGGGTTTTCCCCATGTTTAGGCCTTATTTTAAAGTATAAATAAAGGGGAATGTATTGTAGAAAAAGGGATTTCAGGTAGTTCTATGTGAAATAGTAGCTATTGTCGAAGGAATGTATGTGGTTGAGGCTTTGTGCTCGAATGTAATTTTGTAGAAGGTGCTAAGTGTTGTGATAAGAGATTGTGGTTTTGTGCATTTGAACTAGTTTTTGGAAGGTAAATAAGGAGGATCTAATGCGTAGTGCGCAAATCTCCTATCTTGTGTAAAGTCTGACTTTGTGGCTTAGTGCACATGAGTGACTAGATGTAATATTTTGGCGAATAATAAAGAGGGGAAGCGGTTTGTGGACATAGCCCCACCTTGGGGTGAACCATGTATATCTGGTGTCTCATGGTTTTCTTTGTGCTATGTCATTTCTGTTATGCATTTGCTTAGTTTTTTTATTATGATGTGTAATGAATGTATATTTTGTTGTTTAAGGGTAAATGGATGCTAGTTTTAACTCACAATTCTAAGTGCTAAGTGTTAGGTGTTTAAGGTGCATAATCACATGTTTTTACTGCGTTTATCTGTCTTTGATTATGCTCTGCGATGTTAATGAGATTAATAAACTAATGCATGTTCACTTCCTAAGAGTTAACAACATATTCTGCAAAGTGCTCTTATCACAGATCTATGTCCCGACCTGGTTACATACACCTGTGTCCTGTAACCCCCCCTGCTTCTACCTCAGGTGAGACTTTGCATGCTTCGCAAGTGTTGCCGAAAGGACCGGTAGTCGGGTTTTTGTTGGTGCGTTGTTAAGTGTTGAACCCTAGGTCTTCCCTTGTGCCAACATTGATATTCCCATATCTGTAGCCAAGTGAGGCTCAAGCCTCTGTGGTCCCATGCTTATCCTGCTCATCAATATTTGATGCTCTGAAGCCCCTGCACCAACCCTCTGTCTCGAAAACTCTAAAACTGAAGCTATCCTGAGTGGACGAGTCACCCCTTAAGATGGTGTCCATGAAAATTGAGTCTGATTTGCCTCTGAATCACTAATATAAGTCAATTGTTCCTCCTAAAATATGTCTCCCGACCTCATAGTGGATGGTGTAACAACTGATAAAAAACTAACTAAGGCACACTCCCTCGTATACTGAGCAACAAACTCAACCTCTTCTGTTGTCACTGCAGTATCATCCTGCTTCTTCTTCATCTTCCTCTTGGGACACTGTCCTGAATAGTGACCCATATCTTTGCAAGCAAAGAACATCAATGTGCTCATGTCTCTCTCTTTCCCAATGCCACTCTGTTGTGGTTTGGCCCCTCCCTTGGGACCCTGTCTAGCACCTCTGTCGATCTTCTTCTTTCCCTTGATCCATATGGTAAGGTCCTCATCACCCTGAGTAATATGTTTTTTTCCTGAAGACTCCGAGATGCATCTCATCTCCTCCTGTATGAAATCATCCCAAAGTATCTCCCAAGTAGGCATAACCCCTCGGGCAACTATTCCTTGAACAAATGAACCCCATGGTTTTGTAAAGTTGTTTAAAGTTGTCCCCACCATAAATTCTGGGTCCAATATCTCTCTGATGGATGCAAGCTCATCTCTGATATGAGTGAATCTGCCAAGGAATGATGTAACCGAATCAAAATCGAGCATCTAAATGCTCCTGATCTTGTCCTACAAAACCATCTTCTGGTTCTGATTTGGACTCTAGTAAATCTTGCATAAAGAATCCCACATCTCAAATGCATAGTATTTAACAATAAAATGTGGAATGATGTGGTCTCTCACCCCATAAAAAATATTCATTTCCACCTTGTTTTTTCTCTTCCTAAACTATGCCACCAACATGGGAGTAGTGACAGGAGGAACAACAACGGGAGCCTGAACTATATCCCATAGTTGAAGATCCTCCAAGGTGAAATTGATCTTGGTCTTCCAAGAGGGCCAATTTCTATCTCCATCTATCCTATCCTATGCCCGCATCCGGGACACTCACATGGTTGTACACTAAATCTCACACTAATGCTAAAGCTACACAAAAGAACTACCTCACTCCTATCAACACGGGTGTGAAAAGAGGTTGTAGAACTACAACCTCACTCTTGACAAAACAAGTGTGATAAGAGTTTTTCTAAAATAGCCTCACTCCTTTCCATGCAAGTGTGATAAGAGGTTGTCGAAAAGTGTCAAAAATCAGTCCTGCAAGTGTCCAACAACTCTTCCCACAAGATGTCCACAAACTCTGTCAACACACTGTCCAAAATTTTTCCACAAGTTGTCACAAAACTATCCACCAAATGCACTAGAAATCAACAAGTCTTTGCCACCAAGGGCTCTAATACCATGAAGAGAACTAAGGTACTATCAGGCTGCTAAATTTGATATGTCTTTGACCATAATTTAGCTCTAAGTTTAATCTTCCAAAACTGTCCTTTGTTGCCTTTTAGGAAAACAAACAATTAGGTAACTTTTTGTTGATAATTTTCATTGGTTAGGTGCTATTTGAGGTTCCATTGCAAGTGTTTTTACATTCCAATGTTAGCACATGCAATAAAAATAAAACACATTGTTAAGAACCAAATATCAAGATAGCATAGAAAAACCTCAGAATAAGTACTCAACGCCTTGAAAAAGAGAGAATTTCAAATAATAATCCTCTTCGAGGGGGAAACCTCCTTATGCACCACATAAATTTCCAAATACTAGATGATTCCAAATGAAAATGTCTCCTTGGTATATATAGGAGAATAGGAGGTACAATTACAACTAATTGATCCAAGATGACATAAATAAAATAACATTACTAATGTAATGTGCCCCAATTAAGGGGTAATGTGCCACTATTTAGGGCTTAACATGCCCTCCCCCTTCAGAAAAGTGTTGTCCACAATGTTTGAATAATTTTGGATGCTTTTGTATAAAATACTCATCTTCCCAAGTGAAATCTTCAGTAGGTAGTTTCCTCCACTTAATGAGATACTCTGAAATGGATCTATTCCTCAGCTAGCAAATTCTTGTGTTGGTGATAGATTCAAGCTCCAATATGATTTTTCCTTCCTCGTTAAGTTTTGGAAATATAGTTTGAACTGGGATCTTGTCACCTATAACCTTCTTTAAGCATGAAACATGGAAAATTGGGTGTATGCGCGAAGATGCAGGAAACTCCAATTTGTATGCCATAGTACCAATCTTTTGCAACACCTTATAAGGGCCATAGTAATTTGGTGATAATTTATTATCCTTCTTGGATTACTTGAGGGAAATATATTTGTATGGTTGTAGTCTTAAAAACACCCAATCCCCTACTTCAAAACTTCTTTCACTACAATGTTGATCTTCTTGTTGTTTCATGTGATTCTGTGCCATGGTCAGGTTGTCCTTTAAGATTTGGAGAACTTGTTGTTGATGCTCGATGTGATATTCCACTTCTTGAATCTTAGACTTTTCTTTTAGAGAAGAAGTGATGGAAGGAGGGTGGTATCCATAGAGTGACATACATGGTGTCATTTTTGTTGCAGTAGGAAGGAAGTATTATACCACCATTCTGCCAAGGGTAACCATTTGAACCATTGTGTTTGTTTATCAGAGACAAAGCAACAAAAATATCCTTCCAGACATTTGTTCACTATCTCAGTTTGTCCATCAAATTGAGGATGATAGGATGAGCTATGATCCAATTGAGTACCCAAACAAGAAAATAATTATGTCCAAAAATGTCCAGTGAAGATGGGATCTCTATCACTTACAATAGTATTTGGGCTTCCATGTAGCTTTTGAACTATCTCCATGAATGAAGTGGCAACTTTACTAGCTTTGAAGGGATGAGAGAGTGCAAAAAAGTGTGCGTACTTGGTCATTCTATCAACAATCACCAGGATGACACTCTTTCCTTCAGACTTCTATAACCTGTGATGAAATCCATGGAAACCTCCTCCCAACGCTGACTTGGGATGGATAATGGTTGTAAAAGACCTGAGGTCTTAATTGTTTCCACCTTATTTTGTTGGCAAACCAAACATTCTGCCACAAACCTTTGAACATTAGTTTTAAGGCCATCCAAAAAAAATCCTTCTTGACCCTATGGTAGGTTTTCAAAAATACTGAGTGCCCTCCTACCAGAGAGGTGTGCAATTCCAATAGTACCTTTTATTTGAGTTGGGAGTTCTTACATAAATATAAACGATCTTTGTACCATAGTGAATCATTTTTCTATGTAAATTTATCTGATGCACTAGAATCTTGTTGCAACCTTTGAATGAGAGTCCACACGTTTTCGTCATTCTTCCATTCATCTCTCACTTCTGTTATCCAATTGGGTTGGATGATCGAGATAACATAGAGAAAGGAATGAACATATTAATCCTTTCTTTAGAGTGCATCTGCCACAAAATTTTTCTTCCCTTTTTTATATATGATTTCAAAATCATAATCCAATATCTTGGTCACCCATTTTTGTTATTCTTCTAAAGACATTCTTTGTTCCAATAAGTATTTAAGACTATCATGATTTGTTTTGACCTTGAAGTGCCTACCTATTAGGTAAGGCTTCCATTTCTTCAATGCACGTAGTATTGCCATCATTTCCTTCTCATAAATGTGTTTTTGTAAGTTTTTTCCCTTGAGTGGTCGACTTTCAAAAGCAAGGGGCCTTCCTTCTTGCATTAGAAAAACACCTATTCCATTTCTCGAGGCATCACATTCCACAATAAAAATTTTGTGAAGTCTAGTGTGGTCAAGACAAGAGCTTTGCACATCACCTCTTTAAGTTGTTCAAAATCTTGAGTTTCCTCTGGATTCCATGAAAATGCATCCTTCTTAGTTAATGTCGTTAAAGGTGTTGCTATTCTTCCATAGTTCCAAAAAAACTTGCGCTAGTAACCTGTCAAACCCAAAAATCCTCTAAGATTCTTCAATGTTTTGGGAATTGGTTGGTCCATCATCGAATTAATCTTGTTAGGGTCTACCTTGACACCTTCATGAGATACAATATGACCCAAATACTCTACATTCTTTACCCCAAAGAAACATTTGGATGGTTTGGCATATAGTTGTTTCTCCTTTAGTAGTTGTAGCACCTTGTCAACATGTCACACATGATCCTCCCAAGACTTGCTATAGATTAGTATATCATCAAAAAATACTAACAAAAATTTTTGAAGGAAGGGATTGAAAATGGAATTCATCAACCCTTGGAATGTGGAAGGTGCATTTGTAAGGCCAAAAGGCATGACCAAAAATTCATAATGGCCTTCATGAGTTCGAAATGTTATTTTTGGGATATCTGCTTCCTTCATTCTAATCTGATGATACCCTGAATGAAGATCCAACTTTGTGAAATATATTGCTCCATGTAGTTCATCTAATAATTAATCAACCCTTGGAATGTGGAAGGTGCATTTGTAAGGCCAAAAGGCATGACCAAAAATTCATAATGGCCTTCATGAGTTCAAAATGTTATTTTTGGGATATCTGCTTCCTTCATTCTAATATGATGATACCCTGAATGAAGATCCAACTTTGTGAAATAGATTGCTCCATGGGAATGGGAAACTTGTATTTAATAGTGATCTTGTTGATCTCTCTATAATATGGACACATATGCCATATTCCATCTTTCTTTAGTACCATTACCACTGGTGCAGTGTAAGAACATTGGCTAGGTATAATAATTCCATCCTCTAACATTTCTTCAACCACACACTCAATTTCACTCTTCTGGGCATAAGGGTATCTGTAAGGCCTGATGTTAGGAGGAACACTCCCAGGAATTAGGTGAATAGAATGTTCATGATTTCGAGTGGGTGGAAGACCTTTGGGAATATCTTCAAATACTTTGGAATCCTTATCAATGATCCCTTGGAGATCTAGGGGAATATGTGGCTTAGATGTTTGAACATCTATTGAGCATAGTTGTTTAATTACACCCTGATGCCCCTTTTTCAATAATTTTGTCATGCCATTAGAGATTATAACCTTACTGGGTTTCCCTATGATACCCCTTAACTCAATTTCTTTTCCTTCCAATAAAAATTTCATGAAAAGTTCTTGAAAATTAAAAGCCATTGTTCCTAATGATTGTAACCATTGGATTCCTAGTACGACATCAATACCACCCATGGGTATAGAAATCATTGGACTGTTCATTACATATTACCCCATAGTAAGATTGATCTTATTCCATTTTCCTAAGCAATTGATAGTTCCTCCATTTGCAATCATTACTTGAAACTCTAGCACTGGATATAGAAAACAATTAAGATATTTGGCTAATTTATAGTGAATGAAATTATGAGTAATACCATAATCAATTAGGACATTACATTTTTATTTTTGATATATCCTTCTATCTTGAGGGTTTGAGGAGTATTAATTCTAGCCAATGCATTAAATGATATCATGGGAGTCAACTCTTCAGAAGAAATCGCTTCTACGTTTTCATCTTGAGATGGTTCTTGTTCTTCTTCCTCTTCACAATCTATGTAGAGTATTTTCTTCTTACCACACTTATGTCTCTTACTGTACTTGTTGTCACAATTAAATAATAAACCTTTTGCTTTTATTTCCTCCAATTGTTGAGGTGTCAACCTTGTAGGTTGAGTTATTTTAGAAGAAGGAAAATTATTCTCTCGATAGATGTTAGGAGTGGTCCTTCTAGTAGCCATAGCCATAATTTTACTTTCAACATTTCTTGCCACCCTGAATGCATTCTCCAATGATTTGGGTTCCCAAAGGTGAACTTCATGTTGAATGTTATCCTTTAAAGTTCCTATGAATACATCAATCAAGTGATGATCTGGAATATCTGTTACCTTTATATTCAATCTTTGGAAGTATCAATTTGCTTTGCAACTGAACTCGTTTGCTTGAGATTTATCAATTGGCTAAAGAAGGTATTGCTCCGTGTATCCTCATGGTGTGCTATCATTTCTTCCATGAAAATTTTCCAAGTGATGAGTGTGATTTGCGATAACAAAGCCATCGATACCACACAAATTGATTGGGTTCTAAATATAAAGAAGCAATTCATACCTTTTATGTATGTGGCACATCATATAGATCAAAGAATTGCTCCATCTGAAGTATCCATGTGATCGGGTCCTTGCCATCAAAATTCCTCATATCGATCTTAGGAAAGTGGTTGGTCTTCAACCCAAAGTTGGAGTTTCTACATTCTTGATTCATTTTCTTTGTGTCTTCATCATGAATTTCTTGGATACATTTTCACTTTCAGGTGTCCTCTCTATTAGGAAATTTTTCAATCCTTCCATGATCTCCCTTTTTAAATCATCCATCATCCCTTGTAGTTCATCTTTTGTTACTGTCTTATTTTGTAAATCATTTATATCCATACACATTTATTCACCTTCATCAAGAGTCCAAGTAGGATTTTATGGAGGCTTATTTGGTGTAGAAGTTCCCTTTTTGGGTGGCATGTTGGCCAAGTATCACTTTTAAACCTTGATTTCTAGATGGTTCTGCTAGACGATATTTCTTCTGCTGCATCTACAAAATTTCAGACCTTATGGGTATGAAGATTTATTTTTTGTAGTTCTCTGATATTTCTTCTCTGCAATGCCATAGGCCTGATCAAAATTGGATATGCCAAGTGGAAGTTATGGTAACTTCCCCACAACTTGCTGATTTTTTTCCCTTCCAGAAGAGCGTACTTATAAAGCGTGCCAAGATCACAATATCTAATATTTGATTCTGAAAGTTGTACCATAAATACTAAATACTTTCCAATGTCTAATGCAACTAGTCTCACTTAATTTGGATACTGATTGAAGAATATATCATTGTTTTACCTGGAAGACCTGTTTGAGACTAGTTAATATGACTAGTTAGATACCCTATCTTGCATAGGGTGTATCTACAAAATTAGGATGACCCAGAAGATGATATGTTTTTTCACAGTTACCTTGATAATTTCTATGAATATCCTCTAGATCTCAGGGTCTGAAATATTACAAAAATAATTTCATAGTGAAAATTCCATGATGACTAAATTTAGGATGATTCCAGAACCATATCTTAAACATGCTATATCTTCGAAAGTATAAGGCCTCAGGAGCCGCAATTTTAACTAAACGTACGTTGCTCCATATGCTAAATATCCTCCAAGGGGTTCCTTCTGAAACATCATAGAAAAAATGTTATAGCAAAAATTCCAAAGTGTCTCAGATGTAGTAGTGAAACCACAAGACCTTGAGCTCTGATACCAAATGTTCAAAACCAAATATCAAGATAGCATAGAAAAACCTCAGAATAAGTACTCAATGCTTTGAAAAGAGATAATTTCAGATAATAAGCCTCTTCGAGGGGGAAGCCTCCTTATACACCACATAAATTTCCAAATACCAGATGATTCCAAATGAAAAGGTCTCTTTGGTATATATAGGAGAGTAGGAGGTACAATTACAATGAATGGACCCAAGCCAACATAAATAAAATAAAATTACTAATGTAATATGCCCCAATTAAGGGGTAATGTGCCACTATTTAGGGATTAACACACATAATACTCCTCAGATATTTACAACTCTAACATGTTGATCTAACAATTCTAAGCATGCATGAAATTGACACATAATTGTTTGGTCAACATGACCCTGGAAAAACCCCCATGGGGAAAAACAGTTTAGAGTAGATGTATATAGAATTCCTCAAAGAAAAATGTACAACAAAGAAAACATATACAAGTGAACCTGGTACAATAACAACCCTTCTCAGATGCCTTGAAGTCCCTTGAAGATGTTCCTGCTAGCCCCTTGAATCTAGGCACCCTTTTCCTTGGTGCACCCCTCTTCCTTAGTTAGTGCCTTGACCTCTTTCCTTGCCTCTCAGTTTTCCTTTAACATTTTCTTGTTCCTTAGAACCTTGCATTGAATTTTCTTTTCCCTTGTTAAAGTTCCCTCCTCTCAATAGTCCCTCCATCCAAGTGATAGTGTGCACTATCCTCAAGTGTGCCCCTCCTATAGAAAAACTCCACAAGTGTGCGCCCTCCTTCAACCTTTCACCCTATACACTCTAGAGTGTCCCTAAGTATGGTGAATGAGTTTTCTCCTCAAGTTATGGGAACCTCCCATAATATAGATGTGCAGTCTCCTCAAGATGTGCCTCTCCGCACTAGAAAATGTGCCCCTACTCAAGATGAATGCGCCCCTCCTCAAGATGTAGCCCACTCCTCCATGGAAGCCTCTCCATGCAAGCTACCAACAAGCTATGGATCCTCCTCAAGCCTTGACCTCATGCACCCTATCCTCCTCAAGATATGTTCCCAAGAGCTATTCTCCTCCTCCTCTCCTCTCAAATCTCTCAAGTGAAGAATGAATCTCATCTTTTCCCTATTCCATCCTTTTGCCTCTCTTTGGCCAAACCCTAAAAGATCAATGGCATAGATCCAATATAGCCATGTATAATCAATGGGTGAGATTTAATCCAAAAATCTCACTTAGAAAACCCACTTTCCTTAGTTTTATTTATGTCCTTTAACTCACCCACAAAGTGAATTAAATGTCACTTTAATGACTTAAGTGACATATTTCACTTTTGACTTAAACTCCTAAGTCAAAGTGAAATTAGAACATAGAGTAAAGTGATGAGGGTAATAGTCTCCCCCTTTGTGTTTAGAGACTAACAAACACAAGGGGACCGCTTTCCAAGGTACCCAAATCTCAACAGGGAGCACCACTTTTTGTTTTCAAGAGTCAATTTTAATGTTTTTATTTCCAACTTTACAAATCATGGTTGCAATTTTTTGTAATTTAACTCTGAAAAGAAATCGGTGCTACCAATAGAACCAATTTTTTAAATGGGGATAAAATAGCCCCTAAATGTGACCTATAAAAGACATAACTCTAGAGGTTTCTCATTAGGATGGTAACTATGTTTTAATTATATTCTTGACATCTTTATCTATAGTTCCATCAACCTTTTCCATTAAGCATATGGGCCTATTTCTTAACCTCAAGTTCTCCTTAATCAAACAATTTTTTCTATTCCATAATTAACAAACCACAAAAAGAACCAAATGAATAGTCTTTGCCATGTTATATTCTAGGGGTATGACTAGCATGGAATGTTAAAACATAATACATCATAGGGTGTCTTCAGATTCATCAAGATCAATTCTATAAGTTGGCCACCTTTATTTGTAAAATCCTTTCAACATTCACCCAATTTCAGTTATAACACCTTCTAATCCAAGTTTTATGAGAAAAACGAAATGAATACATATTATTACCAGATGCTTAACACAGAATAATAGAGATACAGTAAAATTGGTTTTCTATTCAATAAGGAAATAAGCTGAAACTGTAAAATGCAGTGGAAAACAAGCTTGCTGGAATGGTGGGGGCTTATCTCTGAGAAGAGATGTGAAGGCTGCGCTCATTCGCAAGAAGATGATTACAATGAGGCTCTCAAGGGATTTTTACAATAAACAAGAGTTTCAAAAACCCTAAACATCCAAAAAGCTAACCCTAGGAGATGAAGCGCCAAAAGTCATGTGGGCCCTATTTTGGTAAGTCAGTACATCAACTTCCTGGGGTCGTAACTTTTGCATACGATCTCCATTTTAGGCATATTATATCCCATTGGAAAGATCTATCTGAGGAATACAATAGCTACATAATTTCATGATGAAATTTTGCAACTGCAACATACCCCAAAAAACGTTGTTTAGGGCCTCAAAACGGCTATGGAAGTTCAGGACCGAAAAAACTGCTAAAAATAGTAAAATATCAAAATTGATAGAAAGTTGTTTTGAGCCACCTAGAAAAGGTGGGTGGACACCGATATCCACCTAGATCAATCCTCCCTCCTTAGGAAGCAATGGTCTCCATTGCGTTGAGTTCCCCCATCAGATGAGTAAATTTCTGTTGAATTTAGCCTCGGGTGAGCCACTTGCCTTGGTGCAGTAGATGCCCTGCTTTGACGACTCGATAAAGTTGGATCCTTTGTTGTCGAGTGCCCTTGATCTGTGTGTCCACAATCTGATCACTGGATGCCTGTTGTATGCAGTCGAGGTTGAGCTCTGTAGGTGTTAGCTATTTTTCTATGTCTAAGGTGTCCAATAATGGTGGGAAATAAGGCCGAAGGAGGTCCATGTTGAACGTTGGGTGCATGCCAAGGAAAGAAGGAATGTTGAGCTCAAAAGAATTATCCCCCATAGCCTTGGTGATGGTGTACAAACCATAATGGAGTGGGCGAATCTTTCGATGGGGTCCTGTAAGGTGTTCTTGCTGCAAGTGCAACCAAACTTTGTCGCCCACCTGAAACTTATGTGGAACCTGATGTTGGTCATGGCGCTTATTGTACTTGTCATTGGACTTCTGTATGATATCCTGAACCTATTGGCAGATGTGATGGATCCTCTCAATGAACTGGGTGACTTTGTCAGCCTCATTTGGAGCAGGAGAGGATTCGGTTGAGGTGACCGCAAGGGGAAGTCCAACATCTATGGGACCCAATGGTTGGAATCCCAATCCCACCTGAAAGAGGTTGTGGTCGATTGAGCTATGCAGGGCTCGGTTGTAGCTATGCTAGACATAGGGAAGACTCTCATCCCATGTGCGAGAGTGCTTGGAATTATACATGTGTAAGATATGCACGATCATTTGATTTACAACCTCGGTTTGGCCATCTGTCTGGGGCTGGAAGGCCGTGGATTTGGTGAGCTTGGTGTCCAACAGTGACCAGAGGCTCGACCAGAATGTGCTAAGAAATCGACTGTCCCGATCTGAGACAATGGTTTGTGGGATTCCAAAATGTACCTAGACTCATTCAAAGAAGAGCTTAGCAGTGGTTTCTGTTGTGATTCTCTTCTTGCAGGCAACCAGAATCGCCATCTTAGAAAACCGATCAACAACCACAAAAAAAGTCATTTCCCCACTTGGTGGACGGGAGGCCCAACATGTAGTTCATTGAGATGGATTCCCATGGCCTGTCGGGAGTCAGAAGAGGGGTGTACAAGCCCTATTTCTTAGTGGTTGGGATGGAAATAATGTAGGTAGTACAAGACCTGATATACTTGCTGACCTCTTGTCAAAGTTTCGGCAAGTAGAAATGTTTTTGTAGCATCGCCACTATCTTTTCGACGCTGAAGTGTCCTTCCACCCGACTGTAGTGGGCTTCCCATATCATCTTCCCTCACTCGCTTTATGGAACACAGATATGGCTCAGACGACACAAAAACCCACCTGAATATGGAAATTATCAACCACTGCCTTTGCACCCAACATTTGGTAGGTGGTGACGAAGTTCGGGTCTATCTCATAGAGTTGGGTCCATCTAGAGGTATCATGGCCGCAAGAGTCTAGCACTGTGGTGAGTATCGTGACTGGTGGTATGCTGAGGAAATCAACAACACGATTGGTGCTTCCTGTTTTATACTTGATGTTGAGGTGGAATTGTTGCAAGTATGTGGACCTCTTTTGATGGTGGTAATTTTGCAATTTTCCTTGTGTCTACATGAACTGCAGTGGATTATGATCAGTGTGGATGACTGTCTCCCTCCTAATAATGTAATTTCTCCACTAGTGGCAGGCTTTCACAATGGAGTACATTTATTTGTCGTAAGTAGGGTACTTGCGGAAAACATCTGATAGTGTCTCACTATGATAGGCCACGGGGTGGTTGTTCTGCATGAGAACGACACCCACAACATAGTCTAAAGCATCAGTCTCAATCTCAAAGGGCTGTTGCAGGTCTGGTAATGAAAGTACTAGGGCTGAGCACAAGTGTTGCTTCAAATCATCGAACGCTTGTTGTTGGGGTCGGCCCCACACAAATTTCACCTTACCACCACCCCTGGTTATTTGGCTAAGGGCCCATGCAATATGGGAGAATCCCAACACAAACCTGCAGTAGAAATTGGCAAGGCCTAAGAAGCTTCGAAGCTCAGTGAGTGTGGTTGGGGCTGGCCAGTCACGGATGACTTGGATCTTGGTTGGATCCACATGTATGCCATGTTGATCAATGATGTATCCTAGGTAATGGACCCTGTCCATGCCAAAGGAGCATTTTTCCAAGTTGACATATAGCATGTGTTGTCGCCAGGTGTGCAGAACCTGCTGAATATGTTACAAGTGTTCGACCCAAGTATTGTTGTAAATGAGAATGTCATCCAGATACACCACTACAAAAGTATTGGTGAATGGTCACAGGATATCATCCATCATCCTCATGAAAGTGGCTGGAGCATTTTTCAGACCAAAGGGCATGACCAACCATTCAAAAAGGCCTTCCTTTGACTTGAAGGTGGTCTTCCATACATATGTCTGTTCTATCGGGACCTGGTGGTAGCCAGAATTCAGATCAATCTTACTAAAGTATTTTCCCCCCATGAGTTGATCAAGGAGGTCGTCGATTCAGGGAATTGGGTACCAGTTTCTGACTGTGATTTTATTCAGAGCCCGGTAATCAATGAAAAGTCGCCAGGTTCCATCTTTCTTCTGTACCAGCATGATTGGGATCCCGCAAGATGATGAGCTGGGATGGATGTTCCCCTTATGGAAAAATTATTGGATCTGTCGCTTGATCTCCTCATTCTCTAACAGAGAGTGGCGATAGATTGACCCATTGGGTAATGGTGTGCTAGGGGTCAGATCGATGGGGTGCTTGACCTGGCAGCGTAGAGGTACCCCGGTAGGTGATGAGAAGATATCCGAGTATTCTTGCATGACCTTATCTACTTGCTTCTACTATGTGGAGAGGTCTGTTGTAGAGACCTTGGATGTGGCTGTGATTTTTCTCTCATTTTGAGAGTGAATCATGAAGAAGACAAACTTCCCCGCCTGATGCATTGCTTAGTAGAGATTAAGGAAATAGCAATAGGTGGGACAGCCTCGGGTATCCTGTAAAATTTCCTGTTCAAAGTAATAATAACACTACAAGGCCTAGACTCATATACAACATGACGTTTCCATAAATAAGGTTGTCCCAAAAGAACATCAAAAAATTCGAGAGGAGAAACATCACACAATACCTCATATTTGAAGGGCTTGATGTCGTACAATAGTCAATACTGTTGGCTGACGTGGAGATTGCTTCCTTGGAGGAGCCATCCAATGGTATAGGGTTGTGGGTGTGACGTTGTCGGCAGGGCCAGCTGCTTGACGACCTCTACTGAGATGAGGTTCTTCTGGATACCACTGTCAATGATGAAGTGTAGTGGGGTGCCTTTTACCCACATCTGTGAGTGGAAGAGGCACTCTCCTTCTTCTGGATCGTCTGGTTCACCATGCTGGAGCTTGGTGGTAGCAATGGTGGCACTAGTTTCTGTGTCAATGATCTGTATTCCCATTTTTGGTTCTGACTCAAAGTCAGAACCCACATCTGATTCAAAGGCTTTCACTTCGGCCACCAACGTCTTCTTTGAGCGACAATCAACAGTGTTATGCCAAGGGATCTTATGGAAGTCACACCACTTCCGGGTATCTTTCTTTGTCTTTTCAGTGTCCTTCTTTTCTTGTGGCTTGGATTGGTTTTCCTGATACTGCCCATCTTTTCTTTGTTCTTTGTTTTGTGGGTTGGGGCCACCCTTTCCTGGCTTTTGTTGTGAGGGGTTCCTTGACCCAAATTTTTGCGTCTTTTGTTTGAGATTCTGCTCGATTTTGACAACATATCGGTAGGCCACGCCCAAGGATGAGATGTCCATAAATTACATTTCAGTTTGGATGTCGCTCTGAATCTTTGATACCCATCTTGGTGCACAAGTTATGCAAGATATTTGTGAAATCTGGCACTGCTTGGTCTCTTTCTTGCTGCAGTGTGGTCCATTTAGTATACAAGTCATCATAACTTCCAACAGGGTAGTATTGTTCCTTAATAGCATCCCTGAAGGATTCCCAGGTGGCCTTGACTATAAATAATGAGGGTTCCTCTGTTTCCTTTTGCTCACATAAAGTTTCCCACCAATATTTGACATGGGGAATGGCTTTGAGGAGCGCAAAAGTAATCTTTTCTCTATTCGAAAAGTTATGGACAAAAAATACCCTTCTAGTAGATTCAACCACTTATCTACAAAATCTGTGTCTATCTGACCTTCAAATATAGGAATATCAAAGTTTATTTGTACGTTGAAGGGGGCAGTGCCTCCGCTCGAAGAAGATGCGTCGCCTATTGGTAGCAACCGAAGGATTTGCGCAAAATTATCCATCATCTCATTCCTCTATTGCGTGAGGGCTTCCTCAATCAACAGATTGAAAGGATCTCGTATCCCTTCATCTTTCTTTTTTCCTTCCATGAGAGGTCGCTTGGGTGTGCGAGAGATTTTTTCCTCAAGAGAAACAAGCTCGAGACCCAACTCTTTGTACTCCGACCTCATTGGGGACATGCATTAAGATGAAAAGGAGCAGATCGCTCTGATACCACTGATCCATATTTTACGAGAAGAACGAAATGACTACAAATTATTACTAGATGCTTAACACAGAAAAACAGAGATACAGTAAAACTGGTTTTCTATTCAATAAGGAAATAAGTTGAAACTATAAAATGCAGCAGAAAACAAGCTTCCTGGAATGGTGGCGGCTTATCTCTGAGAAGATATGTGACAGTTGCACTCATTTGCAAGAAGATGATTAAAATGAGGCTCTTGAGGCCTTTTTACAATAAACAGGAGTTTCAAAAACCCTAAACATCCAAAAACCTAACCCTAGGAGATGAAGTGCCAAAAGTCACGTGGGCCTTGTTTGGGTAAGTCAGTACATCAACTTCTCAGGGTCGTAACTTTTGCATACAATCTTCGTTTTAGGCGTATGATATCCCATTGGAAATATCTATCCGAGGACTACAACATTTACACAAAATGTCATGATGAAATTTGACTGCAACATACCCCAAAAAACATCGTTTAGGGCCTCAAAACAGCTTCAAAAGTTCAGAACCCGAAAAACTGCTAAAAATAGTAAATTATCAAAATTGCTAGAAAGTTGTTTTGAGCCAGCTGGAAAAGGTGGGTAGCCACCGATATCCACCTGGATCACCTTCACATGAAACAAATAATCTTCAATATTGTTAAATGAGAGATGATGAACAAAGTGTAACAACTCACTGAGATGACACTGAATAATATTTGATAATTTAAACATATGCATTAAGTGTAAACAAAATTTTCTGCTTTCATAGATGGAATAACCTACAACATATTGATAACTCTTTTACAATTTTTCCCACGCTAAATATTCCAAATCCGAATTTAAAAAGAGAATCAGATAATTAAGAAGTTAACTTTACGATTAAAATATTTCAATAGAAACATAACAAAATATACCAAGTAAAATACCTCCTCCCTAGTCTGTTGAAGATGACCATTTTCCATGTTTTCATGCTCATAGTAGCAAGATGCTTCCAAGCATTATTTTTCCACTTTCCTATATTGAAACAATAGAATCCTCCCAGCCAACTTGGAGCTATGCCTGTGACTCCAAGAACAATAAAACATGTATTCTCTAAGAATATTGTCACAAGAAATATATCTTTCAAGAATTATCCAACTTCTCCACCCTGTTTCACCACCCATTCCTCTTCTTATTTATCATGTTTCCATACCCACTTCCCCAAGTATCCTCAACCACCCTCATTATTATCCATCAACCTCTCTTATCTATATTATTTTGGGAAAAGTTAAGATAAACTAAAATATAAATGACTTATATAAAATAACAATAAATAAGGTGCAAAGTCTTTCTTCTCATTCTAGCTTATAAATGAAACTTGGCAATTTTACTCATCTGTACATGACAACCCACCATACTCATTTAATTCATCCAACCAACCATTAATCAAAGTCAAAGAATATATTTAATGCTACTAGATATTTTTGTATGCAATATAATTTACATAGTCATTAAACCATTCAATTAAATAGTTAATAATTTAGTTTAATAATTAATACATTAATTCTACTAGTGTACATGTGTAGGGTATGGGTGTGTAGCTAGAAGACACATACCTTATACATGTACTAATGATAAACAACCATTACATCTAGTTCTTAGTTCATGTATGATTACACCAAGGCATGTAGAACAACAGATCAAGTAAATACATCATTTAATAATCTTAATGAATAAAATTACAATAATTCATCAATAACACATTATCAAATTGAAAATATCAAAAGGGAATCAAAAGAGGGTTTTAAATATGGTAGAAACCAAGTGATTAAACACTAATAACACATCTAATTCCCAATAAATATTATGTACAAACATTGAAGCATCCTTCCTCCCTAACCTACTTCCATCTTCCATCCTATCCTTTCCTCTACTAGACTAAGATGGAATGTCAACTATATTGACCTAACTCTAGATAGAACCCATAAGCATAAGTGTCATACATATCTACCAATATTCCCCAACAGGAAACTAACAATCATCATCACACATCTAGGGGAGCATTACTTCACACAACCCTCCCACGATTCTAGGTTTTAGAGGATACATGGTAGGAAATACCTCCACCCCTCCTAATATAACTACAACCAACACCCTATATCGAGCCATACTGTAAAACTATTGTTCTTAGAGTCACATCATCAAACAATCACTCTAGAAAAGTTTTGTTGTAAGGTACCAGATCTATTATATTAGAAGAATTGATAAATAATGTAGAGAATAATACCGAGATAGCAACAAAATACAAAAATGTTGCAGAGATAACAACAGAACAACAAATTATATGGAACCACAATACCATAATTATACATTTATTGATAGGAAACAATGTTCACTTGCCTCTTTGAGGGGCAACCTCTAGTAGAGCATAGCTCTATTACAATAATTTTCCAAGACAAAACTTCTCATACCCTCTACTCTTATTTATACTAAATCTATTTGTCTAAAAGACCAATCTATATGAAGACCCTTCTAGAAGCGGAAGCTTCTATTAGGTCTTCTTACAATTGGCTTATTCCTCCTTATTGTTAGGCACTATTAATATTGACCTTTATTACATGGAAATATATTATTCTACCCACTTGAGGGGTTAGGTAGGTTAGGTCCCTAACATGCCCTCCCCCTTAAAATAAACCTTGTCCTTAAGGCTTGAGATGAGGAAATTGCTTCAGAATGTTAGTTGGATCCCAAGTGGCATCTGTGACAGTTGTATCTTTGCACTGGACTAACACTTCCTTAATTGTTCACTGACGAAGAAGACGCTCACGCTGGTCCAAAACTCCTTGTGGCTGCAACCAAATGGATCCTTCTTCATCCAACTTGGGAATGCTGGTTTGATTTTGGCACTTAGTGGCAATCACCTTCTTTAAGAAGGAGACATGAAAAACATGATGGAGCTTAGAAGAACTAGGCAAAGCTAACTGATAGGAAAAGTTTCCCACGCACTTGAGAACTGTATAAGGACCATAAATTTTTGGCGCTAGTTTCTGACAATGTTCGACCTTGAGTGAAGTTTTTTTATAAGGTTGCAGTCAAAGAAATACCTTCTCTCCTTCAACAAATTGATGTTCTGAGCGACCTTGATCAACTTCTTGCTTCATGCGATTCTGAGCCATGACCAAATTTGCTATGTTTTGAGATATTATTAGGTTTCTTTTCAATTTACTAGATAACAATATCATATGTAGGATCACTAAGAGAAACACAATCACAAGATACACAACATTTATCTTGGGAAACCCTCATGGGGGAGAAAAACCAGCAAAAACTTCCTTAATATAGATAGCCAATACAATGCCAAGACAATAAACCAAAACACTTGAGAATATCCCACACTAAGTAATGTGCCTCTCTCTTCCTTCTTCTCCCAACTGCAGCTCTCCAAACTTGCGCACTTGATGAGTGAATGAGTGAGTGAGATAATGAGGCACTGGATTCCTTTAAGTATACGAACTAGAAAGTGCTGAAAAGGTGTCTCTTCATTAGACAGGGCCGACTTGTCTTCTTAGTGATTAAAACCACTTTAATTATCTTGGGGGTCGAATTCTCAATTTTCATATTATATTTAGGGTTTGACCAATCCACAAAAGGGGATTTGGTCAATTACAATGACCGACATGATCAATCCAAAAAAGGGAATTGATATAATGAATAATAAATGAATAATAAGTAGAATACTCTTTACAGTTACAATATTTCAACACTCCCCCTTAAAAACAAGGGTATTCTACAACATCATTAGGAGAGAGAGAGGGAAGCAACATCAACAACATCTAGAACATTGAATGGCACATGTATAAATCATCAGAAGTTTTTCTCATCATCATTGTTCACAACATGGATCTGGAGTAGCATCATCATCCTCATCAGTATGAGGCTAGAGTATCATCATCAACATATTCAACGAGAAGCTGAAGTGGCATCATCATCATCATATTCAACAAGAAGATGAAGTGGAATCATCATTATCATCTTCAACAAGAAGCTGAAGTAGCATCATAATTATCTGCATCAACATGGATTATTATAACACTAATGCATCATCATCATCAATAACAATGCGAGGTTGATACAACATCAACAACAACATCATCACAACACGAAGGCTAGAGCATCGACAACATCAACATTTAAGCTAGAAATCTTCAGCATGAAGCTGGCATCTCAACAACATCAACACAAAGCTGTAAATCTTTAGCACGAGGTTGGAATAAATAAAACATCAACACAGAGATGGAAATCTTTAGCACAAGGTTGGAATCTCAACAACATCAACACAAAGTTGGAAATATTCAGCACGAGGCTAGAATCAAATCAACATCAACATGAAGCTGGAAATATTCAACATTAGGCTAGCATCACAACAACATCAGCATGAGGCTAGAAATCTTCAGCACTAGGATGGCATCACAACAACATCATATGCAACATAATGAGGCATGTGCAACAACTTTTTGTGGTACTCTGACAGTCCCTAAGGAGCTTCCCAGGAATCAAAAGATTCCCTAGGATATAAAATCCTAACAGAGATACCACATGGTACTCTGATAGACCGTCCTTACCAGACCTTCAGGATCTACCCAAGAATCATAAGATTCCCTAGGATTATAAAAATCCTAACGAAGCTACCACTACTAACCAAAGCCAACATATACATGCACAAGTACTCTGACAACCCATCCTTACAGACCTTCGGGATCTGTCCAGGGATGATCAGTCCCCTAGGATATAAAATCCTAACTGAGCTACCTGTTATTGGTCAGGATACCATAGTATCATCAACCCTACTCCCCCTTTCGAGGGAGGTCCTTTTAGACTGTATGAGTCTTGTCTCGAAAGTGATCAAAATTTACACGAGAGGGAGGCTTGGTCAACACATATGCAACCTATTCATTGTGCCAACATAAAAAATCTTTATATCTCCTCTCTACATCATATCATGAAGTGATAATGGATCTCTATGTGCTTTAAATCATCATGGAACAAATCATATTTATACAACTCTGGTTATCACATAGGATCATAGTGGATTCCATATCCATATCAAATAGATATGTCAACAACATCCGAAGCCATATGGATTCACAACTGGTGGAACATGCTGCAATATATTCCGCTTTTTTCGTGCATAGAGCAATACTGGATTGCTTCCAACTATGCCATGAAGTCATGACCGAACTCAGACTAAAACAACTTCATGAGTTTCTCTTTTTATCAGAAACACTTCCAGCTCAATTAGAATCAGTATATCCATACAATCTGAAGTCATGATCTGTAGTATAGAAGAGACCAAAATCCAATGTACCCTTAAGGTATCTCATCACATGTTTTTCATCATCAAGGTGAACACATCTGGGTTGTACCAGAAGTTGACTCAAGGTATTCAAAACAAAACATATATCTAGCCTGGTGTTCATCTAATACATCAACGATCCAATGATTTTTATGTACAACGTAGCATCAACCAACTCTGACGAAGTATCAACCATGAAATTCAACTCTGTTTCCATGGGTGTATTCATGGACTTACACTCCAGCATATCAAACCTCTTTAGTATTTCAACTGCATACTTCCCTTGGTTCAGTAATATGTTCTCTAGGCTCTACTAGACTTTAAGACCTAAGAAATAGTGCATTAGGCCAAGGCATTTCTTCTCAAATTCTGTAGCCATATTCTTCTTACAATCGATCATGATATTTTCTTCTCCAGTTATAATAATTCATCCACATACAACAACAATATAACAGGATCATCATTCATAACCTTGAAGTAAAGGTTAGAATCCGTTTTACTCTTGGTAAAGCCCAAGTTTGTCAGGAAAATTCCAATTCTTCTATACCAAGCTCTAGGAGCTTGCTTCAATCCGTATAGACATGAGTCTTTCCATATTCAAATTCAAATCAAAATTTCACATCATTTTGTACCAACCTGGTACACTTGCTCAGCTGCAACTCAAACTACACAATCATGTGCTATCTCTATGTGCTTTCTACAAAGCATTATATGTCTTCATGTTTGGGAGTATGTCCTCTACTCTTTGTGAAATTGTTCCTCTGGAAGTGGGACTCTGTACTTGCAACAACTCTGAAGCTAAGAATGGTTGCACCATTCCCACTGTGAGTGTTGAAATATGAGAGTAACTCCTCTGCTCCATTATGGAAACAACTTCATCTGAAACTGAGAGTGGCTCAATAATTGATACTTAAGGTATCTCTTCTTCTCTCATGAAGGCAAATCTATCTTGTATTGTAGTCATGTCTCCATGACCCTGTTAATATTATGGTAGTTGTGGGAGGTATTTACCCCCACGTGTGAACCTGACGAGAATAGAAGACTCCGGGAAGCAAGAGAAACCCTAATGAGTTGGCCAATAACCCTAGAAGCCTTGTCGACTCAAGAAGATAATTTATATTAGGCTATTAGCCTCCAAGAGAAGAAGTCGACTAGAATTAATAATAATATACTGAACAGACACATACCCAGAAGGAGAAGTCGGCCCCAACAAACTGGCAAGATTACTATAAATACAGGGCGCTAGTTCTCATTTGTCATATCTCAAGACTACAGTTTGCTCAGTTGGTGTGCACTGCAGTTGCAGTTGGTGCACAGGTTTGGAGGAGGGTTGCAGCTACAGCTGCAGCAGCAGCTAGTTTCAGTATAGGCTTGAATATCACTTGGCTAGGGTTTGGACTATCTGATCAGATTTTTGTGATGCGCTATCCTAAGGGATTGATGCGCTACTCCTTGTTTGGCTATCTAGCCTAGGGTTTTCTTCCGGAGGAATTCTCAGGTCAAGGTTAATGTGCTTGGAGGGAGGCTTCGGCCTGTGGTTGGGTGACGAGGGTATCGTCAATGGTAAAATGAGAACACCATATTCTATATTCTAACAGTTTATGGGCCCACACCCCTTCAGTCAGCCTAAAACGCTGGAAGGAAACATGGTCGCTAGACATTGAGCTCGTTGAGGAACTGCTGCTAGGGTTACTAGCAGGAGCATCTTCCAAAAGCACTGCAGCTAGGGTTACCAGCAGAAGCAGTTGCAGAAACCCTAAACATCTTTTTGAGGCACCTTAAGTGACGAGATTGACCTAATCTCTGGATAAATCAGTGCACCCTAGCCCAGCACATCTCCTGGTACTCTCAGTAGGCCAAGATGTGAAGTTTGGATTTCTGGTCAAATCTAGGGTTTGACCAAGTCAAGAAAGCCATGGCGAACTCTATGAAGTCTGAGAACAAGTTAGATGGAGCTTATAACTTCGGAGCATGGAAGACAAGTATTGACCTCATCCTTGCTAAGAATAAAGTGTTGGACATTGTGAAAGGAAAGATCGTGAAGCCAGAGTTTACAGAAGGAGAAGAGAAGGAATTGCAGAACGTTGCAGCTATGGAGAAGTTCAAAGACGTTGACATCAATGCCATGAGTATCATAGTGGATTCCATAAAAGACCACTTGATACCCTACATCTCCCATCTTGACTCATCGAAGAAGATGTATGATGCCCTAACTAATC
>ML781341.1:460472-483096 GCA_009831015.1 Picea engelmannii
GGAAGGAGTACCCGACATTTGAAGAACTTTGGACTTGTTGTGCTCAAGAAGAATCAAGGATCAATGCAAAAGAGAAACCCCAAAAGAAGTACGATGATCAAGCCTTCACAACAAGATTCAAGAACTTCAGGAACAAAAGGAAGAAGCCAAATCAAGAGAAAAACATTTCAAAAATACAATGCTTCAACTGTCAGAAGTACGGTCACTACAGGAATCATTGTCTCGAGCTAAAGAAAAGGAAGAAGAAACATGAAGCATCGATTTCCGAAGAAAAGGAACCAACAAAGAAGACTAAGCAGGATGGAAGAGATTTCTTCTACTAAAAGGTAACAATACTCTTCTTATTTTCTTGTACATATCTTGCTTGCATCGTCCTTGTACATATCTTATATATCTATCTCTTGGAAAATAATGTGTTCCAAGAAGAACTATACCTATGGAAGAAAAACAAGATAAGAATGAATATCGTTAGAGAATACACATGAATGGATGAAATAAAAATCATATGGAAGCTACTGCAAGATAAGCCGAATCAATCATGAAGAGACTTTGTTAGAAAAAAGAGCCAATTATATATTACAGAAGACAATAAGGATGCAGATGAAAGTATGGACTCTATTATATATTGTAGAAGACAATAAGGACAGGAGATGGAAGCATGGACTCAGTCAGACGAAGGGAGAAAATTACATGCACTTATACATGAAGCAAGGATTAGGAGGGAGCTAATCCTATGATCCATTGAAGATGACAAAATGTATATATCCATGCTAGCAGCCATGAAAAAGACAGTACGTGTTCATCTTAGCCATAGAAGAAGACCTCTTCAAAGAGAAGCCTTAAAGTATTCCTAGTTGTCCATCCAAATCCGTGAACCGATGATGAAGGTAAGAAGTGGAATCTCTAGGGCATGGAATCTATAAGAAACTCCATGGACCCAAGAGCTAAAGAATAACATGAATATTCCAAGAAAGAAGAACCAGAACAACCAATCATTGCATCAAAGAATCACAAGATTACCAAGCCTGATATGAACTCACTAAAAGCAATCAAGTAGAAGAACTGAAAGTCGTGATGAAGAACAGTGTACGGAAGACTTATGAATGAAAGCATTGCGAGATCCAGAACCAGAGGTTCTCTCAGATGGAGGGAGGAGACTATGATGATTGATTGTTCCAGTACACCAGACTTATCTCTATATAAGTCATTATATTATCCGCAACATCCATGTGTCAGAATACTACATCAGATGAATGCAAAGAATGTTCTCCAGAAGAAATTGAGTAAAGAGCGCATGCAGAGCAATCTCAAGACTTTGAGGCATACCAGAAAGATACTCCTGTATGCAGATAAGAAGAACACAACTTGGTGGAGAACCTCCAGTGCATAGAAGAAGCGTGGTGAAGATTTCCTATAACATCAAGATGACTATTCAGAAGATCATATCTCATGATGACAGAAGAAGTGCCACATGGATATGTTCTAGTCCTCCAACTATGATATACTCTATTGTTCACATCTACAAGAAGCCTTCACAGTGTTCCAGACTGCAGTACAAGCATTACATTATCCATGATGAAGTCCAGAAAGGAGAAAGTGATTCTCCAATACATATCTCCACAGATGAGCAGATAAGCATACATTTTGGTAAAGACCATATTCAAGATGAAAGAACTTTCATACTCAAGCTAGAGCTCATGGAAATAACTCTATTAACCGAAAGAGAAGACTCTCCAATCTAGAAGAAGGTTGGAAAACATTTATTTTGTGATTGAAATAACTCTCCAATTAGGAGGGAGCATTTATCTTTGTAAAAGTACATATTGGACAGATGCTTTCCTGTTCGGAAAGTGGATTGAGATTTCTGACGGACAGTGGCTTCCCATTGTAGTTAACATGGGAGGCAGACTAATTGCTGATGTATCATAGACAATGACTTCTCATTATGGGGAGTGGTCTAGGACAGTCATTCTTCTTGGTAGTCACTCTGTGTAGTGGTCAAGTAGAATGGTCCGCCTCGCCGGGCAGTCATTCTTTCGAATCTCACAGTTGTGAGCAGTTTCGAAGAATCGTCCGTTTTGGAGGTTGATGCAACATAGACATTCCTTGAGGGAAGACTCACTCTTTCCAGGATACACTTTGTTTAGTGTCGGAGGAATGGCCCAGGGTGGGGAATGGTCCAGACAGTTACTCCTTGAGGGTAGACTCATTCTCTCCATGCTACACCTTGTTTGGTGTCGGAGGAATGGCCTAGGGTGGGGAGTAGTCCAGGCTCAGAAATCAGGGACAATTATTCCTCGAGGGCAGACTCATTCTCTCCAGGTTACACTTTGTTTAGTGTCGGAAGNAGTCCAGGACAGTCATTCCTTAGGGCAGACTCATTCCCTCCAGGTTACACTTTATTTAGTGTCGGAGGAATGGCCCAGGGTAAGGAATGGTCCAAGAATTTCTCGAGGGTAGACTCATTCTCTCCAGGTTACACTTTGTTTAGTGTCAGAAGAATGGCCTAGGGTGGGAGATGGTCCAGGTTTAGAAATCAGAAACAATCCTTCTTCCTTGGTTGAGAAGAATGGGGCAGATAGCCTATTATTGATATTCTATGTTGAGGGCAGACATTCTTTCAGACCTCACATATGTGAGTGAAAGATTGGCCCAGATGATTCTTATTGATGTTATATATTGAGGGAAGACATTCTTTCATATCTCACAGACGTGAGTGAAAGATTGGCCCAAATGATCATTGTTGATATTCTATACTGAGGGCAGACACTCTTTCAGATATCATAGACGTGAGTGAAAGATTGGCCCAGTTGATTCAGTTTTTATGATAACATTGTTTCTATGCAGATGAAGACTACTATGGTGGCAAATATTCTTTTAGATCTCACAGACGTGAGTGAAAGATTGGCCTAGATGATACAATTTTTATCATAACATTTTTTCTATGCAGGATGCTCTCAGATGTTTGTTATGAAGACTATATGACAGTAGATGAGGACTACTGTAGTGAATGTGTCTCACTTCTCACAACTATATGTTGCTGATCAAGTACTTGTGTGTTACTTGATGTGGTAGTTAACCACTGGATTGTAGTTGTGTACTACTATGAATAGACACAGGTGTGTTCTATCCTTGTTCTAATTGCCTTGAAGGCTATCAGTAGATTATTGGAGATGATCGTTTAGGTGAATGATGAGCAGATATTTTCCAGACGAAAAATAGTTTAGAGCTTTTACTCCTCCTGTATCACTCCATGGTGAGAGTGACTTATCCAACATCATATCTAACTACTCAGATGAAGTATGGTTTCGAGAGATGATGCAGCTGATGGTGATGGTGATGCTCATGATCTAGTCATGAAATAATCTAGATGACTATATTGATGCTACTGGGTAAATGGTATGTTTTGTGATCAAGTCCATTACCTGTAAATACCTCCCTAGCTAGGAAGGAGTGTTAATATTATGGTAGCTGTGGGAGGTATTTACCCCCATGTGTGAACCTGACGAGAATAGAAGACTCCGGGAAGCAAGAGAAACCCTAATGAGTTGGCCAATAACCCTAGAATCCTTTTCGGCTCAAGAAGATAATTTATATTAGGCTATTAGCCTCCAAGAGAAGAAGTCGGTCAGAATTAATAATAATATACTGAACAGACACATACCCAGAAGGAGAAGTTGGCACCAACAAACTGGCAGGATTACTATAAATACAGGGCACCAGTTCTCATTTGTCATATTTTAGGACTGCAGTTTTCCCAGTTGGTGCACACTGCAGTTGCAGTTGGTGCACAGGTTTGGAGGAGGGTTGTAGGTGCAGCTGCAACAACAACTGGTTTCAGTATTGGCTTGAATATCTCTTGGCTAGGGTTTGGACTATCTGATCATCTTTTTGTGATGCGCTATCCTTGGGGATTGATGCACTACTCCTTGTTTGGCTATCTAGCCTAGGGTTTGCTTACGGAGGAATTCTCAGGTCAAGGTTAAGGTGCTCGGAGGGAGGCTTCAGCCTGTGGTTGGGTGACGAGGGTATCGTCAATGGTAAAACAAGCACACCATCTTCTATATTCTAACAGACCCAACTAATGTACTGCACAAACTACCACTCAATTTTAAATATGGGGATTTCTCCCCATACATCTCATACTATATATGAATCATGGTTTTTATGGTTGTCTTCATGAATGTTGGAACTATTTCTTCAATTACTGGAGTAAGTGTCTCATCATAATATTCTCCCTCTTTCTCGGAGAATCCTCTGGACACACATCAGGATTTGTACATTTGCAACATGCTTGATAGGTTAGATCAATCTTTGGAAGTCAATACTGACTTCTCTTCTAGTCTCACGGAAAAATCCATATCCTAGTATTTCTGACTGGATTCCTTCTCTGTCGTTGAAACAAGGGAATCTTTCCAGAAGATTTCATATGTCCTAGAAGTTTCTGAAGCTACAATCTAGTATTCTCATGGCATCTGTTTTCCAGTCCTGGAAGTTGTCACTTCATCTTGATCCTTTCTTAGATCAGGCTTACTCTTGATTTCTTCTGAGTCTACAAGGACTTCATCATCTCTTATGGGGTATACTTGGTGTTGAATACCAAGTCTAAGTATGAAATGTTGAGTCATACTTGAAATGAGTTCTGCTTCCCTTCAAGGTGGCTTCATTATCCTCTGAACAAGTCTTCTATGAGTTCTTTTTCTAATGTTTGGTCATCTTTGGATCCTTTTACTCCTTATAATCAATCTTCGTATGAGATACTCTAGATCTCAAAAATGGCTTCTTATTCATCTTCTTTGGTGCATGGATGTATACCGTCATGTTCACGACTTGGGTAGTCTGCTTCATGTCTCATCTAATCTGTTTCCTTCTGCAATCTTCACTATAGCTTCCTCAGGGTTATCATTTGTGACCTGAACCAAGGTTAACAAAACAATAGGAAAGAATAATACTCTTTTGATAATAGTAATAAAACAATAGCACGAATAATCGTCGCAATATCTCCTTTAGAGATATCACTTGTGACCTGCCTGAAATAAAGATCAAAAGTAAGAAATGCAATACAAAATGAGATCAACACTCTTCTAGTGTTGTGATCAAACATTCATCCATGGAAACCTGGAACTAACACAAGAAGTTTCTCCTAGAGGAGATGTTAGTTATATCTGGTAAATGATTTCAATAAGAATTCATCTCAATAATGTAAATGTGTTGAAACTGCACATAATAGATATAGCTATAAAATACGACACACATTTACAGAGACAAATTGAGAAATAAGAAGCAAGAGAGAAAGAATGGAAGAATTCTCATTAACCATAATCCACACTCAAAGAGTGAATAATTTACAACAAATATAGGATACATGAGTAAATAATGTGCCATAGTGGTGGTATAGAGTGATCTGGACACACACCAGCAGTTACGAGAGTAAAATGCCACCTAGTCTAGTCTCTCAGGCAGTTACGGGAGTAAAGTGTCACCTATTCTATTCTCTCATGTAGTTACGGGAGTAAACTACCACCTAGTCTAGTCTCTCAGGCAGTTACGAGAGTAAACTGTCACCTAGTCTGAGTTAACTAGTCTATTAGTCTTTAGTTAACTGACTAAAATAAGTGAACTGAGGAGGAGATCAGGGAATCATGAGTAATGCGTTAGTTTGGTGACGATCCCAAGGACAATGCACATTAGCTGGTGATGATATCAATGATGTATGGTGATAATCCTAATGTAGCATCTAGACTCCACTCAACTGATCAAACTAAAGTGAAAATTGAAGAGAATATTCTCATAGTGGAATATTATCCCTAAAATTTAGGAGATTGGTTAATGAATAATAAACATAGGTAAAACCTCAGGAAAAATAAATCCTAGGTATGTGTGAAGTAACTCTAATAGTGAAGTAACTCCAACACCCCCCTTGAACATCACTGTGGTGAAAATAAAGAATGGGTCCCGAAAAGGAGGCCATGTTAGGTACCCAAATAAAAAAGATACACTGAAATAAATGAGTAAAGAGGGAAAACCTCATGGGAAACCCCCCCCCTCAAATTACAATGCGTAAAAAAAAATGAGAAGGAAAAAAAAGTAGTTGCTAAGCAACCATGTCGTAACTGTGCAAGTTTGTGCTCGTTGAAGATTTTGTGGAAGATGTAGATGTTTGCATGAATATGATGAAGTAGATGCACTATTGAGATGTCCACACATACCCACTTTCTCTTCTTGTAATGAAGAAGATCCAAATAAAGTTTGGATGAAAATTTGAAAACCGTGCGGCTATTTCCGGAAAAAACGCTGAAATTTTGTTGATTTTGAAATGATCATAAATTCACTTCCCAAACTCCATTTCGAATGAATTTTTAATTTAAATTGGATATTTTACTGAGAGGAATTAAAATATACAATTTGTTTTTGCAAATGTTTCTCATAAAATATCAGAATTGAGTCTGATGTGCGCGACTCTCTTTTTGTCTCCTGAGATGCATGCATTGCGCATGGAAAATTGTCTGCATGTGACTCCTAAGATGCATGCCATATATATTCCACATGAAATTTAGAGAAAAAATATATGAAATTGAGTAGACATCATCTTCAATTAATGGAATAAAAATTTGTGCAAACACTTTTGTAGAAGACTCTTCATAATAAGAGGTTTGATCTTTTGATGGCTTCTCTTCTCGCTCTATCTGTTCAACCTCCTGCATGAAATATTCAAAATCTTATTTATTCCAAAATAGAACCTCCAATATGGTCCATAATTCATTTGGAGTTGAGTCTTGTGAGACATCATATACTTGGTGGATAAATTCTGGAGAAATAGACAAGAAGATAAATCCTATGGCCATATCTTGTCTATTGAGAAAATTGATTTTCTCATCGGCAAAATCAGGATCTACTTCCATTGCCATAGTTATTTGGTACAAGCCTCTGCATATAAGTATAAGATTTTTTTTTGGCTTCCACTCCAAATAGTTATGAGGCATGAGAAGTATGGTCGATGAATAATCCATCTTTTTTCCATTGTTCAATCTTCAGTACCTGCAAAAAATAATTTGGTGTAGCTTTTTCTTAGCAGTCCGTCAGATCTGATACCATGTAAATGTGTTGAAGCTGCACATAATATATCTATCTATAAAATACCACACACATTTTCAGAGAGAAATTGAGAAAGAAGAAGCAAGAGAGAAATAATGGAAGAATTCTCATTAATCATAATCCACACTCAAAGTGTGAATAATTTACAAAAGATATAGGGTACATGAGTAACTAATGTGCCATAGTGGTGGTGTAGAGTGATATGGACACACACCAGAAGTTATGGGAGTAAATTTACACCTAGTCTAGTCTCTCAGGTAGTTACGGGAGTGAACTACCACCTAGTTTGAGTTAACTAGTCTATCAGTCTTTAGTTAACTGATTGAAACATAGTGAAGTGAGGAGGAGATTAGGGAATCATGAGTAATTCACTAGTTTGGTGATGATCCCAAGGAAAATTTGCATTAGCTAGTGATGATCTCAATGTTGCATGGTGATAATCCCAATGTAGCATCTAGACTCCACTCAAATGATCAAACTGAAGTGAAAACTGAAGAGAATATTCTCCTAGTAGAATATTATCCCTAAATTTTAGGAGATTGGTTAATGACTAATAAACATAGGAAAAACCTTAGGAAAATTAAATCCTAGGTGTGTGTGAAGCAACTCCAATAGTGAAGTAAATCCAACAAATAATACTCACATGATGCCAAGTATAATACTTTTCAAGGACTGCTACCTAAACTATAGTGTTTACTTGTAATGGGGTAGTTATCAACATGTCATGTGCAACTTTGAATCTTATCAACGTAATTAATCAAACCTGGAACCTGGAGTCTTGACTGAGTGTGTTTCTTTTCTTCCAAGTCTCCTTCAATCAAGATGACAAGTGTCTTATGTGCTAAGACAATATGTTATCTTGAGAGAAAGATAGGTTTGAGAATAAAATCTATGATCTCAACTTTAATCAATCTAATACCTTGACTTTAATTTTGACCAAAGGTTAGTATGGTGGTCATAGCTTCAACATGCAACCTAAATCAAAATAATTTCATAACAAATATATGTATATCATAATAATCAAACTTGGGTTTCATTACTCCTCTAAATGTGTTGGATCTTAGATCCTTCTGTATCTATGGCAAGAGATCCCTTCTGCCGCAAATGCCCTTTTAAAGATTAACTATTTAAACATATGTGAGTACATACCGTTGATAGTATTTGCGGGTAGTTGCACCATCTGGTAGCAACAATAATAATTACAAACCATTTTAAAACTTCAAGGGTGACTGAAACTAGTGTTGCAACAAATACTTCAACTAAAACTATAACTGCAATTGATACTGCAACTGATTCTAAAACTGCAACTTAGGGTTTTATGAGGAAACCCTAAATTTTCAAACTTCAAATTTTGAAATTCTGATTCAGGGACTAGATGTGCTGGGCTGAGGAAAGTTTGCTCGAGCTGTTAGATTTGAAAAATTTCAAGTTTTTCCCCTTGAAAATTGACCTGTGGAAATCTGGACTGGTACTGATTCTGGTTTCCTAGTTTTCTGGTACTTCTGGTTTTTTGTTTTTCTAGTACTTTTGGTTTTCTAGTACTAGTCAAAAGTAGGGTTTGAATTTTTGGAGTATCTAACCACTAAAAATTTTCACTCAAGGTGCCAAAGAGTTCCCTAGGCTAGGGCACACTTTTCTAGATGGTTTTTAGGCTGATATTCCTCTTCAACAAAAATCCCTAATTTTCTTGTACGACAACAATGACGTTTTTCTTTATCCAATGAAAGATGCTCTCTTCAACTTAGCTCTGATACCATGTTAAGTTTTGAGCTATTATTAGGTTTCTTTTCAATTTACTAGATAACAATAACATATGTAGGATCACTGAGAGAAACAAAATCACAAGATACTCAACATTTATCTTGGGAAACCCTCATGGGGGAGAAAACCCAACAAAAACTTCCTTAATATAGATAGCCAATACAATGCCAAGACAATAAACCAAAACACTAGAGAATATCCAACACTGAGTAATGCGCCTCTCTCTTCCTTCTTCTCCCAACTATAGCTCTCCAAACTTGAACACTTGATGAGTAAATGAGTGAGTGAGATAATGAGGCGTTGGCTTCCTTTATTTATACAATCTGGCAGGTGATGAAAAGGTGTCTCTTCATTGGGCAGGGCCAAATTGTCTTCTTAGTAATTAAAACAACTTTAGTTATCCCGGGGGCCGACTTCTCAATTTGCATATTATATTTAGGTTTGACCAATCCAAAAAAGGATATTTGGTCAATTACAATGACTGACATGATCAATCCACAAAAGGGGATTAATCTAATGAATAATAACTCAATAATAAGTAGAATACTCTTTGCAGTTACAATATTTCAACAAAATTCTCTTTGAGGGTACATAGAATATCTTCTCAAACTGTAAGTGTTTGGTCAACCACCTGAACCTTCAAGACACCTGGCATGTAGAAGAGAACATAAGGTGGTTTTTGTCCATATACTGCTTCAAAAGGAGTCATGGGAGTAGCGATATGGTAAGAAGTGTTGTACCACCATTCAACTAATGGTAACCATTTAGCCCATTGATTTTTCCTTTCCGAGGAAAAACACCTCAAATAAGTCTCCAAACAATTGTTGACAACTTCAGTTTGACCATTAGTCTGGGGATGATAGGCAATGTTGAGATGCAATTGGGTGCCCTGTAGCCAGAACAGTTCTTGCCAAAAATTGCTAGTGAAAGTAGGGTCGCGATTAGAAACAATAGAATGAGGCATGCCATGAATTTTGAAGATATGATCCATGAAAATTTGAGCCACAATGGAGGCAGTAAATGGATGTTGAAGAGCACATAAATGAGCATACTTGGAAAAATGATCAACTACCACCATGATGAATGACTTATTTCCTGATTTATGTAATCCCACAATGAAATCCATAGAGATGTTCCTCCAAATAGTAGGTGGAATCGGAAGCAGTTGGAGTGTGCCAGGGGATTTGATTATTTATCCCTTGTTACGTTGACGAACATCACTTTCTGACACAAAAGTGAGAATGTCCTTTTTCATACCATCCCAAAAAAAGAACGTTTGACCATGTCATAGGTTTAGGTAAACCCTGAGTGCCTAGTTGTGGGAGTAACATGAAGCTCAGAAAGGACCATGGATTTAAGTTGGGACTATTTACTTAAATACAAAAGGCCTTTGTAGTGAAGCTCATCATTGTTCCAAGAGTAACCAAGGGAAACTGGAGAATTGTCTTGGAATTGTTGGATTAAATGCGAAATTTTAGGATCTTGTATACATTCTTGGTGAAGAACTTGGAGACAATATGGTACAATGAAGGATAGGTAGAACATGGACCCTTCATCTTCATATTTTCAAGAAAGAGCATTAGAAACCACATTTTCTTTACCTTTCTTGTAAATTATCTCATAATCATATCCAAAGAGATTAGTTACCCATTTTTGTTTCTCTGGAGGGGAAGGTCATTGCTTCATAAATTACTTGAGTCTTTGATGATCTGTCTTAATTTGGAAGCATTTCCCGAAGAGATAAGGGCGCCAAAGATCCACTGCATGCACACTAGCCAACATTTCCTTTTCATATATTGCTTGTCCCAAATGGCGTTATGGCAATTGTTTGCTAGTAAAGGCTAAAGGTTTTCCCTCTTGCATAAGGACTGCTCCAATTCCTCTCTCGGAGGAATCACATTCCAGGACAAAGGTCTTTGTGAAATTAGGAAGGTCCAAGACCAGAGTAGTTCACATAGTCGTCTTCAAGGCTTGAAAGGCTAGATCAGTTGCGAGAGTCCAAATGAAAGAATTATTTTTAAGTAGGGTTGTGAGAGGTGTCGCAATCTTTCCATAATTATGAACAAACTTGTGATAATGTCCTGTTAAACCCAAAAAACCATGAAATATTTTGATAGTCTTGGGATGAGGCCAATACTGCATTAGTACAATATTCTTAGGATCCACCTGGACACTAGCCTTGCCAACAATATGATGCAAGTACTCAACTTTTGAGGTGCCAAAGGAACATTTAGAGTGTTTGAGGAAAATTTGATGTTGAGAGAGTAGATGAAGAACTTTATCCACATGGGAAAGATGGGATTTCCAAGTTTTACTATATATGAGAATATAATCAAATAAAACTAAGAAAAAATGACGGAGAAAAGGACGAAAGACATGATTCATGAGACTTTGGAAGGTGGAGGGGGGATTACATAGGCCAATGGGAATGATGAATAACTCATAGTGACCCTCATGAGTTTGAAAGGCCATCTTGGGGATGTGAGCATCTTGCATACATATCTGGTGGTAGCCAGAATGTAGATCACGTTTAGTGAAATACTGAGCACCACTCAACTCATCCAAGAGATCATCAATGACATGAATGGGAAACTTTTCCTTGATGGTGATTTTATTGAGGGCATAAAATTCAGGAGACATGCACCAAATACCTTATTTCTTAAGTAGCATGACCACAGGAGAAGAATAATGGATGGTACTAGGGCGGATAACACTCGCTTGTAGAAATTCCTGCACTATTTTCTCAATTTCATTCTTTTGGGAAAAGGGATGAAAATAAGGTGAAAATTTGGAGGAAGACTACAAGGAAAAAGGGGTATGGAATGATCATGAACACCATGAGAAGGTGGAAGTCCCTGAGGAGTGGAAAAAATATCTTGGTATTTAGAGAGAATAGCTTGGAGGTCAGGATGCACAGAGGGTGTCTCAACGACATGAATAGAATGGAGTTGAGAAATAATACCGGAGTGGCCTTTCTTGAAGATATTTTCCATGTGATGGGAACTAATGATCTCGAGAGAACCAACTGTGAGACCTTGGAAGTGATACCTTTGTCCCTCCTATTGGAATTGCATGGTTAATTCCTTAAAATCCATAAGAATGGGACCCAAAGTGCGTAACCATTCAACACCTAGTACAATGTCACAACCTCCCATTTCAATGGAAAACATATGAGATTTCAGGTGGTAATGTCCAATTTGAAGTTGTACATTTTCAAAATGCCCACCACATTTCATGGACCCACCATTGGCTATCATGATTTGAAAATTATTAACAACATGAATATAGAAATTGGTTTCCTAGGCAATGCGATGATGAATAATTGTGGGTGCTACCACTGTCAACAAGGATGATGACCTTCCTATTCTTGATATAGACAATGAGCTTGAGGGTTTGTGGAGCAGAGAATCTAGTGAGGGAATGAAAGGAAATGAGTGGTTCAACTTCAGGTGGATCCACAGGCTCTTGGGTAGCATCAGAAAGGGAGGGATCTTCAACAAGTGGGACTGTCACATCTTCGTTGGGAACATCTTCATAAATGGGTATAATTATAATTGTTCCTTACACTTGTGCCCCAAAAAATATTTTTCATCACAATTATAGAAAACACCCTTCAGTTGGTGTTCAACCATTTCATCCCTAGTAAATTTTTGGACCTTGAGGGGACTGACATAGGGGTTAGTAATAGTGGGTCAAGGGAAAGGAACAAAAGAGGGTTTTTTGTTCTGGGAAAAAACAACTTGTTGGGCCTCTTTAACACATTTAGTAGCTTCCAAACAAATCTGAGGGAGAGCCATGAGAACTTGGGAGCGGATTTCATCCTTTAGGCCATTGATAAAGCATTCACGAAAGAAAGCATTTGACATACCCTCGGTTCGAAAATCTAAATGCTCAAAATAAGTTATAAAGTCTTCCATTGTGCCTCACTATTTCAACTTGGTCAAACGATCAAGATAGTGGGTATCAGTGTCAAATAGGTCATTGTTCTCTGCAACAAACTGGGTCTAGGAAATATACCCATGATGTGAATTTTTATGTTGTTGGCCCTAACTAAGTTTTGAGGAACACTTGGTCGTATTTGACCGTTTTTGGGACTTCGACAGCTTGTCAAAGATGGAGCACAATGCGAAGTGGAAATCATGGAAGCTAGACCCCTTTTTTGGTCCTTTTTGGGTTTTTGGGGATAATGTAATGGGATTGGGATGTCGGCCCATGGGTTTACCCATGTTTAGGCCTATTTTGTATGTATATATAGATGTCTAGGACATATAGAGAAGTAGTGGATAATATATCTATGTGATGTAGGCTAAGTGCCAAGGGTTGAGTCTGTGTGAACAAGGCTTTGTGCATTTTGTGTAAGACTTGCAGAGCGGAGTGCAAGTCCCTGCGAGAGACTGTAGAAGGTTTTGTGTTGTAGTGCAAGGAAGAAGGATCTAGTGAGATGCGCAGATATTTTGTCCTATGCGAAGAGGGATTTGGATGGCTCTGTGTTGTAACCTGATTAACTGAAGCTAATAAAGAAGAAGACTTTGTGGACGTAGCCCTAGGGTGGGGGTGAACCATGGTAAATATGTGTGTTGTGTTCTGTGCCTCGACCTAATGTGTTTGTCTCTTCCTTTTCTAAGTGCTTTGATGTGTTTAGATAGATCTATTTATTCTTTGTGCTTTTGTGATATGAATGAATATTAGATATGGTATGTAATATGCTTAGTGCTTGATCTACCGAATTTAAACTATCTTGTTGTGGCTAAGTGATGAATTATCTTAGATCTAAGTACATACTACGATGCTCTGTGCTATCTGTGAAGTATCATACGGGTTGAATATTGATGAATAATCTATGCTAGGTGATTGCTAAGTGTTATAATCACATATCTGTGTCCCAGCTAAGGTTGCAGATACCTAAGTCTTGCAACCACCCCTACCTCTACCTTGGGTGAGACTTCATTTGCTTCGTAGGTGTTGCCGAAAGGGCTGGTAGTTAGGGTTTTGTTGGTGCGTTGTTGTAGTGTTGAACCCTGGGTCTGCCCCTATGCCAACAAATGGTTTTGTTGCCGAGACCTAAAACTGTGATTGTTGGGAATTGAGCAAAAGAAGCTTTGTGCAAGGATTCGTTCTGAAATTGTGAAAGCTCTGTGCATGGATATATGCCCTAGTGTGCAGTGATCTATTTGATCTGAAATGATTTGTGTTGAAGAAGGAAGGACAGATCTGAAGGAAAGAAGTCAGATTTGCAAAAAAAAGAGGTTGATACTGAAGAAAAGAAGTAAGATCTGTAATCTTTGTGCTCTAATAAAGGTAAAAATAGTCAAAATTTCTTAGATCTGGAAGCTTTGTGCCCTGTAGAAGTAAGATAAGTGATTTTTTTTGTTTCTAGAGCATGGATTTAGGTATGCTTGATAGATTTTGTCCTATCTTGAAAACTAGGGAATTATTAGATGAAAGAACATTTGATATGAATAGATCTGATAAGTATAATGATAGATATGTTATACCTATGCATAGAAATAATTTTTGGACTAACCAATGGATGCAGGATCCTAGAAAGAATTTTTTGCAGGCTAGCCATTATGATCCTAGCACACAGTATAAGAAGAGTTGGGGATCATTGAAGAGAAAGAGATGATTAACTCTTTGTTACATTTGCAGAAGACCAAGACATCTTACTAAGGAATTCCATGGGAGAAACCCTAGTTGCCTCTGTTGTAAGGATATGGACCGTGAAGTACTGGATCTCCCTAGAATGATTGCTAGACTTGAAAAGATGAATATGGAGCAAGAAAAACCTGAAGGAGATCAAGAGACTAAGATTATAGAATAAACCCAAAAAGAATTAGAGATTATGTTACTGAAAATGAAAGAAAACCTGGATGAACATAAAGATGTCAGTTTGTCAGAGATCTTCAAAGAAAAGGAGAAAATCAAAGTAAGAATAGGAGACTTCGACATTGACTATGCTCTGGATGAGGGAACACAGATGAACATTATGACATAAAGTAATTGGGAAACCCTAGGAAGGCCTGTTATGGTTCCTTCACTAGGAAAAATAGGGTTGTTTAAAGGAAAAATTGTAACCCTATGTGGCAGGATTACCCAGATAGCTATGAGTACCCATGGAGATTCAATAGAGGAAGAATTCGAAGTTATTAAATTTATTGAGGACTATGCCCCATTTCCAGATTTGCTATGCAATATTTGGATTGAAAAAGACTAGATCCGGAGAAAATAAGAAAAGGAAACCCTAGAACAGAAGAAGCAAGAACTCATGGAATTTATGACTAGAAGGATCACCTACTTGATGGAATAAAAAGAGAACATATCTAAGCTATTGAATGCCAGGGACTTGTAAGTCAAAGATATAAGATCATTAGAGGAACCACAGAAGGCTGAAATACCTAATCCATATGATGAAGGAGTATTACCCTTAGATCTGAAGAAAGAATCACAGCATCGCGAAGTGACTATGTCGAGAGAAGATAAGAATCAGAATGGAAAAAGGATCATTGAGATGAAGCTCATTGGGAAGAAGGCTAGGAAGATAAGTAAGAAGAGAGACAAGATTGAAAAGTTACATAAGATTCTAGAGGAAACTTCGCAAAAGGAAAAATCAAAGGAATTGAGCTTCACCGGGATCTCAGAACAACAACATACGACACTTCACCGTGACGAAGCAATATAGTCGTTGGAATGATATACCCATTCGACTTCCACCTCGAACATATAGAAAAGCATTAAAGGATCACCACTAGACCGTTGGACCATGCCATAACGGATGGATCAACGTTCATCGAAGCTTCATACCCATTGCAAGAAAATCGTTGATGAATTTCTTATTTAGCTCATCGCGCCGTGCCCGAAGAACACTTTATCCAAATGAAAAATCGAAGCCCGCAGAACTAGTGATTGTCTACAGTGATCATTGCAAGCAGATTGTTCATCCTAGTGTAGTATTTTGAGATCATCGTGACCCCGATTATCTTTCCCGAGTACGTATGTCTGACGATCTCACCATACTTGAGGAATCCATCACAGAGGTCCTTCTCGATTTAATGACTGAGAGAGTCATGTCAAAAATAAGAATGTCCATTGGAGTCCAAGCATCATTGATGGGAGGAGTGCAAGCCTCCCCATTGACTGCTTGAGCAGGAACATCTCGAGCCGACGTAGAGAGAAGAAATAAGCATAAGGATGACATAGCCAACGCAAAGTTAGTGCCATCCATCCTACCAGCTTACATACCCCCTCTGAGCGGTGAGATTAATAGGGACAGTGTCCCTAGAGACTTTGAATACACCCTAGTCACTGCATATCTACCGAAAGGAGTACGCACCTACCACGTAGATCAATACAAGGTTACAACATTGAAGTTTTGCGACTTCAACCTTGGGGACCGTAAATCTTACAACATGTTCACCCCGTATAAGTACTTGACGAGAACTAAGGGCAAGAATTCAAATCTCATCCCTCAGCAATAGATGATGAACCTCGTGCAGTCTACTTTGCTCAATGTTATGAAAATACCACACTTCGGCAGACACCAGGAGGTGAATGCTTGTGTAAAATTGTTTCTAGCAAGTTACCACAAAGGATACATGTGGTTAGATAATCGCATAAATGTTGATCTGACACTGATCAATAGGATCATCGGGCTTAGCATGCAGGGCTCTGATCCCCATGAGTACTATCCTGGAAAGACCGCAGACCGTGCTCTTGTACATAAGATCAAAGAAGTCTATGATGATGTTGAGAAAGGCATGAGAGACTATAAGGTAGCTTCTATTGAAAGTGGTGCAGTGCACCTCGCATGCCAACTGATTGCAGGGAAGTTGGTACACAAGAATCGACCAACACAAGTATCTGGCTTTGTAGTTGACCTCGCAGGAAAGTGCGCATAGGGACTACAAATAAAATGGGTGAAGTACCTGGTGAATCAACTGGAGATTGACTGTAGAGAATCCCAATATCAGGGGCATGAATTCCATTTTAGCTGTCTCCTGATACTGATCACTTTTGTTGCATGGGAGTTATCAGAAGGCGCAACCTTCCCAGACCTTGATCCCTTTGAGCCACTAGTCGCGAAGTTCAGTACATTATGGTACTCGAACAACATGAGCAAGCAATGGCAATCGAATTTCATTTTCCACACATACTGTAACCAATTGAAAGAAGCCATAAGGAGTGAACCTCACATAACCTCGAACACTTTACAGAGATTCTGACCTCTGATAAAGTTCAGCGCAAACTGCCACTTTATATACCTGACCCCACGTGTCGATGAGCACCAAGAACAACTTCAGTCCTATTATAAGTTGATAGAAGAAGAACTGGAAGAGATTACCAAGGAATGGTCGGTGGACCTCCTTGTTTTAGTACACCCTGCATAAATGTTCGACATCAACAACCCCGAAACTGCGCAAGATACACCTGGGCCCAGTAAGACAAAGAAAGAAAAAATGACAAAGAAGACTGAAGAAGTCCAAGGTGTTGAAAGCCTATTTGTAAGGATGGATTCCATTACACTAGATGAATAAGGTGATACAGAACCTTAGAAAGTCAAAGTACCACCGCCTAGGGACGAAGAAGACTCATCGAAGAAAAGGAAGGTCTCACCTCTGAAATCTTCCTCTAGAAAGAAACCAAGAACCCCTGTAACCAAGATGCGAACTGCCCTCACATTGGATGAATTTGATTTCATTATTGCAGCAATCAATGATACTTCAAAGGAAATCATAGAGAAGTAGGAGGCGAAGCAGGAACAAATGCATAGCCAAATTGAGATCGTGCTCCAAGGAGTACAACAAGCACTCCAGTCTAGCCGAGCAATCTCTACTACACCTCTGCTAGAAGGAACAACATAAGTGGGAGATGAATCAGTTCAGATCTGCAAGATTTATGATGCAGTCGAAGTATGCCTTCGACATGCTTAGGAAGAAAAAGCGTAGGCCACCCAGGCCCTAAAGAAAGCACAGGAGGAAATTATTGAACAACGCCAAGCCGCACAACAAGAGAAGAATGCTCTCCAAGAAAAAATTGAAGAAGACAGAGCGAAGATCCAAAAAGAGAAAGAGAAGTTGCCCGCAAAGAAGATAGGAATTGAAGAAGCAGTCAACAGAGCATTTCTCTCTACGACCAACTTAGAGAAAAAGGCTGAAGATCCCATAGAGCACCAAGTGACAAAGCTGGCTAAAGTTATTCGACAACTTCAACAAAGGGTCATGGAATTAGAGCTTCAAACCATTTCACAGACTCCGCAAGAAGTGCACGACCAACGAGAATTGAATTCTCAGAGCGCAGTTGAGAGGATTAAAACACTTGCTGTAGAATGTAAACAACTAAGTAGGAGAAGTGCGCAGATATATGAACCACTATCTGAAGACCCAGAGTTAAATAAACTGGAGTCCCAACTCTAGGAATCAAAGCAGCATGCAGATACAGTATAGGTGTAGCTCAATCTCCTATCACCCATCGAGAGGATGAAGAGATCCTAGGAACAACGCACTGCTCAACAACTCGTTCTTACCATGTAGAACGGAGTGATGGAAGTCACCTAGAAACTCCATCCAAGTCAGGAGGCGACCTACCTACTGTTTGAAGAAATTGAAGGCCAAGGAACACTACTAGAACAAATAGTTGTTACAGTCAAGTAACAACTAGAAGGACCTATTAGCGAAGCGGTTGTTCATGAATTCACTGAGCAAGAAGCAGTAGCACAGAGACAAGTCGAAGCAGCTTGAGCCAAGCTCAATACCTTTGAGGCAAACTTACTTAGACCTGAGTGACTCAGGACGAGTCACAGGTGAGTGTTGGGGGCCTGTTGGCCCTGACCAAGTTTTGAGGAACACTTGGTCATATTTGACCATTTTTGGGACTTCGACAGCTTGTCAAAGATGGAGTGCAACGTGGAGCAGAAATCGTGGAATCTAGACCCCTTTTTTGGTCCTTTTTGGGTTTTTGGGGATAATGTAATGGGATTGGGATGTCGGCCCATGGGTTTACCCATATTTAGGCCTATTTTGTATGTATATATAGATGTTTATGCCATATAGAGAAGTAGTGGATAATATATATATGTGATGTAGGCTAAGTTCCAAGGGTTGAATCTGTCTTAACAAGGCTTTGTGCATTTTGTGTAAGACTTGCAGAGCCAAGTGCAAGTCCCTACGAGGGACTGTAGAAGGTTTTGTGCTGTAGTGCAAGGAAGAAGGATCTAGCGAGCTATGCAGATCTTATGTCCTATGCAAAGAGAGATTTGGATGGCTCTATGCTATAACCTGATTAACTGAAGATAATAAAGAAGAAGACTTTATGGACGTAGCCCCAGGGTGGGGGTGAACCACGGTAAATATGTGTGTTGTGCTTTGTGCCTCGACCTGATTTGTTTGTCTCTTACTTTGCTAAGTGCTTTGATGTGTTTAGATAGATCTATTTATGCTTTGTGCTTCTGATATATGAATGAATATTAGATCTGGTATGTAATATGCTTAGTGCTTGAACTGCCGAATCTAATCTATCTTGTTGTGGCTAAGTGTTGAATTATCTTAGATCTAAGTACATACTGCGATTCTGTGTGCTATCTGCGAAGTATCATAAAGGTTGAATATTGATGAATAATCTATGCTAGGTGATTTCTAAGTGTTATAGTCACAGATCTATGTCCCAGCTAAGGTTGCAGACACCTAAGTCTTGCAACCACTGCTGCCTCTACCTCGAGTGAGACTTCATCTGCTTCACAGGTGTTGCCGAAAGGGCCGGTAGTTAGGGTTTTGTTGGTGCATTGTTGTAGCGTTGAACCCTAGGTCTGCGCCTGTGCCAACATACTCCATTTCCACCATTTCCATCGTTCATGATCTATATAATGGACAACATAGTGAAGTTTGGCCAACTCATCAATAATACCATGCAGAGAAAAATAATGATCCATTTGAGTGACCCAACCTGTAGGATCAGAGCCATCACATTTATTGAACTCGACGTTGGGAAGACAGGGGTCACACTGAAAGGAGTTGGATTGAAAATGCAAAGAATGAGAGGAATCAACATCATTGGGTTGGTCCGAGGAGGAAGGACCTGAAGGGAAGTTCAACCACTGGTTGACAAGAGACTGGAGGGTGTTAAATTCACGTGTGAAGTTGGCTTCCATGGTGTAAATTTTGTGCTCAACTTGGGCCTTGAATTGTGCAAGGCGGGAATTGGTAGAGCCAATCTCATATGTCACATGATTGATGGAAGCTTGCAGTTCTTGGTTGCGAGTGGTGGCCATTTGGAGAGGGGAAGTGCAGGTAAGGAAAAATGGGTGGGTGGGACCACAAAAAAATACTTATAAGTGATAGGTACCACGATGATCAGGGCGAGAAGGGAAATATAATGGAATAGGTGGAAAAATAGGGAAGCTGAGAAGGGTTCATGCCCACTAAAAAAAATGATTAAAAATGAAAGGTACGACTGTGATCAGGGAGAAAAGGGGAATCCAATGGGATAGGTCCCAAATACGTTTTCTAATGGGACCACTAATTTTTTTTTTACTCCTGCGAAGTTATACTCCGGCCTGAATAATATTGCAGTGACGAAATTCCCAAATGCTTAATAGGAAGAAATGTGTAGTAATTTTGAAACTAGAATGAAAAAGGCACAGTTGCGCGGAAATAGATCTTGTCTATTCTATTTTTTGTTTCCGTCCCAAGGGTTAGGGTATTCAGGGTTTCTACAAACAAGGGTTTTCCCTATGCTATATTTCTCTAATATACGTGCAGGGTCCAATAGTATTACTCGAACTAATATCTCAAAGCACCAAGTAAGGAGGCTAGACCGTTCCCTTAGCCGTACTACCCGACTACCCAAGTACTAGAGAGTATCTTATCAAGTGTTTTTATTTGTGGCACTATAGCAGTGAGGCGACCGATCGGTTTATCTACAAAGGGATTCATGAGATCTAGGCCGATTTGTATACAGGTGTTGTCTGATGCGCTACCACTCGAAGGGGTACCAACAAGGGTTACAAGGGTGGCCAACATATGTGCACTTGAGTACCTCTTGTATTTCTTGCGTGTATTACTCCCCAACCACAGGTTTATGCACATAACGACAGATCTCTGTAGCTTTAAGACGTCAGAATACGTCTCTACCTTGAAAAAAATTTAACCCATAATTTTCTGCCGAGGAAAGTGCTCTGATACCACTTGTAAGGTACTGGATCTATTATATTAGCATAATAGAGAAATAATGCAGAGAATAATACCGAGATAGAAAAAAAATACAAAAAAGTTGTAGAGATAACAATGGAACAACAAATTATATGGAACCACAACACCAGAATTATACCTTTATTGATAGGAAACAAAGTTCACTTGCCTCTTCGAGGGGGCAACCTCTAGTAGAGTAGATATCTATTACAATAATTTTCCAAGACAAAAACTTCTCATACCCTCTACTCTTATTTATACTAAATCTATCTATCCAAAAGAACAATCTAGAGGAAGATCCTTCTAGAAGTGAAATATTCTATTAGTTCTTCTTACAATTGACTTATTTCTCCTTATTGCTAGGCCTTATTAATATTGACCTTTATTACATGGAAATATATTTTTCTACCCACTTGAGGGGTTAGGTAGGTAAGGTCCCTAACATGTGCATCCTATCAAAACCACACTTACCACACATCATAGCAATATTTTGAATCATAAATTAAATAATAAGAGAAACTTATAACATACACTATCTTTTCATGATTGGTCGGAATAGCCACAGTATGGTCAATAGAGTGTCGACGTTTCGGATCCAAATCACGATCCATCTTCAGGACAATGAGCCTGGGTTTAGATAAAGAGAAGATTTGTCTTTAAATAATGGAATTGGCGTGAAAACCAAGTGTCGGCTAGGTTGTTAAAAAATTCTTTTTTAATTATTTATTATTTATTATGTGTGATTTAATTAGGGTTTTTTTGTTTTTTGGTAAAATTCCTTTTAATTATTTAATTAGGGTTTTGTTTTTTGGTAAAATTCCTTTTAATTATTTAATTAGGGTTTTGTTTAATTGTTTATTAATTAGGGTTTAGTTCTTAATGTTTTATTAGATCAAAGTTTATTATTAATTGATCAAAGTTAGTTAATTAGGGTTTTGTTTAATGAATAATTAATCAAGGTATATTATTATTTTGTCAAAGTTAGTTAATTAGGGTTTTTGTTATTTGGTAAATTGTTAATTAGGGTTTTGTTATTTGGTAAATGGTTAATTAGGGTTCTTTTGTTATTTGGTAAAAGTCCTTTTTTATTATTTAATAAGGGTTTTGTTTAATTGTTTTGAAAATATTAGATTATTATTCATTAAGGTTTGTTTTAATTAACTAGAGTCTAGGTGGTTAGTAGGTTTTATTATTAGGTAATTTAAGTGGGTTAATAATTAGGGTTTAGTTTTAATTGTTAGGTATTTCAGTGGTTTATTCAATTAATTCAGGGTTTGCTTATTAATGTTATAATGTTTCTTTAAAGGTTCTGTTAAGGTTTTGAAATTTTTTTTTTTAAGTGAAATATTCCTAAGCCTATTAATAATCTTAAAAGAGAAGTTTTCTTTTTAAAAGTTTTAAAAACGAGAGTGATTAGGTGGGGTTTTAAAATGTTTTAAAAACGAGAGTGATTAGGTGGGGTTTTTTAATGAATTAAACTTAAAGAGATACTTTTTTATAAGGATTATTACTGTTAATTGTGAATCAGAGGGAGCCAATTTTCACTTAACTCTAACCCATTATCTCTGTTCAAGTTGCTAGGGTGTTTA
>ML781341.1:483342-502805 GCA_009831015.1 Picea engelmannii
CGGGGGTCGATTTTGTCTTTTACGGATCTCATATTCTGTTTGATGGTTACAAGTGGTTTGAAGGAGGTCTTAATTTCTTTTTTGCTGAGGACTCTGGCAATCTTATCAGTCACACCTTGGATGTAAGGGAGGCAAGCGACTCTATTGGGGTTCTGTTCTTTGGGGATAGTGGCTATTCCGACCAATCATGAAAACCCCAACCACAGAAATATTTTTAATCATACACTATCTTATTGATGTCTACGACATCCAAGTTACCTCAACACTAAAGTCATTTGGCTAGCACATAGCTCATCAACCTGTATGTTAGTTTACCAATAACTCATATGCATGCATATACACCCCAATTTCATATAAAAACCCATATTTGTATTAACGTCCACTCCTCTTTATTGTTTAATATACTCTAGCAGATCTATGTTCTAGCTATCCTCTTCCTAATGTGTAAATTCAATTTGTTGAATCACTATGAACTCTTTAACAACTTGTCAAAAATATTGTGATAACACTTATTTCTTCAATCGACATTCAAGGGTTAGACTACATCAACAAATATTATTTCCATCAAAGTTTCAAAATAATATCCAATCAATGTAAAAAAATATTATCTAATCATAGTCCTTATTGCATAACTCACATATACAATTAAGAGGATATGTAATGGTCAGACTCCATTCATAGATAGTGATAACATGTCATAAATTGCTTGAGATGAGAAAAGAGGCAATGAAAAGAATGACTCCTAAGATTATTTGTAGTGATGATAGAATCACTCTTAGTTTGAAGATAAGTATAATAATAATGATAAGGTTTAGGACAAAGCATATCTCATGGTGAAATCTTTTTATATATTATATATTATTTTAAAATTTCTTTGTTAATTTCTCTATTGACATCTTTTTTTTAGATCCCCTAGAATTGAGGATATATGTACATGATGATGGAAGATAATTAATATTCAGGATAAATGAGTGCAAAATAGTTGTGATATCTATATACCAATAGTGTAATTGGCCATAGTTGTGAATAGATAAAGTGAAATAAAAGTATACCTCTACTTACCAAGACCATATTCAATGAGGCAATGAAGTCAATTTAGAATATGATAACGGTAAATAGTGCCCTGATGTAAATTTTAAACTCTACACAAATAACAATATTAGGGATCAATATCTTAAATGTAATGAATTTAACAAGGAAATACAAATTCTTTCAACATGTTAAGTGGGTCTAGTATAGATGGCTGAGAAGAGAAATTATTATCTCCAAACGTATATTCAAATTCCTCTTGTAGCATGTTCACTTTTTTTTAAAACTAATTATTAATTAAAATTAATGTAATTTCATGTTTCACTGTAATTAACATTACAATGAAAAATAAGACTTTAAACTAGAACAACAGTGGTTCAAAACCCTTGGTTATAAACAAAGGACGAGTCTCATTATGGTTTACTATTTCAATTTAATTAACATCAAAACCCCTTGATTACGGAAAAAAGACAAATTTTAATATCTTGCCTTTATTTTATATGAGAGATGATATAATTATGAAAGGAGGCATCAAACCAATGATGTCAAATAAATAAAGGGAGCTCATAAGGAGTTGGGAAAAAACCATGATCAAATCACTTATTCATAGGACATTTTGTATTATTAAAGGTTAAATTAAAAATATTAAGATGTATATTAAGGAATAAGGTTAAATATTTTATATTTATTATTTATTTGTTTTATTGTTATTAAAATTTGGTTATATAATTTTGATTAAAATTGTAATTTGAATTGATGAAATTGTCATTTTTAATGCAAAAATGGATTTAGCATTCTCAAATACTTTTATTGCAATTAAATTGTGTATCTTAATCCCTAATATTTGTTGATACAATACAGACCACATACTACCTCACTTGCTTTACAACATATAAGAAGATGCATCCTTCTTCTAAATCTATTGGATAAAGGTATTACAACTAACATGATGCCATTCTCTCTATTTTTCCTTCTTTATTTATATTCATTTAGTCGATTAATTTAATTAGGTGAAAAGGTGGAAAATGGTATGAAAACCATCTCGACACCCCTAATGACACATGTCAATTATTGTGCCTTGACTCTTGTTCACCACACACATAAGGATTACAACCAAGATGATGGGGCTAATTATTGTGCCATGCCCTTGGGGGGTCTAAGGTGTAATACCCCAAGGATGTGCTACAATTGCATTATGAATTATAATTGTGTTTTTTAGGCTGGTGAGCCAAGTTTATATAAGCTGGTGGACTTACATTTTTATTAGACTAGAGAGCCTAAGTGTTGAAGGCCAAGAGCTTAGTTTTTGTACATGTAATGATGCACATTATTAATATAAAAACATCTCTGCATGTGGACCGACCATGATAAATGAGTGATGGGGGACTAAGCTTCCACAAAGTTTGGGTAAGGGAGAGGGGTTTGAAAGGTTGGGAGAAGGCCTAAGCTTAAGAGCTTAAGACCTTGGGGATAATAATTAAATATTATTCCAAAGCTGTGTAAATGTTTATGGTTTATCCTAAGTTCTTGGTTGGGGGAACGTGTGGAAAATGGGGAGCATGCAGCCATAGGGAGATAGGTGTCGACCTGGGAGCATGTAGTTAAAACTAGAGAAGGGAGCCATGTTGGGGGTTCGACCTCCCATTTTTCCATCCTCCGTATGAACTCACGGGTGTCCATGATCGACCTTTGTTTCAATGTTTGTTCTGGGGAATCCTTACCTAAACCGTTAAGTCTCTGTGTGGGATCTTTGTACACCCTCACGCATCTCAGAAACTAGAACTATGAACTCATCTTGTGTTGCATGGTTGAGAAACCCAAAATTGCCCGAGTCGTGTTGTGCTATCCCAGTGGGCTGTTGTGGCTGTGCAGTTCCTGACAGTGTGAGGTTGTTGCCATTGATTGTGCATTGTTGAGACTTGTTGTTGTGTCCTCATTGTGTTGGAATTGGTCAAAAGAACAGGTTTCCAAGCCTGTGAGCGACTTTCTCCAAGTGAGAGAGTGCATGTAGGAAGTGAGAACTCCTGGAAGGGGTCTTGTAGCTGCCACGTAGCTCAGAGACTTCCAGTTCGGTCTGTTGCTAAAGCCCAAGGAAAGGGAGGTTTAGCAACTGAAGAACTATCTGAGTGACGGTGAAGGTGTATACTCCTGGGGTGGGACAGGCATGTGGAGAATGAGGGTCTGTGAGCAGTGGGCGTAAGTGACTCCTGGGAGAGAATCCTTCCTCTGTAACTGTGTGTCTTTCGTTGACCTTGTCTAGACTAGGATTCCTTGCCCAGTGGAGATTAGTCCCAGCTTGGGGGTGACCTACTACTGAGAGTGATGAGCAATGCAGTATAAGGCTGGAAGGTTCATGGAAGGTCTGCACGCAGTTGGTGGAATTACTACAGTTTCAAAGAGAAGTATTAATTTGTGCTTAATATTATGTTTTGCATGCTTGTGATGCTTATATGTTATCATGTATTTTGTTGTGCATATGAATTATTATTAATGTCATTGATTATGTATATTAGCAGTAATCATGTGCTTACTTTGTATTGTTTAGAACAATCTTTTAATTAGATTTAATATGCATGTTATATATATAAGTATGAGAATGTTCTGTGTAGTAGCATTTCCCAGCAAGTGGGTTGATGGCCGGGGATGTTACAATATGGTATCAGAGCCATGGTTACAACACTGATCCTGGATGGGCCATGTCAGTGGAAGTTGAAGCAATAGTTTCAGAAAGAATTGTTGTCGAAGTAGACAAAATTCAAGTTTTGACCCAAGGTTTCAATGCTGAGCCTAGATGGGCTGGATAAGTGGTCATTAGACCCAAGGTTTCAGGTGGAAGTTGTGTGAGGAAGAACCAATTTTTGGACCCTAGAATGTTCCTAAGTGGAAAGGGCTTGCTTAGATGTGTTACAAATCTCAGGAGGTGTAGCGATATAGTAAAACCATAGTCGGTGTGGTATATTTCCACAGGGAGAAAGAGAGTGTTGGAGATGTAAGATCTGTTTGGGAGGAAAGGAGATCCCTCACGACCGTTAGATCTAGAGAAGGTGCAGGAGAGTTATCCTTGAAACCTTTCGGGGATTCGACTATCAGGAAAAGAGAGATGTGATGGTGCACGAACTCCTGATGCTCGAAACTCTGATGTCCTGAAAATATATACATTGTAGATTGAAGGAAAAGAGCTTGACCGTTGGATCAAGCAGAAGGTAGATCGTAATTTTGGAATTTCAGCAATCAGGAGAAACGAGATGTGCGGATGCATGAACTTCCGATGCTTGAAAATTCAAAATGAAAAACGAGCATAGTGGGACCTGGTGACATCGCCGAAGGTGACGTGGACCTTCCTAGATCTACCATGTGCCACTGCCCTAGTTGGTGAAAGTTGTACTATGTGGGCCCGAAGGGAAAAGTAGATTATAATTTCGGATGTCGAAAGATTGGGAAGAAACAAGTGTGGGAACTCTCGAGGTCTGAAGTTCCAAAGTCCCGAATTCCCGAGGTCTGAAGTCCCGAAGTCCCAAAAAATTCGAAGACGGAACTACCACAGTGGATTTCAGTCGTTGGATGATGGGTAAACGTGGACCATTGATCCACTCAACTTCACGAGATTGGTAATCGGAACTCTGAGAGAGTGTGTACTTTGAAATATCTGAATACCAAAAGCCCGAGTAGCACCTAGTAGTTTAGCATTTGTTCATGGCCCGTGATCGCATGGGTTGGGGACTAAGAAACAGGGGGCTATCACCTGAAAGTTATAGAGCCAAGCAAAGCTTGGAAGATTCATGAAATCGAAATGTTTTCTTAAATCATATTGGTTTTGAATGTGTGGAATTTGTTAAGGAGAGATGGCCTGACAAATTCTGGTTGTCTACACATTGTGATTGTAGAATTTTGACGAGTGCCATAATCGATTAGAATTTCCACGGAGTGTAAAGAAATGGAAGAGACACATAATGCTTCCAGTTCAGAAAAAAAAAGAGAAGGAATGGACGCCCACTTGGGAGTTGAAAAAATGAACTCCAATGGGCATGGAAAGGAGATAGACAAGGAAGGAAATATGAGGAAGATCATTGAAAAATTGCAGAAAGATGCCCAAACTCGCCGAGCAGATAGCAGGAAGCTCAGGAAAAACAAGGTGAATTCAATGTAAAATTGTTAAAGAGTTTGGAGAGAATAGAAAAGAAGTTGGATAAGGAGAGTAACTCGAGCAGAACAGGGAGTCACCAAACTTTTGAGGGGAGAAGATCAAGGAGTGCTGGTAGACACCATCATCACTCCCAAAGTCACTCCAAGAGAAGGGTACACAATAGTTCAAGACCATCTCCTACCAGAAATAAAAAAAGATCTGGAGTGGATGAACTGAAGGGAGAAATGAATAATATTAATCCTCCTATGTTTGATGGAGAACATAAGAAGGAGGAAGATGTTGAAACATGGTTGCTTGGCATGAGGAAATATTTCCAATTGCAGAATTATTCCTCTCATGCAGAAGGAAGAATTGCAATGTATCAATTGAAGGGAAAGGCATCCATGTGGTGGGATCATCTTGTGCAGGTGCAACACATTAGAGAGAAATATATCACTTGTAAATAATTCAAGAGGTATTTCAAGAAGAAATACTTGAATAAAAGGTATTATGATAAAAATATGAAAGAGTTCTTTGGACTCAAGCTAGGCAGCATGACCATTGATGAATACAAACGAAAATTTTTGGAATTGCTGAAGTATGTTCCGTTCATCAAGGATGAGACTGTGAAGATTCAGAGATATCTAAGTGGATTGCCACCTTCTATTGGTGACAAGATTCCATATGATGACCCAAAAACCATGGAAGAAATGATAAGGAGGGCGAAATGTTTATATGAACAAAAAAAATAAAAGCCTACCTTCCAAAAGGCTTGGGAAGACAAGAAGAAATTTAAGATGGATCAGAGGAAGAAGGGAACTAAGACACCTTTTTTCAGAAACAGTACTCAGAAACAACCATTTTTTAGAGAACCTGGAAAGGAGGAAATGGGTGGACAAATGCCAAGACAGACACATATGGAGTGTTGGGGTTGTAAAGAAAACCATAGGTACAGAGATTTCCCCCATAGAAATGATAAAGTGAGAGTTGTCCACAATGTTTAGGAAGCTGAAACAGTGGAGGACATGGGCAGTAGAATGCCAAGGATCTATGCAGCCCTAGACAACAAGCAAGCTGAATATTAGTCGCACATGATTGAAGTGGAAGGTATGATTAACAACCATGCCTTTACTATTTTAATTGATTCAGGGTCTAGCCATAATTATATAGTTCCTAGAGTGGTGGAAAGTTTGCATTTATTAAGAAGCAAACATGAAAAATCTTGGTTAGTGCAGCTGGCTACAAGAACCAAGAGGAAAGTCACCTAGTTGGTTAAGTCTTGTCCTGTGGACTTGAATGGACTGAGCACGAAGGTTGAATTTAACATTCTGCCTTTAGGCTCTTATGATTGTTTAATTGGGATGGACTGGTTGGACCAGCACGATGTCATCCTGGACTGTCGTAACAAGGCATTCACTTGCCTGGATGAGGAAGGGAATCGAAAAATAGTCCAAGGAATTCCCAAAGTTGTTGCTATCAGAGAAATATGAGCAATGCAACTGAAGAAGTGCTACAGAAAAGGCTGTCAATTATTTGCAGCCCATGTGGAGGAAACACCCAAGGATAAGGTGTTAGGTATTGGAGATCATGAGGTACTAAAGGAGTTTGAAGATGTATTTCAGGAGGTACCAGGATTACCTCCGAAAAGAGATATTGACTTCTCTGTAAACTTTATGCCTGGAGTAGCTCCAGTATCGAAAGCTCCTTACAAAATGAGTATGCCAGAGCTAAAAGAACTGCAATTGCAGCTTGAGGAGATTTTAAATAAGGGGTACATACACCCAAGTGTCTCACCTTGGGGTGCCCTGTTTCTATTTGTGAAGAAGAAGGACAGAATGTTGAGATTGTGTATCGATTTTAGACAATTGAAAAAGGTAACTATAAAGAACAAGTATCCTCTATCGAGGATTGATGACCTCTTCAATCAGTCGAAGGATGCAAAGATGTTTTTGAAGATAGACCTTAGGTCAGGATACCACTAGGTAAGGATTAAGGATGAAGACATCATCAAGACTACCTTTAGAACAAGGTATGGTCATTACGAGTTCACAATGGTGTCGTTTGGGTTGTCAAACGCACTTGTTGTTTTTATGTGCTTGATGAATGGTGTGTTTAGGGACTATCTAGACAAGTTCATCATAGTCTTCCTTGATGACATTCTGGTGTATTCCAAGTCAGAGGAAGATCATGAACAACATATTAGGATGGTGTTGCAGGTGCTAAGAGAGCACCAACTATATTCCAAGATGATAAAGTGCTCATTTGATCATGAGCAAATCCATTACTTGGGGCATATTATTTTGAAGGATGGCATAGATGTAGATCCTGAGAAGATTGAGGCCATAAGAGAATGGTCAGCACCAAATATTGTGACAAAATTCATATCCTTCATGGGTTTAGTTGGATATTACAGAAGGTTTATCGCAAGGTTCTTGAGGATAACTCACCCTATCACTTCCTTGCAAAGGAAGGATAAAAAGTTCCATTGGACAGATGATTGTGAGAAAATCTTTTAGCAATTGAAGAAACTGTTAATCAGTGCCCCAATCTTAAGGATTGCAGATCCAAATGAAGATTTTGTGGTGTGCACTGATGCGTGCAAAGAAGGACTGGGAGGAGTCCTTAGTCAGAATGGATTCGTAATATATTATGAATCCATAGAGTTGAAAGAGAACGGAAGGAACTATGGAACTCATGATTTGAAGTTGGCAGCCATAGTACATTCTCTAAAGAAATGGAGGCATTACCTCATGGGAAGGAGGTTCGAACTGAGAACATACCATAAAGGTCTGAAGTATTTATTTGACCAACCAACCTTGAATGCTAGGCAGAGTAGATGGTTGGAGTTTCTCTGTGAGTACGATTTTGATATCAAGCATATCAAAGGGAGGGAGAATAAATTAGTTGATGCACTCAACAGAAGAGTACATGAATTACATGCTACATTCATTAGCATGTACCGAACCGATATTAAAAGAAGAATTTCAGAGGCTGCAAATACATATTTGCAGTACAAGGATTTAGTAGCAAAGATATAGCAAGGTAAGATGCCACAGAAAGTGGAGAATTATAAATTGGAAACTAATGGAACACTTCTATACAAGAACAAAATTTTTGTACCTAATGTCCAGGACGTGAAACTTATGATTTTGCATGAAATGCATAATGTGCCTTATGCAGGGCACCATGGATATCAGAAAATTGTGGCAACAACCAAGAGACATTACTTTTGGCCAAGTATGAAGAAAGAGATTGTTGAATACATCGCCAGATGTATGGAGTGACAGAAGGTTAAAGCTGAGCATATGCACCCAGCTGGATTACTGCAACCTTTACCCATTCCTCAATGGAAGTGGGAAGTGGTGACAATGGATTTCATCACAAGATTTCCTAGAACATGCAAGGAGCATGATTCAATTATGGTAGTGGTGGAAAATCTTACGAAAGCTTCCCATTTCATTCCATTAAATTCTGCTCACAAGGAAACAAAGGTTGCTGATATTTTTATGAAGGAAGTTGCACGATTGCACGAAATTCCCAAGACAATTGTGTCTCACAGAGACCCAAAATTTACCTCAAATTTATGGAAAGGGTTATTCAAGGGATTCAGAATGAATCTAAATTTCAATACAACCTATCATCCCGAGTCAGATGGGTAGACAGAGTGGGTGAATCGAGTAATAGAAGACATACTGAGGATATATGTGATGGACAAACCATCGAAATGAGAAAACTACCTACACTTGGTAGAATTCGCCTACAAAATTGGGAATCAAGCATCATTGAAGATGATCCCATTTGAATCACTTTATGGAAGAAAGTGAAATACTCTAGTAAGCTGGGATAACCCAGCTGATAGAACGGTAGTTGGGCCAGAGTTGCTCAAGGAAATGGAAGAGTAAATGATGAAAATTAAGTAGAATTTGAAAGCTGCCCAAGATAGGCAGAAAAATTATGTTGATAAAAACAGAACCCACAGAGAGTTCAATGTGGGAGATCATGTTTTCTGAAAGTAAAATCCAATAGAAGTTCCCTAAGGCTAGGAGACTGTTCCAAGTTGGCATCCAGATTTTGTGGGCGATTTGAAATCCTAGAAAGGATTGGGCCAGTTGCATATATGCTTGTATTACCTGCATCCATGATTGTACATAATGTGTTTCATGTTTCTTTACTTAAGAAATATATACCTGATCCTAATCATGTGATTGACTGGAATGTGATCCAGGTGGAACAAGAAAGTGTCCTACAAGTGCATCATGTGCACATATTGGACCAGAAAAAAAAACAACTCTGAAATCAAGCCATAGGACTTGTAAAGGTCCAATGGACCTGGTACGGTCCCGAGGACGTGACATGGGAGCATGAAAATGCTATGAAGACATAATACCTGCATCTTTTTGAATATTTTGGAAATCTTGTTGATGTTGTGTGAAAGTTGCACTAAGGATAGTGCAAAAATAAGTGGAGGGGATTGTAATACCCCAAGGATGTGCACCAATTGAATTATGAATTGTAATTATGTTTTTTAGGCTGGTGAGACAAGTTTATATAAGCTGGTGAAATTATGTGTTTATTAGGCCAGAGAGCCTAAGTGTTGAAGGCCAAGAGCCTGGTTTTTGTACATGTAATGATGCAGATTATTAATATAAAAACATCTCTGCGTGTGGACCGAACACGATGAATGAGTGATGGGGGACTAAGCTTCAACAAATCCTGGGTAAGGGAGAGGGGGCTGAAAGGTTGGGAGAAGGGCTAAGCTTAAGAGCTTAAGACCTTGAGGATAATAATTAAATATTATTCCAAAGTTGTGTAAATGTTTATGTTTTATCCTAAGTTCCTGGTTGGGGGAACGTGTGCAAAATGGGGAGCATGCATCCCTAGGTAAACAAGTGTCAACCTGGGAACATGCAGTTAAAACTAGAGAAGGGAGCCATGTTGGGGGTTTGACCTCCCGTTTTTCCATCCTCCATTTGAACTCGTGGGTGTCCATGATTGACCTCTGTTTCGGGGTTTTTTCTAGGGAATCCTTACCTGAACCGTTAAGTCTATGCATGGGATCTTTGTACACCCTCATGCATCTATGAAACCAGAACCATCAACCCATCCTATGTTTCATGGTTGAGAAACCCAAAATTGCCTGAGTCATGTTGTGCTATCCCAGTGGGTTGTTGTGGCCGCGCAGTTCCTGACCATGTAAGGTTGCTGCCATTGATTGTGCGTTGCCGAGCCTTTTTGTTATTTCCTCACTATGTTGGAATTGGTCAAAAGAACAGGTTTCCAAGCCCGTGAGCGAATCTCTCTAGGTGAGAGAGTGCGCAGAGGAAGTGAGAATTCCTGGAAGGGGTCCTGTAGATGCCACAGAGCTTGGAGAGTTCCAGTCTGGTATTTTGCTGAAGCCCAAGGAAAGGGTGGTTTAGCAGCCGAAGGACTGTTCGGGTGACAATGAAGGTGTATACTCCTGGGGTGGGATAGGCATGTGGGGAATGAGGGTCTATGAGCAGTGGGTGTAAGTGACTCTTGGGAGAGAATCCTTCCTCTGTAACTGTGTGTCTTTCGTTGACCTTGTCTAGCCTAGGATTCCTTGCCCGATGGAGATTAGTCCCAACTCAGGGGTGGCCTACTGTTGAGAGTGATGAGCAGCATGGTCTAAGGCTGAGAGGTTCATGGAAGGTCTGCACGCAGTTGGTGGGATTACTACAATTTCAAAGATAAGTATAAGTTTGTGCTTGATATTATGTTTTGCATGCCTGTGATGCTTATATGTTATCATGTATTCTATTGCGCATATGAATTATTGTTAATGTCCTTGATGATGTATATTAGAAGTAATCTCATGATTACTCTATATTGTTTAGAACAATCTGTTAATTAGATTTAATATGCATGTTATATATAGATAATTATGATAATGTTCCGCGTAGTAGCGTTTCCTGACAAGTGGGTTGATGGCTGGGGATGTTACATAATGGGCATCAAGTTTCAATTATTTGTGCATACACTTCAACATTTCATATGTGTGTTAACATATAGGAATGCCAATTGTTTCCTAAAACCATTATGTAAGGCCGACCATATTTGTAATCATGTCTTGGCACATTTGTATCAATATCTATATCATACATCTTATTAAATAACTTAGATATTTTCTTTCAATATTTTTAGTTTTCAATATTCTTCCTTAAAGTTCTTCTCAAAACATTGGCATACAAGATATCTAAATCCCTTCAATATTGATGATTGAACTATTACATAATTTCCCTATTTTGATAACAATGAGATTCCTTTGATGATATATTTCTTTCTCAATTATGATTATATATGTAGCATATAACATAGATAGATTTTTACATGATTAGAAATGTTTTTGCAACTTCAAATTTTCTTGTCAATTGGGTCTATCCTGGGTGGTTATGGAATAGAGTGTTATCCTTCCCACCTATGTTATATTCTTGTAAGTGATGTTGGGTATGTGTTATATTGTTTTCATGTGTGTGTGTGGGTGTGTCAGATTCGACAACTGCGTCTGACAATCCCTCTAGTAGTGCTCTTTTTGTCGTGTGCATCAGGTGCTTCCTAGGGGGGCATGTATGCCCCCCCCCTTGGTTATGCACAGTGTTCAACACCGGGTGGTAGGCCAAGGACGACGGGGTTCGGGGCAATGCCCCAAAAATTATTTTTGGGCAGTTTTTGCTATTTTTAGCGGTTTTCTAAATTAATCCCGGATTAAGGGATTAGGGTTTTGGTATCTATGGAATACCTAAAAACATTGTATATATTGTATGGTGAATGGTGAAATTTGATATAATGAATATAAGAAATGTTTTCCCCGGTTGAGGGTTTCCAGTAAAAATCTATGTGTACTATGTGTATGAGCCATTGATTAAATTATGTTTTTTCTTAAGAATCTATATGCATTGCTTTACTTCACAGGTTTAAAACTTACATGTGCTATTAGAGCTCGTTTTTGGCTTAAGAGGGATGCCTTTGTTGCTGAGGGTTTTGATCGGTCTTGATAGATCAAGTTTATCTTGGGTCTGTGATAAACGTGGGTTTAGTGGGAGCTTTTGCAGTGGTTATTCGAGTGTATAAAGAGGAATGGAGAGCTATTCTAGAATCAAGATAGAGAAGTTCAATGGTAAAAACTTTGAGTTATGGAAGATCATGATGGAGGACCTTCTTGTAGACAAATAACAATGGATCGTTGTGGATCCTGGTACGCATCCTACTGGTACGCATCATACTGGCACACAGATGACTGGTACACAACCTACTAGTACAAAAACTACTAGTACACCACCTATTGGTATGTCAAAGGAAGATTGGGAGAAGTTGGACAGAAGAGAAAGGATTACTATTCTACTTTGCCTGGAAGATTTAGTGTTGTTAAATGTCTCGGGAGAATCTACAGCCAAGGAACTATGGAATACGTTAGGGAATCTGTATCAATCAAAGTCCCTGGTAAAAAAGTTGTTTCTTCGAAAGAAGTTGTATCATATCAGGATGGAAGATGTATATTCTGTGACAGAACATCTAAATGCCTTTAATACTCTGGTAAGTCAACTTGTCTCTGTTAATATTACGATTGCAGAAAAAGATAAGTGTATTATTTTGTTATGTTCTTTGCCAAACTCTTGGGATAATTTGGTTGTAGCAATTGGTAGTACCACTCAATCTACATTGAAGTATGAGGACGTAGTTTCATCCTTCTTATCTGAAGAGATGAGGTAGAAAGGCATGGATGGTCATAACACATATGCTTTATTTGTAAGAGGTCATACCCAAGATAGGAATCATGGTAAGTATTTGGGGGTGAGATCTAAATCTACAGGTAGATCTAAGTCTCTAGGAAAATATTTGATGAAATGTTGGAAGTGTGGTAAAACAGGGCATTATAAGAAAAATTACAAGTCTAAGAAGGTTGAAAAACCAAAGGGATCTTATAGTACCTCTTCCACAAAGGTGAAAACCTCCACTGAAGAAGGAGGTGATGTTTACCTGGCATCTACAGGTACACATGCAGACCATGATGTATGGTTGATCGACTCAGGTGCGTCATACCATATGGCTCCTCACAGGGAGTGGTTCTCTGAATATGAAAAATATGATGGTGGTGATGTATTCCTGGGAGATGACTCGACAAAAAAAAGTATGGGACATGGAAGGGTTAAGTTGCTGCTAAAATATGGAAGGATTAGAACTCTCCCTGGGGTTCTGCACATTCCAAAACTAGCCAGGAGCCTAATATATATAAGCAAGTTGGATGATGCAGGAGTGGATACTGTATTGGGAAAGGGAACTTGCAAGATGGTACGAGGGGAAGTGGTGTTGATGAGGGGAGTTTAGTGTGGAAATCTGTACAAGTTTTTGAGAAGAACTTATATTAATGGGTGTAATAATTCTATTGTCCTTGAGCAAAGAGATGAAGGATAAAAGACCAATACTGTCCCTGAAAAGAAGACCATGTTATGGAATCAAAGACCAGGGCATATTGGAGAAAAGGGCCTTCAAACACTACACTATAAAGGTATGGTTGGAGGTATGTCTAGTTGCACTCTGGATTTTGATTTTTGTGAACATTGCATATATGGTAAACATAATAGAGTAAGATTCCCATTTGGTGCTACAAGAGCAAAGGGGATCTTAGAGTTGATACACAGTGATGTGTTTAGACCTGTTCCTGTTCCATCCCTAGGTAAATCTGTGTATTATGTTTCATTCATAGATGATTTCTCAAGGAACACAAGGATTTATTTTCTTAGAAAGAAATCTGAGGTATTTGATAAATTTAAAGAGTTTAAGGCTCTGGTAGAAAATCAGACAGAGAATAAAATAAAGGTATTGAGAACAGATAATGGTGGAGAATTCTGCGGAAATGAGTTCAAAGAATTCTGTAAGAAGTGTGGTATAGCAAGGCAGAAGACTACTCCATACACTCCTGATTAGAATGGAGTTGTAGAAAGGATGAACATGACACTGATGGAAAAAGAAAGGAGCATGCTCAGCGGTGCCGATTTAGGACAAGAATTTTGGGCAGAGGCAGTGGGTACAAAATTTTACCTGGTCAATCGATCACCGTCATCAGTGTTGGATGATAAAAATCCACACGAGGAATGGAATGAAAAGAAACCCTCTCTTCAACATCTTAGAGTGTTTGGTTGTGATGCTTATGTACATGTTCCAAAGGAAAATAGGAATAAGTTGGATAAAAAGGTTGAAAAGTGTATCTTTATTGGTTATAAAGATGGTGTGAAAGGTTATAAGATTTGGAACCTAGATACCAATAATACTATTTACAGTTGCAATGTTGTTTTTAGAGAGGTAAAATATGTTTCCAAAAAGGAATTCCTACCAAGGCTAGAAGAACCTGAGAAAATAGAGCTTGAGTTGGATGATGCAAAATCTAAATCATCCGAAGAAGATGAAGCAGCAGAAGAAGAAGAACCTCATACCCCAGTATTGAGGATATCAGTGAGAAAAATAAGGAAACCATAAAGGTATAGTCCACCTGATTTCCATTCCAATTTTTCTTTATCTATTATTGATGATGATCCCAGAACTGTCAAGGAAGCAGTGAATTCAGAGGATAGTAAACTTTGGAAGAAGGCCATGGTTGAAGAAATGGATGCCTTGGATAAGAATGAGGCATGGGATATAGTTGAGTTTCCAGCTAGAAGAAAATATGTTGGTAGAAAATGGTTGTTTAAGAAGAAGTTTAATGCAGAAGGAAAAGTGGAGAAATACAAAGTTCAGTTAGTAGAAAAAGGTTATTCCCAGGTAGAGGGAATTGACTTTGGTGAGATTTTTTCTCCTGTTGCTAAGTTAAATTATATTATATTTATTTTATCTATTGATGCTTCTTTTGATCTTGAAGTGGAACAGATGGATGTGAAGACAACATTCCTACATGGGGATCTAGAAGAAGAAATCTACATGAAGCAGCCAGAAGGATTTGTAGTGAAGGGAAAGAAAGAGTTGGTCTGTAAGATAAAGAAGTCACTATATGGTCTGAAGAAATCACCTAGGATGTGGTACCAAAAAATTGACACATACATCCTTTGATTGGGATTTGTGAGAAGCAAGGTTGATCACTGTGTATATTCCAAGTAGGTTGGTAATCATTTCATTTATGTAGTGTTGTATGTTGATGACATGTTGTTGGTAGAAAATAACATGGATGTTATCAAGGAGGTGAAATCGTAGCTATCCCCCAAATTTGACATGAAGGATCTCGGTGTCGCTAACTTCATTATGGGAATGTAAATTAAAAGAGATCGTGCAAACAAGAAACTCTGGTTGAATTAGATAAAATATCTTGAGACGATATTGCAAAGGTTTAATATGCATGGAATTAAACCGGTCAAGGTTCCTATTCCTACACATGTAAAGTTATCTGCAAATCAGTGTCCCAAGACATAGGAAGAAGAAGAGGACATGTCCCATGTTCTGTATGCCAGTGCAATTGGAAGTTTGATGTATGCAATGGTTTGTACTAGATGAGACATTGAACATGCAGTGGGAGTTTTGAGAAGGTATATTTCAAAACCAGGGAAGGAGCATTGGACAATAGTAAAGAGGGTCTTCAGGTATTTGCGTGGCACTACCAATTATGGATTGTGCTACCAAGGAATTCTAGGATTGGATAAAGTGGTGGGCATACATGGCTTTGTTGATGGAGACTGGGTTGGATATTTGGATCGCAAAATATCTACAAGTGGTAATGTTTTTAACCTATTTGGAGGAGCAATCAGTTGGATGAGCAAAAGACAGGCTATAGTGGCACTCTCAACTATAGAAGTTGAATACATGGAAGCCACTCATGCAAGCAAGGAATCAATATGGTTACAGAGATTGTGTTCAGGTATTGGGTTGGTACAACAAGAATTGAGATTATATTGTGACAATCAGAGTGCAATATTCCTCGCAAAGAATCCAGCTTATCATTCGAAGACAAAGCATATTGATGTTCAGTATCACTTTGTGAGAGACATGGTTGAGGAAAAGAAGGTGTTGCTGGAAAAGGTTGACACTTTGAAGAATGTTGTAGATTCATTGACAAAGTATGTGAGAACGTAAAATTTATCCTAGTGTAGAGTAAAAATGCGCATTTCTGCCCTGTATTGTTGACTGTATAATCCCATGGAATCCTGGATGAAAAGAAAACAACAAGTGGGAGAATGTTGGGTATGTGTTATATTCTTTACATGTGTGTGTGTGGGCACGTCATATTCAACAACTGTGTTTGACGATCCCTCTAGTAGTGCTCTTTGTGTCATGTGCGTCGGGCACTTCCTAGAGGGGGGAAGGTATGCCNCAAGCAACATTTGGGGCAATGCCCCAAAAATGTTTTTGGGCAGTTTTTTGCTATTTTTAGCAGTTTTCTAAATTAATCCCAGATTAAGGGATTAGGGTTTTGGTATATATGGAATACCTAAAAAAATTGTATATATTGTATGGTGAATGATGAAATTCGATATAATGAATATAAGAAAGGTTTTCCCCAATTGAGGGTTTTTGGTAAAAATGTTTGTGTACTATGTGTATGAGCCATTGATTAAATTTTGTTTTGCTTAAGAATCTATATGCATTGCTTTACTTCAAAGGTTTAAAACTTACAAGTGACATGTTGAGATCATAATGAGTATATTGTTGTAATGTATTTGAACCCTATTGTTGAGTTGACCTTGTTCCTTGATGTTGATAGGAGGAAACATCCCACCTACAACATTAAGGGTTCTCCCCAGTGAAAGGTCCCAACTGGACCTTACATTGTTTGGAATAGAGAACCCATCCCAATTATGGCCTAGAAAACATTATTTATTTGATGATTTAAAGAAACAAATTCTAAATCCTAAGTGCAATCTAGTACTAACTACAAAATGATGTCCTAATCTAACACTTAGCTAGGATTTGGAAATAGGAAATGAATATTAAATAATCATCCTTTCCATCCATTAGAACATAAAATAGTTTATTGTGAAATAATGGTTAAAATAGTGAAATCACTAGTCATCAAAACAAGTTATCCTAATATTAATAGCCGATAAAAAAAATTATTCACCACTAACAATTGATTGAAACACATCAGTAATAAGAAATTATCATTTTCATGAGAATAGTCTACAACAAATGTAATTATTTTATAGTCATTCTTGCACAAGAAAGTAGGTAATAATCCCACACCACATGAATACTAGAAAGAGTCTCCAAAAAGTGGCTAATAATGGCTTCTCCTCATTAATAATTCATAGAATATTTTACAACCATGTACAAACAAAAGTCCTTTACAATTTGAATTCATTTTATTTATAGAAAAGATGAAGGAGAGGGGAAATCAATCATCTTGATACATCTGGTCGACTATTCATTTCCCCTTCTTGTCTATTCGGTTCTTTAAGTAAATATTCATTTTATTACAACTAGGGAGTTGACCCTCCTTTTCTATTTGAATCTCTTTCTCCAAAAGACCACCCCACATGGCTTGAGGAAGCTTCACCTTTTTTTCTTATCCATTTCCTTATATGTGCAATTCATGCCTCAAACGTTTGATTCAAGGAATATCGTAGGGGAAATTGATGATGTTTGAAGGGATCCTTACATGATTCTATAATATTCCTCATCCTTTTTTTCAAGATTCTCCATCTTAGGTAGAAAATATTTAATTAATGTCATTTCCCTCGTAGGAGCTTCAACAAACTTTTGAATGTTCGCTTCATTAAAATCAGATAGGGAGATGATATATTTTCTTCTTGATCTCATTGTTACACATTATTTTCATCATCCCTATGACCGTTAATGATGTAAACATATTTGTTGCATTCAGAGGGGTCAGTGGCCTGAGTTCCTGAAGAGAGAAGGAGAAGAACTTTTCCTGAGAAAATAAGTTGCATTTTCCTGTGTAAAAACATTATAAAAAAGGAAGTTCACAGGTTGCCTATGTATTAGGGTGCGAGAATGCCTGATTCTTGCAGGCTGCATCATAGCTAGGGTGTGAACAGTTCGCACGCTTCTCTATAGGCGGGTGTGAGAATTCTTACACGTGGGAAAAACGAGCATTTTCTTGAATCTTCTAGAAGGAGAAACTTCCATGGTGAGGTGGAATCCGAATGGTTTGGATCTTACTCACTTTCATGATTTAGTGGGATCATCCTAACCTCCTCACCTTATCCTCTTCAACTTATAAAAGGAGAGGAGCTCTCATGGAGAAATTTATCTTTTGTTAGCTTAGCTTTGGTTGGCTTGGAGTTATCAATATAGATTGTGAATATTATCAGATCTATGCTCTCAGAATTCTTGGAGTGAAAATGTGTGAGGAACTAAGGACAGTTGGAAGGGACCTTACGACATCAAGGCCATGGTTGTAATCTCTCTTTCACATTTAATATGATACAATAATATGATTCTTTCCTATAAAGCTTGTTGTGTTTTATTGTATGATTCCTTGATCACATACATAGGTTTATATTGAGTTTATGCTATTGCTATCACTTTGGTTGGTTGCATTCTTTTACATGATCATCATTGTATGAGCGTTGGAACAGAGCTAGGATGGCGATGGCGAGAGGAAGTGACATTTAGACGGTATGTGACCTATCCCTCTTTGGTTAGTAAATTCAATATTTAAAACTTAAGGAAAGCGTCATGTTTTGGTGTGTTTTGTTCTAGATCCAGTTGGATCTAGGGAGATCAGTTAGTGTTCGCACCTACCGATTTGTTCGATAACAAAATTGGTGACTCCATTGGGGAACGAATTGTTTCCTAGTTAGTCTAGTTTTCCCTTCCTTTGATTGCTTGTTTTCTGGTTTCTGAGTCTGTGGGACATCCATCCAAACACTTTGGACCTAAAAGTTCACTTAAATTTAGTCCTTTTTCAAATTTTTGCTGGTTTACAGGAATTCTCGCACTGTACCTTTTAGTGGCCTGCAAGAAACACCTGAGTTCGCACCCTGGTGTTAAGTCCAGTGCGAACCCCTCGCAGTCAACCTTTGTTCAGCCTGCGAGAATATTTGATTCTCGCACTGTAATACACTGCCAGCCTGCGAACTTGTTTGTAAATTTTTTTGGATTGGGTCTTGTCATTTTTTGATGCCCAGTTTTGATTTGAACAACTGGATTGAACTTTTGGAGTCTATATTGATCTGTTTACAGTCTTATTGACATTCTTTGAGTTTCTTTTATCCATCTTTGCTTTGTTTGGTTTTGAAGGATTAGTCTCTTTCTTTGAGTGTCTTTCAATTACAAAGCATGTGTTTTCTTTAGAATTGTTTAGGGAAAGATCGGATTTCTTCTGAATAGTTCGCTTTAAAAGAGAACT
>ML781341.1:503546-523626 GCA_009831015.1 Picea engelmannii
ACCAGGGTGTAAGTCCGTTAAGCAGGTCGTCAACGTAAATTTTCCACCCGCTCTATCTCAGCCCCTTCTTACATTGTTCCCGCGACGTTGGATTTCATCACCAACTAGTGCGTTCATTGTGAGAAGGTTTTGTTTGCTTGCTTTCTTACTAGATTTTTAGCGTGTGCTGTTTGTTTTCCTTAGAGGACTCTAGATTGGATTTTTGTTTTTAATGGTGTTAGTTCCCGAAATGACCAATGAAGGAATCTCTACTCCAGGGGAACCTTTTGTTTTTGCTTCTTATGGAAACATTGGTCCTCCTCACATCGCTACTTTGAGCCTTCCAGGTCTCACAATTGGATTGTCAGTGTGGTTGTTTTCTACTCAGGTAATCCCGAATGCAGTAAGTGCTTCGGTCGTAAGCACTTCCCCCCAAGAACATCAACCTCATGTTGATCCTTCACCGCCTTCACCAGTAAGGTCTTCTTCGCCTTCTTCACTTGCAAGGTTTCCTTCCATTCCATCTTCTTCGTCGAGTGAAAGTTCTAAAGCTAGTAACTCAGTGAATAAGAAGAAGAAGAAAAGGAAGAATAAGAAGAAGAAAATTAAGCAAGGATCCAAACCTCCAACCACTGTCAAACATGTTGGAAAAAAACCAGTTACTGTTACTCGTTCTAGGAGTGTTGATGATGTCAAGATCACCCAAACAACCCGTAAGCCCAAGTACCCTTGCAGGCTTTGTAAGGGTAGCCATCTTCTTAAGGATTGCCCTGGTCTATCCAAGGTTATAGAAGCATGGTCTACACGCCCTAGCCAACCCATGTCATTAGCCTCTGAATAACATGCTGACGACCCCCCGTCAACCAATCATGATACGGTTGGGAAGAAGAAAAGTAGAGTCAAGTTCCCATGTCTGTTATGAAAAAGGAGTCATCTCACTCACCGTTGTTCTCGAATGGATGAAGACTCAAAATTACTTGAAGACATGACTATTTCACAGCCTCAACTTCCAGCTGCTTATCGCAAGATTTATCTCAACCCTCCTGTAGTTGATGGAATGATCACTCTGGTCCTTTCACCGGTCAATCCAGTTGATCATGTCATCAATATGGTCACATCCTTAGTTGAACCAGTTGACAAAGTGGTTGATCCGATACCATCCTTGGTCAATCCCGCTCTCCCCTTAGAGAGTGAAACTAAAGCAGTCGATCCAATTCCATCCTTGGGAAATCCCCCTCTCCTGATAGAGAGTGTCATCCAAGTGGTTGATCCATTTCCACCTGTCGACCCCATTCTCCCTTTGGAGAATGTAACCCAAGTGGTCGATCTGGTTCTGTCATTGGTCGATCCCACTCCTCCTTTGACGAGTGCTAAAGTGATTGATCCAGTCCCTTCCTCGGTCAATCACACCCTTCATCTGAAGCGTGCCGAAGGGGTTGATCCAATCCCATCATTGGTCAATCCAACTCTTCCTCTGAAGAGTGCCTACGTGGTCAATTTGATCCCATCATCGGTCGATCCTACTCTCCCGCTTGAGAGTAAACCCGATACTGCCCACGTTTTTCTTGTTGATATAGACTCTGTCGTGTCAAGGGGTATTCCTCCATATCCCATGGAACCCCCTCCGAGTAATGAGGCCATCTATTTTGATTGGGGTGTGCTAACTGGCCCTCGTCTTCCCTCTCACATTCCTTTCCATATTACAGTGCAAGTTTGTGGTCGGGACCTTCCTCGGATGTTGATAGATGAAGGTTCGTCTATTATTATTTTGTCCTCCATTGCTTGGCAAGCTTTGGGTTATCCTCTGCTTGTGCCGGTTACACAGAATCTGTTAGATTTTAATAGAAGAACTAGTCAACCTTTAGGGACCCTTCCTCAGTTTCCTGTAACTTTGGGAGGGAAAACTGTCTTCATTGATTTCATGGTAGTTCAAGACCCCTTGGATTTTTATTTACTCCTTGGGAAGGATTATGTCTATGCCATGAAAGATATTGTGTCTACTCTTTTTCGTGTGATATATTTCCCTCACGATGGACGGGTTTTGACTGTTGATCAACTTTCATTCATTGACCCCACCTAGATTGCCTCTCTGAATGGTTCTTATATGCAGACGGTATCGCCCCCGCCACAGGTCAATTATGTGGCGTTGTCGCCCATGGCTTCAACTTCTAATGACTTAGATCCAGTAGTTGACATGGTGATCTCTTCGATAGGGTTGTTAGAGCCTGATCTCTTTACTCCTGTCGTGACCCTCGACATGGTGTCCTTCCAGAGTGTGTTTCTTCCATCAAATGAAGACCTCTTGGAAGCCATGACCGGGTTTTTTCCCTTGACATGGTCTCCTTTCGAAGCATTGTCCTCTTGGAATCCATGATCAAGCAGACCCCAAGGAAAGTTTTTGTGTCTCTGAGGCAACCTCGTTAAAAAATGAAACAGAGGTCTTTGAGCATAGTTTTCTAATTTCAATCTCGTTAAAAAATGAAACCAATTGAGGATAGTTTTTGCATCTCTGTAGCAACCTTGTTAAAAAATGAAACAAAGGTTATGAGCATAGTTCGTGTTTCTGTGTCGAGCTCATTAAAAAATGAAATAGCTTTCCCCCTCTCTTTTTGAGTCACCTCTGGACTTCATGCTGAAGTTAGGGCCACTAGCTTCTTAAGCTGGGGGATAAGTACCAACCATGCATTGGAAAGTCACAAGCATAGTTTCCTCTAGTTCAAGCTTGCATAAAAATGAAACCAGGTCCAAGCATAGTTTTGTTTAGTTTTTAAGCTTGTGTAAAAATAAAATCTATCCCAAGCATAGTTTTGTTTTGTTTTAAAGCTTGCGTAAAAATGAAAACAATCCCGAGCTTAGTCTTTGTTCTTTCTCATTCTCGTAAATACATAAGAATAAGTTACCGAGTTTAGTCTTTGTTCTTTCTCATGCTCGTCAATACATGAGAATGCAACCGAGTATACTTTTATCACTTTTTCGGACTCGTAAAGGTTATACAAAAAAGGAACCCACTGGAGTTCCCTTTAAGCTCTTTTCAGACTCTCTAAGCATGAAAAGATTGTCGAGCGATCTTGATATTTTCATGCTCGTTAAAGTATTTGAACAAAGCATCTGTTGGGTGGTAATTTATCTCTTTTTCGGTCTCATCAGACTACTTTACAAAAAAGGAACCGAGAGAGTTCTCTTTAAGTGTTTTTCAGACTCTCTAAACATGAAAAACCCCTGAGTTTTCTTTCTTTGGACTCATTAAACAAACATCGAAAGGCCCATATGGGACCGAACCACTCCTTCCTAGGGTTCGTTAAACATACTCTGAGGGACTTGTCCAAAGAATGAGCTTACATTACAAGCATATGTTATCCTCCTCAAGCTTGTGTAAAAATAAAGAGGTACTCACCAAAAATGGTGGGGGGAAAAATTGGGAAAGAATTGTGTCTAAAGCTGTATTATGTGGGAGAGTCACTTTTGAACATGACACCCTTTCACTCACCTTGTGTCTAGGTTGGGAAATCCACTTGTCTCCTGATCATACTCCTTTATAAGATTACAAATTGGTATGTGATCCCTGTTGTTGAGTCAGTGTTTCCAAGACAATTGTCGTGTCATCAATATGTTCACAATGAAGTTCAACCCGAAAATCCTTCTGTTGCATCGGCCATTTCTACAGTCCTTAAGCCTTCTATTGTGTCGGTCATCCCTGAGTCAGTCCTGAATCACTTGTTACTCTGATCTACATCAAATCTTGTTACTTGTTTCATGTCATTGATGTGGGATACATTAAGGCCCTCCTGTGACGAGTCTTTTCCTGTCGACTTCAAATCAGTATCCAGGAATTAGACTTAGAAACTAATTGGTACCTTGGAACTGGCATGCCTCAATGGCAGGTTTCCTCACTTTCGACAGTGGGTTTTCATTATTGACCTCTGATCGAGAGATTCCGCCGAGTGTTCAACTTCAGCTCATTTATTCACATTCGTTGGATTGTACCAGAGTACCTTGGGAGTCATTGACATTAATGGTGAGTTCCCTTGCACTTGTTAACGATATACACTAATGACCGGTAATCAAGTGGTTTCTACCATGTTCGACTTCAGCACATGTATTCACATGGTTAGATTCGTACTATAGAGTGGTGGAGATGAAGACCCTGGATCTTTTCTAACAGATTCAGGTTACGTTGGAGTATATTCAGAATACTGTTGCATAGATCCACATTGTATGTCTGGTGGCTATGTTCAAATTTGAAATTTTAACATATAGATCCATAGTGTATTTTTGGTGGCTATGTTCAAATTTGAGTCATATCGACATGGATCCACAGTGTATGTTTGGTGGCCATGACCTGTCTTACTTGACATGGATATTCTCATGTCAGCATTTATGCTTTGAGTCATTTGTATTCTGAGTATGGGAATTCCTACCTCAGTGATGATATATTATTGTACTGTATTTCCTTGTTTGTTGGCAGGTTTCTGACCGACTGTTTCTTGTTCCCTACACACACTCGACAAAGTATTTCAGCTATCACTCTGTTCTAACATCATACTTTGGGGGGCTCTCTATTACACATTATTTTTGTCATCCCTATGACCGTTAATGATGTAAACCTATCTTTTTCATTCAGAGGGGTCAGTGGCCTGAGTTCCTGAAGAGAGAAGGGAGAAGAATTTTTCCTGAGAAAAGAAGTTGCATTTTCCTGTGTAAAAACCTTATAAAAAAGGAAGTTCATAGGTTGCCTATGTATTAGGGTGCGAGAATGCCTGATTCTCATAGGCTGCATCATAGCTAGGGTGTGAACAGTTCGCAGTCTGCTCTATAGGCAGGGTGCGAGAATTCTTACACGTGGGAAAAACGAGCGTTTTCTTGAATCTTCTAGAAGGAGAAACTTCCATGGTGAGGTGGCATCCGAATGGTTTGGATCTTACTCGCTTTCATGATTTAGTGGGATCATCCTAACCTCCTCACCTTATCCTCTTCAACTTATAAAAGGAGAGGAGATCTCATGGATAAAGTTAGCTTTTGTTAGCTTAGCTTTGGTTGGCTTGGAATTATTAGCTTGGTTGGAGTGGCTTTGAGATTTGACTTTGTCAAGATAGATTGTGAATATTATCAGATCTATGCTCTCAGAATTCTTGGAGTGAAAGTGTGTGGGGAACTAAGGATAGTTGGAAGGGACCTTACGACATCAAGGCCATGGTTGTAATCTCTCTTTCACATTTAATATGATACAGTAATATGATTCTTTCCTATAAAGCTTGTTGTGTTTTATTGTATGATTCCTTGATCACATAGATAGGTTTATATTGAGTTTATGCTATTGCTATCACTTTGGTTGGTTGCGTTCTTTTACAGGATCATCATTGTATGAGAGTTGGAACAGAGCTAGGATGGAGATGGCGAGAGGAAGAGACATTTAAACGATATGTCACCTATCCCGCTTTGGTTAGTAAATTCAATATTTAAAACTTAAGGAAAGCGTCATGTTCTAGTGTGTTTTGTTCTAGATCCAGGTGGATCTAGGGAGATCAGTTAGTGTCCGCACCTACCGATTTGTCCGATAACACTCATATAATTTTATAGTTTCTTATGTACCTTCTCCTATGGAAAGAAATTGTACTTTGGCCCAAAAGATATATAGTAAATGGCAAGTATTTTCCATATTCTCTATAACTTGCCATAAGAGATAAGTATTTGTTACTTCATGAGTGAATCCCTTGAGAGTATTTCAAGATGCTTGTTTCCAATGTTTTAACCAAAATCCATCTCTTATAATTATTCAAGAGTGAAAATAATTATTCTTGTAGGAATTTCATCTAAAGAGGAATACTAGTCTTTTATCTTATTCGATTGAAATTGGGCTTATTGATAAGAAAGCTCTCATGCTTGGATATGAGCCATGACACCAAAAATATCTTGACCATGGGCTTGCACATGCTATATTTTGTCATAAAACTCTTTCTAAATATTATTCAATTAATCTTATATTATTAAATCACAATCAATAAAATTTGTAGGCTGATACTTGTTGGATTTATAGTAATTGACTTGGTTTTCCAGCAAGGTGATTTTTCTTTCATACTCCCTCATATTATTTACCACATTACAAATTTATGTACATTTTCTTGAGAAATGGATAATCTAGTAGAGGTAGAGGAATCTAAATTCAATTTTATTATGTTCATCACCTTAGTTTCAATGGTATTACTTCGGAATCTAGGTTGATTTTTCCTTTTTTTATTTTTTATTCTTTTGTTATATCACTTGCTTCCTCTATCTATCAAATAGAAACAACTATACATAAAAAAACTTCATCTAAAAGAGTTAGAATAGGATCATAACCTTCTATAACTATGCTTGAAACAAACGTATTGGAAAAGTTTCGAATATTGATGAAAAATTCTTGCATCTGTGTTAAGTTTGGTTTCCCTATGTTGTCTTCATTGGCCTACTATGTTAGCTCATTCCCTTGTTGTATGTGTTCTTCCATTTAAATTGTATTCAATTTTTTTATCTTCACTTATTAAATTTTCCTATGTTCCTCAACTTTCCCTTTAGCTTCTTTCCTTTCTAATTCCTTATCCTCTATCTTTGTCTTTCCTCTCTTCTTCTACCTTCTTTTTTGCTAATCCAACTATGATTTTATCATTTGCTTCTATTTTCCATGCTAATTATTCTTTCTTGGTCTCTTTTTTCTTTGCTTCCTCTCTTATTTTGGCCTCATATTTTTCGATGGCCTTCTCTAATTCCTCCAATATTATCTTTTATTTCTATTTTATTTTTTGTTGAAGGGCTTGTATCTCATAAAAAACCATTGTAGCTTCTTCCTTATTATTTCTTTCTCTCTCCTAAAAAATAAATTGAAAAATATTCGGTAAATTGTTTGCATAAGTTAATGTTCTCCTATGAGGTTTATCATCCTCATTCTCTTGATACTTATAAGGGAAATATATCATCATCTCTGATTTATGTTTTGCAATAATCCCTAGGGTATAATGTCTTTGAGCTCTTCCTAAATTGAAATGATATGCCTAAATATTTTCACCTTCCATCCTAGCCCAAGTGGAATTTGTTATATCATACATGTCTATGTACAATGGATAGGTTAAGCACAACTTATTTTGGTGTTTGGTTAGGTAGGAACTAAATACATGCATAGCTATTTGATACTTGATCTCTTGGATGATGAATATAATCGATACTTGAGGTGCGTGTGTGACACCATAAATAAAATATAGGTAGAGTATTCATGCAATAAACAATATCCAATGTTTTTAAACACCTCTATAGATTCTAGAGATATTCTTGGGAAAGGGTTATAAAAAATGAGTTCATATAACAGTGCCAAGAAACCATCATAGATAAGTGCATACCGAAATTGGTACATGTTCTTCCATAAATCTCTATAATAAACATGAACATGAGGAAAATAACTAGGCCTTATCTCTTTCAATGTAATACCTCATTTTTTATCCCCATGTTAGCAATGTATGTTTTTATAAAATGTAATCACATTGAATATTAATAATAAAAAATGAACGAATGGTTGCAGACGGAAAAGGAAAGAGTTATAGGGGGTATGATTCCAAAAGAACGGGGAGGTGGGGATAAAGTGGCTAAGACAATTATTATATTATATTATTCCTAACCTTTGAGTTAGTTGGGAAAGTGGTTACTAGGCCTTCCTGGGGAAATCCACATGGTGCTTTGAGAGCATGCATATTTTAACCATACCTTTTGGTTGTTGGGGGTATTATTCCTCATTCATTGTTTTTCTTTGCTTGCATAGAACAAAAGGTTTCTATTTTAGAGAGCCATTGCTAGTTGAATGTATTAGAATATCAATTATTTCTAGCAATTAAATAATGTCTATATGCATGAGAATTATTACAATTAAGTATAATTATCCACAATTGAGATTCCATAGAGATTCCAACATTGATATTTCTTATCTGGTCTATACTACAACCCTGTAGAGAAGGGAATTCATTTCTTTAGGTTTTTCAAGCTAAGGGGAAAGAGAGAAAGCAAATTGGGATTTCTATGAGTGATAAATAGATGACAAAATGTAAAATCTTGATAGATGGGATAGTGTGATTTTTAGAATCATCCTAGGAACCCATCCTTATGGATTCATAACCTCAAATTGGAGGCGGTGGACTATTATAGAGAGATATTGTGCAACATAGAATATGGTTGGGTGGACCATTTGACATATGCAACCAATCAATGTGGTCATTTGATAAAGATAAGCGTTCTCCATGTATTATATTTTCGTTGTGTTATAATATGCTTGTTCACTATTTAATGCTATGAATTGCATGATATATATGAATTATCTATCAATATATATATCTTTGTGTGTATGTGTGTTGTCCCTTGAACAAGTTTTGAAGATCCTTGGTCATGTTCGACCTATTTTTGGGATTTCGATAGGTTGTTGAAGGTGGAGCGCAATATGAAGCAGAGATCGTGGGATCTCAGCCACGTTTTGGGGATTTTTGGGTTTTGGGATTATGCAACGGGTATGGGAATGCCATCCCATGGGTTTACCCATGCTTAGGCCTATTTTGTATGTATAAATAGATTCTAAGGCGATGTAGTGAGTATAAATGGCTAAGTGCCCTTTGGATAGATGCAAGTGATGGTATAGTCCAATCTATGTGATTGACAATGTTAAGTGCTAAGTGGAGATTGCTTTTGTGCATACTATGTGAGACTTGTGGAGCTAAGTGCAAGTCATTGTAAGAGACTATGGAAGGATGTGTGCTTAGATCTACTCGGGGAAGGAGGATATAGTGAGTTGTGCAGATCCCATGTCCTCTGTGGAGTAGGTTTTTTGAGGCTCTGTGCATGTAACTGATTGAAGAAGCTAATAAAGAAGACACAGAGTTGGTGGACATAGCCCTGGGGTGGGGGTGAACCACGCACATGCTGTGTTGCTTTGCTTTGTACGATGTGTTGATGTGCTTAGTGCTTCGATATAGATGAATGGTAGATAGATATTTTAATGCTATGTGCTTAATAGTATGGATCTGACCTATGTGGATATGCTTAGTGCTTAAATACCTTAGATCTGAGTGAATATTGTGATACTCTGTAATTAGGATTTAACTACGTTGTAACTAAGATTGGATCTAGATGAATATCAACTGCTAAGTTCTCTGTTATGTGTTAGAATCACAGATCTGTGTCCCAGTTAAGGTTTCAGACATCTGAGTCCTACAAGCACCCCTGCCTCTACCTCAGGTGAGACTTCATATGCTTCACAGGTGTTTCCAAAAGGGTTGGTAGTTAGGGTTTTGTTGGTGTGTTGTTGTATCATTGAACCCTGGGTCTTCCCCTATGCCAACAAATGGTTCCATTGTCAATACTTGAAACTATGATCATTGGGAATTGAGGAAAAAGGAGCTTTGTGCGAAGATTTGAACTGAAAAAAAAAAAAAAAGCTCTGTACGTAGAGATGTTGCCCTAGTGCGCAATATAATACTTGATATGTGAAGCTCTGTGCTAAGAAGAAGGGTTAGAACTGAGGAAAAGAGGTAATATCTGCAAGCTCTTTGCTCTGATAAAGGTAAGAATAGTGAAAAGTTTTAGATTTGAAAGTTTTGTGCTCTGTTGAAGATAAGATAAGTGGAAATTTTTGTTTTGAACAAATGAATCTAGGTAGATCTGATATGATATGAGTAGATCTTATAGAACTAATGAAATATATGTTATACCTATGCATAGAGAGAATGTTTGGACTAACAAATGGATGCAGGACCCTAGAAAGAATTTGTTGCAGGTTAGCTACCATGATCCTAGCGCACAGTACAGGAAAGGATGGGGATCATTTAAGAGAAAGAGAGGATTAAATATTTGTTATAGTTGTAGAAAACCAGGACATCTTGCTAAGGAATGCCCTGGAAGAAGGCCTAGTTGCCTCTGTTGCAAATCTATGGACAATAAAGTATTGGATTGCCCTAAAATGATTGCTAAGCTTGAAAAAATGAAGAAAATAACGAGATCAGGCTAGAAGAAAAGAAGGAGATCAAGCCAGAAGAAAATAAGAAGAAATCCTAGAGAAAAAGAAGAAAGAGTTAAAAGATTTCATGACTAGGAGGATCACACACTTGATTGAAGCACAACAGAACCAAGTGAAGCTATTTAAAACCAGAGAATTGGATTTCGAAGTTGCAAGAACACAAGAATATTTGTAGAAGACTAAAGTACCTATCCTAGATAGAGAAGAAGAGTTACCCCTGATTTCTAGGAAAGAATATCAATAACGCGAAGTTACTCTGCCAAAAGAAGATAAGAATCAGAATGGAAAAAGGAATTTCGAGACGAAGCTCACTGAAAAGAAGGCTAGAAAACTAAGTAAGAAGAGAGCTAAGATCGAAAAGTTATAGCAGGTTCCAGAGGGAACTTGGCAAAAGAAAAATTTGCAAAATTGGAACTTCGTCAGGATATCATAATTGCGTCACATGGCACTTTGTCATGGTGAAGAAATATAGCCGTTGGGAAGAATATAACCGTTAGACCGACGGCCCGAATGGGTAGAAAGGAATTTATGATCAGAAAGTTCACCACCATACCATTGGGACCGCGCCATAACGGAAAAAACTAAGTTAATGAGGGATTCTCACCCATTGCAAGAGATCCATTTCCAAGTTATCTATTTATCCCATCATGCCACGCAACGAGAACGCTTTTGATAACCGTGAATCTGAGCCTGTAGACTAGTTGATTTTGCACAGTGATCATCACGCTATTGCCATCCATCCTGTTGCATTGAGCGGTTACTCTTCGAACCCGAGATATTCAACCATGAGTGTGCATGTCAGACAAGCTTAGCGCTACAGAGAAAATTTTTGAAGAAGTTGTCATTGACCTCATGACTGAAAGAGTAATGTCTACAAGTATTTAAGTGTCATAGATGAGAGGAGTGCAAGCCTCTTCGTCGACTTCTCGCAGAGACAAACCATCCTGACCATCAATGGAAAAGAGAACCAAACACAGATATGACCTAGCAAATGCGAAGTTGATCCCGACCATATTTCCCGACTACATCCCACCTCTGGCCAGTGCGGTGAGCCATGATAGTGTGCCGAGAGAGTTCAAGTACACCATGATTACTGCATACCTCCCGAAGGGGATACGCGCAGTGAGAGAACAACAAGACAATATCACAGTGTTGAAGTTCAGTGAATTCAACCTCAGAGATCGCAAGAACTATAGCATGCTCACCCCATACAAATACTTGACCAAGACGAAGGGGAAGAACTCAAAGATAATCCCCCAGTTGTGGACCATGAACCTTGTGCAGTCCACCCTGTTAAATGTAATGAAAATCCCACACTTCAGAAGGCACCAGGAAGTCAACGCCTGTGTCAAGCTACTCCTTTCATGTTACCATGGTGGCTACTTATGGATAGACCATCGTATCATAGTCAATCTGACGCTAATCCATAGGATCACCGGATTAAGTATGCAAGGACTCAACCCGCATGAGTTCTATCCAAGAAAAGCCACAGATCATGCACTAGCACAAAAGATCAAGGATACATACATCGATGTTGAAAAGGGGACGCAAGGCTACAAGGTAGCCTCCATCCAGAATGGTGCAGTGTGCCTAGCCTGCTAGTTAAAAGCTGGAAAGTTAGTAAGGAAGAACCGACCCACGCAGGTCACAGGCTTTGTTGTTGACCTTACAGGGAAGTGCATGGAAGGTATACACATGAACTAGGTGAAGTACCTAGCTAATCAGCTGGAACTAGACTACCATGAAGCACAATATCAGGGCTACAAGTTTCACTTTAGCTGGATTTTGATCCTCAATGCCATTGTTGCCTGGGAGATACCATAAGGTTTGACCTTTCCAGATATTGAACCGTTCAAGCTGCTTGCTGTGAATTTCACCACACTATGGTACTCGAGTGATATGAACAAACAGTGGCAGTCGAACGTTGTTTTTCACACATATTACCTTCAACTGAAGAGATCCATCGAAGTTTAATCTCGCATGAATCCGAACACCCTATAGAGGTTCTGATCCCTAATGAAGTTTTGCACAGATCGTCACTTCATCTACATAACAACGTGAGATGATGAACATAAGGAGCAACTTCAGTCATACTACAAGCTCATGGAAGAGTACCTTGAGGAGATCACCAAGGCCTAGTTGACAGACCTCCTTATTCCAGCAGACCCTGCAGAGATGTCTGACCCTGATAGCCTAGATACCACGCACAAAGAACATGATACACCTAGACATAGCAGAAGGAAGAAAACTGAAGAGGTCCAAGACTTAAGCAGCTCCTCAGGTAATACTACTTTAGTATCACCTGACTAAGGGGGTGATGATGAAGTAGAAGAGATAAATGGAAAAAGAGTTGAACAAAAGAAAGGAGAAGTAAAACCACCCAGAGATGAGTTTGATCCCCTGAAGAAGAGGAAGGTTTCTCCCCTGAAATCTTCTTCCCGGAAGAAATCCAGAGCCATCGTGACCAAGATGCATACTGTACTCACTACCGACGATTTTGAATTCATCATAGTAGCTCTAAATGACGCTTCACTGGAAATCATGGAGAATCAAGAAGCTAACCAAGAGGAAATGTATGATAGAATTGAGGTCGAACTCCAAGGCGTACAATAATCCATTCTATATAATCGTGCAGTATCCACTATGCCCCTACCATCAGGAGAACCAGAGTTGGGAGATGAGCCAACCCAACTCCATCGACTATAAGATGTAGCCGAAGCTCACCTTCGACGATCACAAGAAAAAATAGAACAATCCACCCAGGCCTTGAAGCAAGTGCAAGGAGTACTCGTAGAATAACGTCAACTTGTAGAAAAGGAGAAGGTTTCTCTCCAGACAAAGTTTGAAGAAGAGAAATCTCAGATGCAACAAGAAAAAGAACAATTTCTCCCAGAGAAAATCAAAGTGAAAGAAGCAGTCAATAGAGCACTCCGCTTTGTGATAGGCTTAGAGCCACAAGCAGAAGACTGAGTCACGCATCAAGTAGAGCATCTCACATAAGCTATCCAGTAGCTACAACAATGAATAACAAACTTAGAGATCTGCACAGTTCCCAACACCCCACAGGATGTGAGGGATCAAAGGGAAGCAATTGCTCGAAGCACAATTGAGCGAATCAAAGACCTCACAATGGAATGTAAGAAACTCACTGATCGCAGTGTCCAAAACTATGAGAAACTCACTGAGAATATAGAACTGAAGGCACTAGAGTCATAGCTCCAAGAGGTGAAGTATCAAGCAGAAATGATACATGCACAGTTGAAGCCCCTGTCAGTTGTGGAAATACTGAAGCAATCCCAGGAGAAACACACTGCCCAGCAGCAGGTCCACACTATCCAGAGAAAAGTCATGGAAGTGACTTAGAGGCTCCAACCTGTATAGGATGAGGCTTACCAACTGTTCATAGAGATCAAAGGTTGAGGATAGGAAATGGATCAAGTCGTCACTACAGTTGAACAACACCTAGAGGGACTTGTCAACGAAGTATTCATACAAGACTTCGCTGAATAGGAAGTCATGGCACAACAAGAAGTCGAAGCAGCTTGAGCCAAGCTCGAGGATTTTGAGGTAGAATTACCAGGATCAGAGTGACTTGGGATGAGTCACAAGTGAGTGTTGGGGCCTGTTGGCCCTTGACCAAGTTTTGAGGATCCTTGGTCATGTTCGACCTATTTTTGGGACTTCGACAGGTTGTCGAAGGTGGAGCTCAAGAGGAAGAAGAGATCACGGGATCTTGGCCCCTTTTTAGGGATTTTTGGGTTTTGGGCTTATGTAACGGGTATGGGAATGTCGTTCCATGGGTTTACCCATGCTTAGGCCTATTTTGTATGTATAAATAGATGCTAAGGCAATGTAATGAGTATGAATGGCTAAGTTCCCTTTGGCTAGATGCAAGTGATGGTTGTAGTCCAATCTATGTGATTGACAGTGCTAAGTGCTAAGTGGGGATTTCTTTTGTGCATGCTATGTGAGACTTGCAGAGCTAGTGCAAGTCATCGTAAGATACTGTGGAAGGTTATGTGCTTAGATATACTTAGGGAATGAGGATCTAGTGAGCTGCGCAGATGCCCTGTCCTTTGCGGAGTAGGGTTTTTGAGGCTCTGTGCATGTAACCGATTGAACAAGCTAATAAATAAGACAAAGAGTTGGTGGACGAAGCCCCAGGGTGGGGGCTAACCACGTACATGTTGTGTTTCTCTTCTTTGTACAATGTGTTGATATGTTTATATGTTAATGTGCTTATTTCTTTGATATAGATGAACGATAGATAGATATGTTAATGCTATGTGCTTAATAGTATGGATCCAACCTATGTGGATATTCTTAGTGCTTAAATACCTTATATCTGAGTGAATACTATGATACTCTGTAATTAAAATTTAAATACGCTGTAACTAAGACTGGATCTAGATGAATATCAACTATTGAGTGCTCTATTAAGTGTTAGAATCACAGATCTATGTCCTAGCTAAGGTTGAATACATACGATTCCTACAACTACCCCTGCCTCTACCTCGACTGAGACTTCATCTGCTTCATAGGTGTTGCTGAAAGGGACGGTAGTTAGGGTTTTGTTGGTGCGTTGTTGTAGCGTTGAACCCTGGGTCTTCCCCTGTGCCAACAATGTGTGCGTGTGTGTTCTTGAAAGTCTCATGTGTGTCTCTTGTTTTTTAACTTTATAATGGTATCATATATTCAAATTCATTTCAAGAACGTGAATTCTTGAGGTACCCAGAGATGAGTACATTACATTTCAACACTTTCATTTGATGCATACTTAGTTATATACACCCATTTACATCTAATAATATTTATTCCTTTTAGAAGAGGTACAAGTTCCCAACTATCGTTTTCCATTAAAGAACAATATTCTTCATTAATTTTTGTGCCCCAATCTGGATGGATAGAAGCTTATACAAATGTGTCTGGATCACGAGTCTCTAAAGAATGATCCAAAAGAGAGGATGATTTCTAGAAATATGAATGTGTATGATGTTGATTTGTTGGATCACCAACTACTTCTCATGTTGAACAAACCCATCTAGGAAGTGGTGGTGCTGGTACAAGTTAATGTTCAATGGACTCATCTAGAGGAAGGTGAGTAATAAGAGGTGGATATTCATCCTCACTATCATCATCTAAAGAATAAACTAGAATATAACCGAAAGATGGTGCAAGTGTCGAAGATTGGTTGTAGGCCTAAGATGACACAAACACCGAATTAGGCTCATAGGATAAGGGGGTTTCATCAAACCTGACATCTCTTCTCATAATTATTCCATTTGAATGAGGTTGAAGAAATACGTAACTTTGACATCTTCATAATATCCCCCCAAAAATGCATTTCTCACTTTTAGGCTGTAATGCTTTCCTTTTATCATTAGGAATGTGAGCCCATGCTTCACTACCAAATACATGGAAGTGGATATATTATATGAAACGAATCTCAACCTTTGATAATTTAAAATAGGCTTCAAAATCAATTGACATGAGTGATCCAATAAACCTTCCCTGATCATTTAGAATTTTCATTGTGTTGACCTTTGTATGTTGAATCAAGTACTTGTTGGGAAATTTAATTGCTTAAATTGTTGATCATTAAATTATCAATCCCGGAGCTCGTAAGCTTGTGATACACTGACACCGTACATGTAAGACTAGGCAGCTAAACTAATCTTACTAAATTCAAAATGAAATTCACTCAATAAATCATTTCTAAGAGTCAATACTTAACAACTCTCGTAGCTTTACCAAGCATAAAACTAAATCAAATAAATGTTGTAATATAAAACCTAATCCAAAAATATCATAGTCGTAGATTCGAGTCTTGTGGATTCAAAAATATTTCAAGATATCAGGGTTAACAACTTCCTAAAATTTTTAGAAACAAACCACACACAACTGTTAAGACACTTGGACAAAATTTAAAAGCACAAAGATAAAGTAAAGGCATAAGAAAAATAAGGAATCAAATCTTCAAAGTAAAAGCAATAAATTTAAACCATCAAACCATTCTTGTAGAAAAGAAACACATCATTCTTGTATTTAATGAAGAAAGCTAACTACGAGATAAAATTACATAAATAAAATAAATAACCACCATGCTCTCATGGAGCAAGCTCTTTCTCTCGAGAATTTATGGCAGGGAATTAAAATACAACATCGTAGAGTTTAATCAAATCATAAGACATAATAAAATTACATACCTACAATCCATATAAGAGAAGATCATGAAGTGTTATATTCACTCCATCATGAATTATACATTTTCTCCAATATTCCTCTCCTTTGGAATGGGGAAGGAACTCTTATTTATACATAATTTTCTTTGAGAATAAGACAAGAAACTAATAAATTCAAATCCACTTTTATCTCATGTGGTTCAACCATTTACTAATAATTAGAGAATAATTATCTCTACAAATCCTCTCACAAATATCTGACATATTTAATAATAAAAATTCCATTATTCTTCTCCATAAAATATTCTTGAGTGATCATCCCAAATCTTCCTCAAATCTCCAAAGGTTGAAGATGAAATTTGAATTTGAGGATAACTGGTAGAATTTGACATTGTTGGATGGTGATGTTGATCCTGACCTAAAGTGAATGTATATATTAAGAAGAACTTGATCCAAAATACTTTGGTAGATTTAGGGGAAAAAATAAATGTCATGACTAAAGATACAATCTTGAGACTAAACCTACAAGGACCCTTAAGACATACATCTAATATGGTTCAACTTATAGGTAGGTCTATAGTAAAACATGTGGGGACACTAAAATAATGTAACATACTCGAAATCAACACACAACAAACTTCTCTCTGATACCAATTTGTAACATACTCAATATAAACACACAAAAAAATTCTCTCTGATACCACTTTGTCACATACCCGGTATAACAAATACCATTTTTTTTCCCCAAATATTGATTTGAAACGTACTCGTTTCCTAGGTACTTCCAAATTCTCCCTCTTAGACTAATTACAAATTTCTATTCCATTCTTTCATTCAAGAAACATGAATCCAAAGCATGCAATTAAAAAAAACATGCTAAACCATGAAAGAATGCTTAACAACATGCCATGAACAAAATTAACAACAAACATTCATAGCATGAACACATCATCTCAGAGATAATAATAATAATACACAATGGAATATAAATATGCAAGAAAAAACAGAGAGGACTTATCAATAATTAAATCATTCACCAAATGGTTGCATACCAAGGACGTTCCACCTTACCATAAACACTTTTGTTCCAAATATAAATAGTAGGTCACCCCCAAGCCAGGGATATGAATCCACAAGGATGGGTCCTAGGTTGAATCTAAACACACAACAATTAGATGACATGCTCTCACTATTTTCCCAAACACACAACAATCCTAATTCACTGGCTCTCTTCCCATTCAACTTGCACAACCCAAAGAAATGAACCCCTTTCTCTATAATGCAACCCCTCAAGTTGTTACAATTTCTTTCTAGGGATCTAGTGCTACTGGTCAAGAAATATCAATGCTAGAAAACTCCAAGGATCCACAAATGTGGATAGTTCTTTCAGAACTACCATCAATCTAATGCACACAAGAATCTATTCCTTCTTGGAATGATCGGTAATTTATTACAACCATCTAGCAATGGCTCTCTTCCTGATCTAAAAATGAAGAAGACTTGAAAAAAACTTGAAAACTTATTGCAAGTGAATGTTATGTGTTTAAAGAAAAAGGATCAGTTTGCAACACATAAATTAAAGGATTACTTATGTAAATTACACATAGACATCAACATAATGATTGAACATAAGCACATAAACACAACAATTTGATAAAGGAGTTCACCCCTCTTATGGGCTACATCTCCTGGTCTAGCTTCCAATGGTTTATTATTATTAATTGCTCAAAGTTCTCAGAAACATGTCTTACAATGCTCAAACTGACAAACTGACTGCTCCAATGGCTTCCCAGCGTCCCAAAACCCCTGTCTGGGCTCTTTCGACACCTCAATCAGTCGAAAAATGAGAAAGATAGGCCTCCTGGAAGTCTCCTTCTCCAAGCTTGCTGTCTCTGGTTCTACAATTCGCACCCTCCTTGAATGAACCTGGCTCACACGCATATTAAAGCATATAAACCCGACACCGGGCACAACTACGCCAATGGTGCAAATCGTAGGAAGGTTAAGGGCGCACCAGCCCCTAACCGCCTCGGCACCTGGGCGTATGGCCATGTGACCTCGCGCGTTGATAAAAGTGGTTAAACCGCCATAACCGTTGGAACTCCCACGCATGTTATACCATTGGTTATATAACAAAAACCCATGGGTTATGTTTCAACCCCGCGCTAATACACAACGATATATATGATATATATATGTGAACATAATACAATATGCAAACTATGGTTATATACCCGCGCCATTCGTTGGGCCTTACGACATGGTCACATAACATTTCAAACAACCACGGGCCGGGGCTAAGCCCCGGCCTGACCCCCACCCATTCATACATTGATACAACTTTATAACATATGCATTTGGTTATATGTTAAGTCACATGTCATGGGCGCATTGGTCGGATGGTTATATAAAGGTTTACATAGTGGGGGAGGTCCCGGGGTTGAACCCCGCGGACTCCCATTACATTTTGTATGACAATATAAACCAAACAATGGGGGGAACACGTGGCGCCCATGGATTGGGCCACGTGTCCTCATATCATTTTCCACCAACCGGAAACATGTCAACACCCGATTCGACAACCATCAACCAATGAATGCGTGCCATGTCATCATCGTACGGTCTGTATGGTCCTGCCACGTCAGACTGTATGGACTGTACGGACAAGTACAGTCAACATCAATTTTTTGCCTATTTGGCTTGGCGAACAGATCACGATATCTTCTCCATATGGACTCCATTTTAGAAAGTAAATATACCTCCAGAATCAGGAAGACGAGACAGACACAATGGCACTGTTTTCGTCGCATTCCGAGCACTTTGAAATTTGAGCAAAATTTGATCCCCTGATCACACCTCCCCATTGGGAAGCTTTTGGACCTCCAAAAGACTATTCTCAGTCTATGTGTAGATGAGGGTATAGTTCCCTCACCCTTCCAACCTCAATCCACTTGGCCTTGCTTGGATTTGTCCCTTTAAGACCAACTCGTAAATACTCCACATTTCCTCGCTTCGAAGTTCGCATTCTCCTGTCAAGGATGGTGTCTTCATGCAGTTCTGTTAGATACTCTGGAGAAAAATCATCTATGGAAGGAATCTGAACATGCCCTCCTTGATCATCAATCAATGGAGGCTCATACAACTTCAAATTCTCAACATTAACAACTGCATACATCTGCATATATGGAGGCAAATCTAAACGAAAAGCATTGTTACCAATCTTGTCAACAATTTTGAAGGGACCATATCGAATCGGTTTCAAATTTTTACCTTCTCCTTTAAGCCTCTCCTTGCTGATGTAAAGCCACACTTCATCACCAAATTTGAAACTGTGATCAACACGATGTTTTTCATGTCTCGTTTTGTACTTGGCCTGACTCTTTTCCAATTGCTCTTGCACCACCTGATGTATCGATTGAATTTGTTCAATGAAATTCTCTGCCCAATCAATATCATATTGCCCATCAATAGCAATATCTTTCCCAAAGATGAAATCTAAAGGTGACTTGGTCAAATAGCCAAAACATGCCGCAAATGGCGACGTTTGAGTCGAAGAGTGCTTAGCTCGATTGTATGCATGCTGAATGTAGTGTAAATGTTCATCCCAAAGCTTAGGATGCTTGCTGCAATAAGCACGAAGAAGATGTACTACTGTACGATTCACCACCTCTGTCTGACCATCTGTCTGCGGATGAAAAGTTGTGCTCTTCTTAAGCTTGGTGTCCATGAGTGCCCACAAACTCGACCAAAAACTCCCAACAAATCGAGAATCCCGATCAGAAATAATGGACTTGGGCAAACCAAAATGCACCCAAACATTTTGAAAGAACAACTGTGTCGTTTGTTCTGTTGTTACCTGCTTAGTACAAGGCATCAAAATACACATCTTGCTAAAACG